>CM052538.1:23010664-23053099 GCA_028533065.1 Trachops cirrhosus | reverse complement strand
GTGGAGGGGAATGAAGGGGGGGAATGTGACAACTGTAATAGCATAATCAATAAAACCGTATTTAAAAAAATGTAAGGTTTTGAAGACACCCAAAACATTAATTCGAAGAACACAAGCACCTCTCTGTTCACTGCAGCATTATTTACAATCACCAAGGTATAAAAGCAGCCCGAGTGCCCCTCAGTAGACGAGTGAATAAAACAATTGTGGGGCATTTACACAATGGAACACTACTTGGCCTTAAAAAAGAAGTTTTACCCTTTGCAACAGCATGGATAGACCTGGAGAACATTATGCTAAGAGAAAGAAATGAAAGAAAGAAAAGTTCTTAGGTTGGGTGGTAAATGCCCAAGTGTCAATTTTATTATGTTTTCTAACTTGTGTAAATACTACATATATTCTTTTATAAGTATCAAATATTTCATAATAAAAATCTCAGCTTTAAAACATTTTCCCTCATATTTCTATCTTCATTCAATAACAAAATAGTATTCTGAGTTTATTAATTATAGCTAACATTTACTAAGCATTTGTCACATGCCACGTACCACACTATACACTTTGTGTGCATTTAGTCCTTACAAAACTGCTGAGGTAAGTACTATTATCTTTACCTTACAGCTGAAGAAACTGAGGCGCAGAAAAGTTTTATGACTTCCCCCAAAGTCACAGAACTATTTTAAACATGGAGTTACTGAAGAATTGAAATTCAAGTCATTTTGATTAGTCTACATCTAAACCACTGTTGTTTACTGCCTCAATGTTTAAAACAATATCTAATTTTTGAGTAGATGCTTGTGCAATTTCCATGGGGCAAAGGTTAGAAGTGAACACTGGATTAGCAAAATGGAGACCCCGCGTAATCTTTTGGTAACAGCAGTTTCAGAAGGAAGAGTAAGGATGGAGGCAACAGGTTGAAGTGAGAATGTGGGATGATGAAGTAAAGGCAGTATCCGCACTCTCTGCAGGAGCTGGCATGAAGAATGGAAGGAATCAAGGAAAGACTGACAGTATTCTATATAGAAATGGGAATGATGAAGTGAAGGGAGAGATTGTTGGTGTAGGAGATTAAGAGAATAAAATCACAACAGCAAAGTCTTTGAACAGATGAGATAATAGAAGATCCAGAACACAGATCTCTGAAAATATGTAGAAACAGAAACAAACTGTTTCCACCTTTTCAGAGTAGGAATGTATTTAAACAACAGGCAACACCATGAAGCCTGACTCAGTGGTACTTTTGGACTCTGCCATCCTATTGTCTGTTTTCAGTTTACCAGTCTTTTTTCTTTGCTTTTATTTTTATTTTACTTTTCCTGCTACCTGCTAGATTGATCGAGTTTTCTACATCCTCCTCTCACCCCATCCCATATGCTGGTTTGGAATCGGCAATATTCTATTTTTACTGTTTTAATGATTCCAGTTAAAAATTTAACATGCATAGTTCCCTCTTAATCTTTCTTAAACATCTGTAAAGTTATTCAGTATCTTTACTTTCTTCTAGAACAATAAATAAATCTTTAACCACTGAAAACTTCTACCTTACTACTCTTGACTAAAACTTTAACATTAAATATTTAAAAAGTTTATTATTTTTATTATCAATAGTTTTACCAACACATTTGATCCATTTCTTGCTCTTCATTGTCTCTTATATCCCAACCCTTCTGTCCCTCTGGGTTTACTCTGCATCTTACAGAAATATATATTTTGCCTTGGTCTTTGTGCCTCAGTTGGTTGGGCATCATCCTGCAAAGTGAAAGGTTGACAGTTCGATTGTTGGTCAGGGCACATGCCTGGGTTGCAGCCCTGGTCCCCAGTTGGGGTGAGTGCCAGAGGCAACTGATTGATGTTTCTCTCTCACATCGATGTTTCTCTCCCTCTCTTTCTCCCTTCCTTCTCCTCTCTCTAAAAAATAAATGAACAAAATCTTTGAAAAAAAAAAGAAAAATATATACTTTAGATGACAGCTAGATGGGGATAGGTTAAGTGGTGGTGGAGGGATTAAGCAAAAAGGAACAAGGACTCATGGACACGGACAACAGTGTGGTTGGTGATTGCTGGGGGAAGGGGGGCATAAGGGGACTAAAGGTAATGTTAAAATATACAATAAAGATTAAATTTTTTAAAAAATCGTTTTTTTAAAAACGTAGATGGGTTAGTAATCAATGACATTCTCTTTACATATGTGAAAATGCTTTTATTATGCTTTCACTCTACAATGATGGTTTATACCACTGTAAAATTCTAGGGTAGCATTTACTTTTTCCTTTATTCTTTCATGGATATTACTCCAAATCATTCCTTTGTTTTCTGCATGCTGTTTCAGATGAAAAGTCTACTTCAAAAGGGCAACAACTGGACTGACAACATTCTAACTTTTCTCCTTGGAAGCTTTTAAGTTGGGTTGTTTCTTGTTTTAGTGTTTAAATCTGTGGACTTCTTTGCACTTACACTGCTTAATACTCAAAGTATATTTTTCATCTGAAGATCCTTGTTTTTCTCAAATTCTGAAAAATCCTCATCCATTATCTCTTTATTTACTTCTCTATCATTTCTCTATTCTCTCTCTCTCTCTCTGAAATGCCTATTAAATATAAGCTAGAGCTTCATGCCTCTTAAATGCTTTTCATTTTTTTGAAAATCTTTTTGTTTTCCTTTGTGCATTCAGGATGAATTCCAATATATGAATTCCCTACTTGACTACAGCTATTAAATTTTTATCTTTGCGACTACATTTTCATTTCTAAGATTTCTAGTTGGCCCTTTTCTGGATTTGGTCTAGTTTCATATCTGCTTATTTGTTTCAAAAAAATATGAGTACTTAATTTATTCTTTTGAGGAAATTTAATTCACTTTAAAGCAATTCAGGTTGTTATTTTAATATCATCTGGAATTAATTCATATTTGATAGTTGATTTTTTTAAACTTTCTTATTAGACTTCTTCATGTATTTTTTATTCTTATTTTTTATTGAGGTATAAGTGACATACAACTATAAATTTAAGGGGCATAATTATTGACTTGATACATTTATATATTGCAATATGATCCTTCCTGTGTTCTAAGTTTTGGAATTTGTAAAGTTATTTTGAACAGGCTATATCCTTTCACTCTCCTCCTCATGCTCCAGTGCATAGAACACAACCGATCCTTCTATCCTGAACCAGATCTCACACTGGCAGTCTGAAATCCCTATCCCTCAGTCCAGTCTCCAAGCCAGCAAAGGGCAGGTTTCAGTTCCAGTTTGTCCTCTGTACTCCCTACCCTAGCGCCTCCTACAAGACAGCCTCAGGTAACAAATGAAAGAGGCTATTTTCAGCCTCCTGTAAGGGGTAGATGCTTAAGTTCAAACGGTGAGTCTGACTCCAGTAGCGCTTGCAAATCTATTACCCCAAATAAGCCGAACTCCTGGCTGACAGTGTCTACTTACTGATCCAGAGTCAGGCACTTTTTGTTCCATTTCTTGGACATAGCATGTTTCTGAGACCTGCTATTTCTTCAACTTTCTCTTTTTATATTTTACCTATCACTCCAATGAGTAAGAACTGAAACAGGTACCTTGAAGCATCTATTCATCAGAATGCTACCTTGCTTAGAATCTCTGATTTATCTTCTTTCAAGGCTTTTATGGCTAAATTAAATGTTAATAGACTAGGCACTAACAAAGGCAAAACTTCCTTTGAAATAAAAGCAAAAAATCTTTTATGTAACTTTTAGTGTATTTCTTCATTATTTTTCAGTGAAAGCCACTAATTAAATGACTTAACATAGTATATTATGTTTTGATAACTGAAACATGTACAGAAAATCCCAAAAGGCTTTTTTTAGCTATTCACAAAATCCTAAGTAGGTTATAATGGCATATTGACAAAGATAGGCTTAAAAGCACTTACCTATTTAAATTACCATAGCTTGTAACATTTGGCATTGAATAGTTAAATGATTATTACAATTTTAGTACTGTCTACCAACACAGCATGCAAATTCTAAAGCATCTTTATAGAACCTATATCAATTTTTTAAAGGTTTGCTTTGGTGAACAGAGAGTATGGTAGAGAAAAGTGAAAGGAAAGGGGTGGTAGAACAGTAGGCTTCCAACCCTCACCTAGTGTCTGAACAACTGAAATCTACCATCAAAAATTTCAGACAACCCTCCTTCCCACAATGATCAAACTCATTCAACCAAACACAGAAAATTAGTTGCTCTAAGACTGATGTCTCTGGATATTCTTCTCACTACAAACTGTCTAGATGTTACTAATCATATAGTGTTAAGAATCACAAATGAGAAAGGTAGGCAAACGGCTCAAAGATATGGACGAATACCTATTTTGCACACTGCCATCTGAATAAACTTAGATGTATCACTGGAGTAGAATTTTTATGGTTTCAATAAGTAACCAGACAGTTTATCCACGAATATCTCTAGACATTTTAAGTTCAAGTCCTGGCTGTTTGCCACACATCTGCTGTCATTAGCAAGATTAAAACTAATTTTACTAAAATTTTAAACATCTGAATGCTCCTTAAAAACTTAAGGATTCCTTAGCAAATCTCTGCCTCTTAATGAGCTGTTCCTGACTTTATCATGCGATTTGAATTATTCAAAAGTCAATCTCAAACCCTTAAATATACCAATTATTGTTCAATCAAGCAATTACTTGTTCTCTATCTGATGGCTAACAAGGCCTAATCTGGCCTAAACTAATTCTGAAAAACTGAGCCCAAAATAAAACCTTCATAAACAATGTACTTCTTTTTCTTTTATTAGGATTGTTTATTTTTTATTGTTGTTCAAGTACAGTTATTTCCATTTTCAGCCCACCACAGCCCCTGCCCCACCCATCTCCACCCTCAATCCTACCCCCTTTGGCTTTGTCCATGTGTCCTTTATACAGGTTCCTTGAAGGCCCCAATGTATTTCTAATACAAGAAAATAAACTAACATTTTTATTCCAGTCAGCATAGAAAAAAGATCATGGATTTCAACTTCAAGCATTCTTTATAGAGGAACCAACATTAAGTACTTTTTGCCTGAGTCTATGTTCAACTCAAAAGAGCATTATAACATATTCTGCCCTTAATTCTATTTTTTCATCACTTGTTTCTCCTCCCATTTTGATGATCTAATAAATATGCTTATTTCTAGAGCTTAGGGACTCACTATACTCTCAATTCTTTCATCCTTTAATATCAAAACTCTCAATTAATACCCCAGCAGTTCTCCATCGCCAAAAGAAAAAGGAAAGAAATGGGCCAAAATTGGAGAGTCAGCCCGAAGGGAAGATGAGACTTAGGGGAAACAAAGGAAAACAGGCATCATAAACATGATTACAGGTCTCTCAATGAATCTAAAACCTTATTCTGTGAAAGATACCCAACTAAAGAAAAGATAGCTTTGAAATGTTTATTATTCTCCAAACACTCTCTCCTCCCAATACTGTACTCTCCTTGGATTTTCTCCTACCGCTTTAGGCTGTTCCTCCTAAAGTATTCTTTGCAGGCTCCTCTTCTTCCATCTGTCCTTACCCACTGGGGGTTTTGTACTGAAGATTTTATCTGTCTCCAAACTCTAAACACTCCTTGCACAGTCTCAAAGATGCCCATGCCTTCAGTTACCACTTGGGTATAGCTAACATTTCCTAAACCTGTATCTCCAGGTTAGTATTCTACACATTCATTCATTTACAAGCATTTATTAAACTGCTATGTGCAAACCATTGCTCCACTCACTGAGGTTCCTGCTGTCACTGGACTTTCAAACAAGTGGAAGATAAAGTAAATAAATATTGAAAACACCAGTCAGTAATAAGTACAATCTACACAGAGAATTAAAGTTAGGAGAGTATTTGTGACTGACTGGGTGGCGACTTTAGATTGAGTGATTATGAGAATGACTGCAGAGCTAACATTTCAACTTAATGTAATGACCAGCAGGGGTTGTATGTGCAGAAGTGCACCTTGGAAAGAGAATGCAGCTAGGCAGAGCAAAGGCCTTATAAATGAGAACAAACCTGGTATTTTCTAAGAACCAAAAGCAGACTGGTTTGGTTGAAACATAATGAGCAAGTAAAAGAGTGAAAGCAGGGAGCCCAGGGAGAAGGTTACTGCAGGAGCCCAGCCAAGAGATGTGGGTGCCTCACAGCGGGGCAGTGCGGGCACAGTCTGTCGTGTTGCGCCTTGCTTTTTGCTGCCCTCCACAGACAATGTCTTCACCAACACCAAGGCAAGACCCTCCATTAACAAAAAGATTACAGCTTGCTGAGGGATCAGATAATGCTTAATTTTTATTAGCAATAAGGTATTTTTAAATTAAGACCTGTACATTTTTTTAGACATAACACCACTGCACATTAAATATACTACATATAGTGCACCCATATCTTTTATATGCTCTGGGAAACCAAAAAATTTGTGAGACTCACTTTATTGCAATATTTGCTTTATTGTGGTGGCCTGGATTGAACCCACAATATTCCTGAGGTTTACCTGAAGTATATGCAACTGCCTACTAGTCATCTGCTAAGATGTCCCAGAGGCACCTACAATTTAGATATCCAAACCCGAATCATCTTCTCCAAGTACTCTGCCTGGTTTTGGTATTCCTAATTTTAGAAACAAATGAAAGCACTACACATTTGCCCGATCCAGTAAACAGGCATTAACCTTTACTTGACCAGCTCCTTCATTCCCCCAAATTCAATCACCAAGTCCTAACTGTTCAGTTCCTAAATCTCGTGAGTTCTTCTATTCCTTTAAAAAAATCATTGTTATTAGCCTGGCCTGGACCCTCATTTGTCTTACCGCTTCCTTTGCAATCAGTTTTCCAGTCTGCAACTAGTTATCTCTCTAAAATCTTAAATCTGATCAAGTATTTCCTCAACTTAAAATATTCCAACAGATTTGCATTGCCTACAAAGTCCAAACTCCTGAACAAAACCCTCATCTAATTACTGTTTACCTCTTGAGTTTCATCCCTTGGACTTCTGAATTCAAAACTACCAAACCCACCACCAGGTCCTCCACTCAGTAGTTCAATCACACTGTATTACTTGCAAGTCTGCCTTCTTTCTCCACCATTCATCCCTCCAATACCCACTTTTCCTTCAGGCCCCTATTTAACTATCATTTCTTTATGGAAACCTTTCCTAACCACCCAAGAGTCAAGGGCCCCTCCCAAACGCTCCTGCAGCACACAGCATCTCCCCTACCACAGCACTTAACTCTACAGTATTTTATATGTTTGCTTAATTTTCTGTTTTAGCAATAAAGAGACCATAAACTCCAAGAGTCATTTTCTTGCTGCCATATAAATACTACCCGATAAATACTTCTTGAATAAAACAACAAATAAATGAATAAAGGACTTCTTTTTAATGCTGCAGAGCAAACTAGACTCCCTGGATAAAATCTTTTCAAATGCACTGCTGAACTAGCAAAAAATGTCCTGAAAAGGGCAAAATGAAGGAGAAGCTGGACCTCCACAGAATAAGTGAGCACACCATTTCATGACCAGCTTTTTTTGTGGAAGCGGGGAGGGATGATTTCTGTTGAAGCTCATACTCTGAGCTTCTACACAACTACAAGGCTGCAAGGGGCACGGGAGACCAGAGAATAAGACTAGTTCTGCTCGAGATGGAGACACTCAAAAAAAAAGTGTCTGCTAACAGAGGACACTCAAGAGAAAAGCTACCTACATGGCATAACTGTGATGAGAAACAGGACACACAGAGGCAAGTGGCAGGGAAGCATGCCTGCCTTTACTCTCCGCTTACGTAGTGGGGGGAGACTCCCCTGGGAGTCCTAAGAACAAATCAGCCCTCACACCAGTCTGCAGTCTGAATTCATGCTACCACTGTGATCTAAAAACTGTAAGGCGGAGAATTTACTGTGGTCCCAAGGTGTATTTCCAGCAGCTAAAAGGCAAAAACAAACTCTCTATGCAGGACCACATCTTCAATCCGGAGAGACATAAAAGTGTTCCAAGATATAAAACTGCATAGAAAATGAACAAATCTCGGTTAAAAAAACACAAATAAGGCATCATGAGTGAGAGCAAGAAACAGAGAAAAAGAGAGGATAATATGGTGCAAACCAAAAGATTTCCGATAGCGTAATTTCAGTCAGCACGCAACACAGCCCATGTTTAATGTGGCGAAGTAATAAAAGAGATGTTTGAAAATATAAGCAAGGAACATGAGACCAACCAAGTGCGGTGAAAAACACTTTCTAGAAAATAAAAATATAATCACTGAAATTAAAAGCCCAACAAACGTATCAATCATCAGATTAGAAGTAACTAATGAGGTAATTCGTGAACTAGGCAGAACTAAAGAAATAATCCGGAATTCAGGCCAGAATAGAAATATAAAAATGACAGAAATAGAAATATAAAATTCAGTAACAGAAAATAGGACAGGTTCACACACATGGAAAATCAAGCAAGATGTAACATATCTATAATTAAGAGTTCCAAAAGTAGATGATAGAAAAATGGAAAGAGATTACATTTGAAAGGATAGTGGCAGAGAATTACAGAATTTCAAAACTACAGAAAAATAGCAATAAAATAGTTTTACAGGTAAATTCTATCAAACAGTCAAGGGACAAATATTCTTACACAAACTACTCCGGCACACAGAAAAACTGGTTTAAAAAGACTTACACGTACCTGCTTCATCCAATGATGGCACTTTCTCCACTCTGTGAGTTTCTGACCCCTGCCCTTCTTTCTGAACATTTGTAGAGTACAGCTTCACTTGACTCAGTGTACAAAAGTATGGGTGACCACAGGGAATCATGTTTGAGAAGCTTCCAAATGTCACTAAATTCTGCCATTCTAAAAGAAAAAGATTATTTTAATTACAAAGTCACCAGGATTTTGATACCCAATAAAACATGCCTACTATGATCAGAAGGAGAATGGTTTTACAGAACAACAGTAAGACTTTCATGGTGCAATGTAGGAGACCGTTCTGTGGGCCCAGCTCCCACTCGGAGATGCACAGGACCCATGCCCACGGATAGGTTCTCCCGTGGGGAATCAGGCCTGCAACGTGCCCAGGCTACTTAGAGTCTTGCTCTTGCTAAAAAACTCCCTCACCCTGAATTGAGGACATTTACTGCAAAGTAACTCCCTAAAATCCATGATAAACCTTTCAAGGATGAGTGCAACAGGTTCAACCACTTTTGCCTTTTCATTTGCAAATATCCTTCTTCTGTGATGTGATTAGTGGCATCATCTCCTTTGTTTTCTGTAAAAAGTAACCACCTAAAGCGAACCTGTGCCTAGTAAATGAGGACCATCAAGTAATGTGCTGAGAAACCCAATAAAGGCTGGTCACGGCAAGAGCCAAGGCTTTCGCTCCCCTTGAGAGAAAAGCCATGCTGTCCCTTTTCCTCCACCAGACTCGGTAGTCCGTGTGAAGGTCTCATTCCATCCATACTGACGCGGACACTGCAGGCCGGTGTCTGCATCAGTGCAAGACACCCAAATGTACAATGCCAAACCACCCTCTCCGCTGGCGGTGTCTCACTGACCCCTAGGAATACAGGGATTACATTGTGTACAGAAAAAAATAAAGGATAATATTTAAAATATATTTTAAAATTTCATATTATTCTGTTGTTCTGAAAGGTGTCTGGCATGTAACAGATACTCTCTATTTTGTATGCTGGTTACATGGCAAAAAAATATTGGCATAATGTACTTCTCTTGAGGTGGAATGCAGTCAGGAGGGCTTACTACTCAAAATTATGCTGTGTCCTCTTCCTGCTGGCTGGAGATTTATTCTTTTCATCTCATGATCACCAAGTGAACTATGTTAATCCATCATTCATACTGTAGATAAATAGATCAACATTTGGTAAAATGTTGGTAAAATTCTCAGTACATGGGAATTTTAATTGAGGGAAGAATAGGGTATTAATTATGAAGCACTTCAGCAGCTGCATCTGGGTTGGCTGTGGACTTTACAGAGCTGACATACAGGAAAAAAACAAATAAACACATATTCCATACCTGCCATAAAGTGGCAGAAAAGCAAATCTGTCTGTCTCTACTTTCATGTGACCCTTCCTTCTTTTATTTTTATGAGTGGTTAGAATTCTTTTTAAAGAGATTTTATTTATTTATTTTTAGAGAGAGGGGAAGTGAAGGAGAGAGGGAAACATCAGTGTGTGGTTGCCTCTCCCATGACCTCTACTGGGGACCCGGTCAGCAACCCAGGCATGTGCCCTGACTGGGAATCAAACTGGTGACCCTTTGGTTCACAGGCCCATGCTCAATCCACTGAGCTACACCAGCCAGGGCTAGAATTATTTACAAAACAACTCAAACATACCTGTCTAGATATAATTTATGTATTTTCTAAAGTTGTAGGTGTTTTAATAAAATTATATGATTTAGATAGTTGTTTTTCCAAGAGTGGTGGGTTAAGCATTCAAGAGTTAAAACTTTTCTAAATGCTTAATAATGATCTCACAAAAAGGTTAGTTCATGTATGTGCATGTGCAGATCTATGCCTTCTGAAATGAAAAAGTAAACTTTTTCTTTTTTCTTTTTTTAAAGAATTTTTTTTTAATTTTATTTATTTATCTTTAGAGGGGAAGGGAAGGAGAAAGGGAGAGAAATATCAATGTATGGTTGCTTCCTGTGCATTCCCTGCTGGGAACTGGCCTGCAACCCAGGCATGTGCCCTGACTGGGAATCGAACCGTGATCTCTTGGTTCACAGGCCTGTGCTTAATCCACTAAGCTACACCAGCCAGGGTGAAAAAGTAAACTTTTTCTTAATGGCTCAGTGAATTCATCACAAACATAAGTTACTGTGTATGTTGAAGATAATTTGAAAAGCATGAGGGGCACAGGCAGCATAACTATTTGCTCAAGTTTCAGGCTTGGGAATTATTTGCTTTAAAAACTTCCTGATACCAACTTACTCCTTCATTTATTAAAATATTCAGGCTACTAGCAAAATTAATTTGTGAAGCAAAGGCTAAAGCAAGTTCTGCCAAGAATCCACCCTCCAGGAAAGCATCTTCACAACAGGCCACTGGTTTGTCCGCCCTACTCAACATACCTTTTGTGATTATCACATAGCAAAGCTAATCTGCCACATCTTTTTTTGCCCATGGATGAAATGCTTTCATAGAGACTGCACTAAGATATTTAAAGAGGGGTTACTCCACGGTCTAAAAATCCTTCCTCAAGAGATAACAATGTTTCCATGACTTGATCCTAGAGTTTTTTTCTCCTTACATTTTAAAACATTTTATTACAGGAAATTTCAAACATACGCGAAGTAGAACAGTACAATAAACAAACGTCTACAAACATATTGCCCACCTTCAACAAGTTATCAACTCATACTCAACCTTGTCTCATCTCTACCTGCAGCACTATCTCCTCACCTCCATATTAATTTGATGCAAATCTCAGACACAAAATAATTTCATTCATAAACATTTCAGTATGTATTCTAGAAACAACAGCGTTTTAAAACACAGGCACACCATCATCACAAGTAAAAAATAATAATAAACAATTCTTTAATATCAATTTCCAGTTGTTACAAGTACTACAATTTTTGTGAGTGTGAACAGATCCTAGTAAGGTCCACATACTGTGACTGCCTGAGGTGTCTCTGAAGTCTCTTTTAAGCTACAGCAGCACATCTTTTTTTAAGAGTACATTTTTATATATTGAAGAGACCAAGTTGTTTGTCCTAAATTTTTGTCCTGATAGTTTTCTAGTCTGAATTTTGCTGATTTAATTACCTGATGTCATTTATCCTGTTCTTCTAAATGTTCTATAAATCACTGGATTTAAAGGCTTTATCCAAATTCTGGGTCTCTTTATTAAGACAACAGGAGGTGATGAGTTCTTTCATCAGGAGCCACGTAATACTTGTGATAGTGTATGCTGTTGTTCAATGCCTGGAACCATTTATTCATTAGATAGTTATAAAATGGTGATATTTTAATTTTATCACTTCTTCATTATTAGTCAGAATGCTTCTACAAAGACAGCATTCCCTTCATTTATTTGTTTATCCAGCAGTACAGTCCATATAAGAAAATCAGGATAAATGCTTAATTGCTTCCTTTTATTTCCTAGTTCTCAAAATAATGAGTTCATTTCCTATCATCCTGCAGTAGTAACGCATTAATTTGTGTGTGTGTGTGTGTGTGTGTGTGGGTTGTTATGATTTCATATACTTAAGCATTATTTTATATATTTCAATCCATTTTAGTCATTATCCTGATTAGTGCTCAACTGGTCCTATTTTTGGCTACTATTCTCTTCAAATTGACTCCTGCTTTCATTTGCCACTATCCTAATATCTTTGACAGTTTCCTTGTTTTGAAAAGTCCTTAATTTTTAACTTCAGGAGAATTTTAGGTGTCAGCAACTTTAAAGTACACATTTGGCATTAAAACAAAATCGAAAATTGCACAGACCTTACATTTTATATTCTAAAAGATACATGGGAGCACAACGGAGTCAATAAAGCCAATATAACACAAAACACAAAGCAGTAGAAACATACACACGTGTTTATGTAGTAACAATAACTGGAAACAAACGGGACCAGAGTCAAATGTGTCCCCTAAGTCTCCCAGAGGTCAATCTCATCACTCACGATAGTTTTTTTCCCACAATGTCTAAAGCACTGACATATTAAAAACGCAATCAGTTACTAAATCACTTATTTTTAAAGAGGTTAGTAATGTGACTTTAAAATACACAATAAGCAGAGTAGCACAGAAGCTTGCTAAGCCCATAAAATATACCATATAATACAGAATGCATAAACTGTTCCTCACAGTATTATTTATCAAAGCAAAAACTGGAACAACTTAAACATTCCCCAATAGAATGATTAAGTTAAATATAACGTAGGGTACACATCTGACTCTGGTCCCGTTTGTTTTTAGTTACTGTGACTACCTAAGCAACATACACAGTAGAGAACTGTCAGTTCACATGGAAGAAGACGTGTTTATGTTACTTGTTACAGTCTGAAAAAGGCCAAATTTCCTCTAAAAGCCAGGGCACATGGTAGATGACAAACCAGACTGAGGATCTATTTTGTGGTGATCAGTAGGCAGTGGTCATTAGGTTTTATATATACAATATTTTTATTGTGTATTCATTAAAACTTTTGATCACATGTAAAACACTTGTTATAACGATTTTACAGGAGACAAAATAATGCATATGCATTCACCTATTACAAATGTGACTGGTGAAATATCTAGATTATATATAACTTTTTCTCTAGACCTTATACTTTTTTATATTTTCGAAATAAAAGCTTAAATGTTAAGAACAAAAAAGTATTTGCATTGCTAAATTACTTTAATATTATTACTGCTAATATTAACACACTAGCCCTGGCTGGTGTAGTCAGTGGAGTGAGCGTGGGCCTGCGAACCAAAGGGTCACCAGTCCGATTCCCAGTCAGGGCACATGCCTGGGTTGTGGGCCAGGTCCCCAGCTGGGGACACATGAAAGGCACCACACACTGCTGTTTCTCTCCCTCTCTTTCTCCTTCCCTTTCCCTCTAAATAAATAAATAAATAAATAAATAAATAAATAAAATCTTTTAAGAAGTATTAACGCAATATTTCTAGTTTACTTTTATGCTTAATTTTAGGCAAGAATTCAGGAAATTCCTTTTATGCATAACCATCTAGCAAGCAAAAGTGTGACCTAGACAGGGTAGCTCAACCTAAAAGACTATTGCTGATGTGGTTTTAATCCTATACAGAGTAAGAGAATCCTTTCTTTTTTTCCTTCCAAGTAAAGAATATGAGATGCTGTCAACTTGCCGCACTGCCTCTTGGCATACATCTCCACCGCTTGTTTAATTCTTGTTCATATTTGCTTTAAAATAACAACAGCAACAACAGAAAAGGTGAAGTCCCAGGCCAGCATTTCCAATGAAACAGCCCTTGCTGGCCACTTTCTAGCCCAGTACCCAGCATATTTCTTGTACAGCACTTGTGTTGGCTCATCCCTAGTGTCTGCCCAGTAACGGTGGCCACAGAGTCTGCCTGGTTCAGCACTACACCACCAGCACCAGCGCCTCTTTACTGAATGATCCTCGCTCACAAAAACCCCATGAGGCACACACTAAGGCTACCCTTATTCTACAGTTATAAGTTCTGTCATTAACTTCAACTACACAGAATCACACTGTCAGTCTGCCAAAATGATCTTTTGTAATTGTCAATGTTCCTACCAGTTATTTAAGGGAGGGGGTGCTGGAGACCAAAGTTAAATTGTTAAAATTCCCACTCTACTTTTCTTATGGTCTTAAATATGAGCACATTACAGACAGATATAAAATATACAGGTTTAATTTCTTTTTATTTAAAAACTATATTTTCCTGAATCTCACATTTAAGCAAAAGCATGTAACTGTTAATTTAATATGTAGTACTTAAAGGAGCATCCTCTGACCGCAAATTTTTGTCAAGTGAGGCAAGGCATAAATACATTAAAAAAATAAGTAAGTACTCTATGCAAAGTCAAAGAAACTTAAAAAGGATATACAAGGGGGGGTACCAAAAAAATGAAATTTATTCATATAAAACTGTGTGTTTTGTTTATGCTTAACATAAACATATAAAATGTTTACGTTAAAAAATATTTCAACTTCAGTCACCTTCAAAGTACTCTCCATTTGACACACTACCCCTATCAAGACGTTTTTTCCACTGCTCAAAACTGCACTTGAACTCATCCATTTTGATGCCTTTTAGTAAGTGCCTCTGCTGTTTTTTGTTTCACCTCTTCCACATCATCAAAACCTTTCCCTTTCAGGGCTTTCTTCCATCCTGGGGAAACAAAAAAAGTTGCTAATAGCGAGGGTGGGCATCAGGGCAGGGGGAGAGGTAATGCCTTTTTTGGTCAAAAACTGCTAACAATGCAGTCTCTCACAACAACGCCAGTTGGTAAGCTGATATATGAGTTCCTTGAACATGCACCTAGTGGGGGAAGCCTGTGCAAGGGGCCATCCCTCCATCAGATGATTCTGGCTTTGGGGGTGTCTCCCTCTATTTACTACAGAAACAAAGTAACATTTTTATTACTTAAAACAGCAGCCACAACCTCTTTGGTACCAGGGACCCATTTCAAGGAAGACAATTTTTCCACAGATAGGAAGGGAGGCAGAGTTCAGGGGGTATGCGAGGACGGCTTAGCTCACTGGCCTGCCACTCACCTCCTGCTATGCAGCCCAGTTCCTAACAGGCCACAGACCAGTACTGGTCCGCAGCCCAGGAGTTGGGGACCCCGACTTAAAAATATATGTTTAGTCATCCCTACATGCCAAGGTTGCAGGTTCAATCCCCTGTCAGAGCACATAAAAAAAATAAACTAGTGTGCATAAATAAGTGGAACAAACAGATGTTCTGTCTTCTTCTAAAAATCAATAAATTAAAATTAAAAAATAAAAGTATATGTTTATTGTAGATCATCTGAAAAACACATAAAGTTAAAAAAATTTTAACAGCTCTGGCCCAGTAGCTCAGTTGGTTAAAGCATTGTCCTGATACACCAAGCTTGCAGGTTGGATCCCCGGTCAAGGCATATACAAGAATCAACCAATGAATGCATAAATAAGTGCAAGAGGAAATTGATGTTTCTCTCTCTCTAAAATCAATTAAAATATTTTAAATTTTTCTAAAGAAATTCTGTTAATATCACGATATGTATACTTACCAATTTTTTTTGTTTTACCTAATATAGTCAAGAGCAGCTTCCCATGTCATTGAATATTTTAAATTATTATTTTAAAACAGAGCTGCAGGTATCATGAGCCCATATTACATGTACCATAATATGGATGGATCCCTTTAAGTAGAATCTCTGAGTCAGAAGGCATAAACCTTTAAAGTTTTTTTTACACAAAGAATAATTGACCTCTAAAACACCGTTCAACTCTGTCCCAATCAGCAGTAAGAGAGTTCCTGCTTTTGTACAACATCAACATGAGGTATCACTATGAAAACCTTAGCCAATACAGCCAAGCAATGAGTAGTAAATTCTCAAACTGACCTTTCTGTGTTTATTAGTGAGTATAAAACAACTCTGCATTTTTATCAGCCACGTGAACCTTATTACTCATTTCTTATTCATTTCGTTTGCACACTTTTCTATTGGAATGTACATGGGTTTGTAAAAACTATTTATAAATTAGGGATACTAACTCTATATAACTGCACTGTCCAATACAGCCTCACTGTTATTTGAGCACTTGAATGTGGCTACTCTGAACTAAGATGTGCTTTGAGTGTACAATATACACTGGACTTCAAAAACTTAGTACAAAGAACAATATAAAACATCTCAATGATTTTAATATTGATTACATGTTGAAATACTTTAAATATACTGAATAAAATATATATATTAAAGTTGGTTTTATCTGTTTCTATTTTAAAAATACAGCTATCAAGATAACGGAAAATTACATACATGGCTCACATACTTCTTTGGACAATGCTGCTCTGGAGCACTGTTTTCCTTTTCATCTTTAACTACTTTCAGTGTTAGTCCGACAAACAGGCATTTCTCATTGTAAGTATGCAAATGAAGCCGTTGCTTCCCTCAGGGTTTCCTCCTCTTTATTCTTCATAAGGTTTTCCCAGCCCCGTACTCTCTCACACAGGAATTTTTAGAAGCATAAACTAAACTGCATTTCTTGATAAAGAAAAATATGTTTTTAGAACTTTCCCCCAAATCTTCTTCATATATTCTTTACTTCTTACATGCATCCAACTTTAACAGCACTTTTTCTAAATGATTTGTAAATTTTACCATAATTATGACAGCTCTCTAAAAAAGTGTATTACTGCAACTAAATTTTCACAAACAAGGTTATTTTTAAAACCTACTAGGTGTTCTTTAGTGTGAAAACATATTTTAATTTTTTGGTAATAAACATTCCAAAGAATTCTGCAAAGTCATTCTGACTGATGAGATAGGTAATTATTATCTATGGTTCACAGATGGATGAGACAAAGAGCATGTAATTTTCAACATGACAGCTACAGAAAATAGGGATTACAAATTAAACTCTTTCAACTCCTTAAGCCGACTCTTTACACTTTAGTCTAAATTCAACAGCCACTACACCTAATATGAGTGCAAAATGCAGAAATTGCTTGGTCAATAGAAGCCTTTACCTGGGTATTTTGGAGTGAATATAACCAAATGATTAATTTTGTTCGTAAGAGAACCAGGCACATTGCCAATATGAAGAACTCAACAATTATACTTTCCCTTCACCACCAAAAAGCCCCAAGAACATTTCTAAAAGTTTAAGAGCCACTTTTTACATGTCTCGCAAGTAAATAATAGAAATATATTATTATTTGCACAGCATAAGCATTACCATAGCTTTTATCATAAACTTGAATGACTTGACTACAACTTCCAACTTCTATTGCAAGGTCACAAAAATGCTACAAGTTTTTCAAACATGAATTTTTGAGGAATGTCTCTATAAATACTCTCTGCATCCCCATGAACTAGAGGGATGAGATTAGGGGTGGATTTGGTTCAAACTTCTCCCTCACTGTTCCTTTCACCGTCCGAAGTGTCAAGCTCTGTCAAGCTCTGGCATGCCAATCGATGGCAGAAACGGAGGTAAGCCTGATTAAAACTTCGAAGTTCAATGCTATTTTGGAAACTATGGGACAATGTGAATCAGAAGAAGAAAAATGCTTAAGTAGAAGGATAAAAAGTCTCATCAATCATCTTTTTTTATGGGCTACAGCTCCGATAGACACTCTTGCATCAAAAAGACTGGTCAACGAAACTGAAGAATTTTGTTTTTCAGCCCCAAAGAGGGCTCGTTCAATGACTATAGAATGGTTAAACCCTCATACTTAAGAATGACTCGTAAATGTTGAACAGCAACACCCCGCACGTTGCTCCTTTTAGAAAATTTAAGAAAGCTGGGGCTCCGAGAAAGGTGCAGGGCAAGAAAATCTGCTTGGTTCCAAGTCCTCAACGAAGGTGAGTCGGTGAGCTCCAAAGACCCCGAAACTTTGTGGAGCCAGTTATTTCCCACTGCCTAGGGTGTGTGTGGCTGGGGGTGGGGGTGTCACCGTCGGACACCGCCGTGGACACCGCCATGCACGCGTGGGAAGGGGTCGGCTTTCCGGTGGCAAAGCGGCCGCAGGCTGCCCGTAAGTTTCTGCGGCACCTGTGCTAGTTGTCATAGGCGAGACCACAGTAGGGAAGGCCTGCCAGGAGCCCCCCAAGCTGGGCGGGCCAAGATGCAAAGGCGGAGACCCGAAGGGAGCTGGGGCTGGGACTGGGCAAGGGCTAGCGAGCTACTGCCCGGGACGAGGCGCAGAGCGACCGGCTGGGCCCGGTGCTCCAGTCCGGCTTCCGCGGAGGCAGCGGCCGGGGCCGGACACTCACCCTGGCGCTCGCTGGAGCCGCGGGCCGCCGCCCTGCAGCGCAGACGGAGCCGGCACAAGGAGGACCAGCCACATCTGTGGGCCACAGCGGCGGCGGCCAAGCCCGGTAGCATCCTGGCGGGGCGAAGGCCCCTAATGGTTCACTGCCTCTTGCCTCCGCGCCGCCGCCGACACCAACTGACTCCATAGACCGAGAACCGGCGAGTAGCGACGCCTGCGCCGCCGCTGGCGCCCTTAGTAACCCGGAAATGGGCAACAAAACGTTATTTACTGGCGCCCACCGCGGAGGCAGCGGAAGTGACGTCAGCGAATCGGCAGGCTCTGCGTTTGTGGGACTGGACACGGCGGCGTGGGTAAGGCGTGGCTGCAATTGAATATTGGCGTGTATTCTTTATCTTCCTTTGCACCTGCACTTTTTCCCCTTCCTTTGAAATCACCGTGTTAAACTGTTTTCAACTTAACAGCCAAGAAATCCTTAAGAGAATTGACAGCCTTGGAGCTTTTGCGTGTTCTTCCCCCCGCCCCCCAGCTTGAAACCTAGGCCTTGTGTTGGAAGTGGGATGAAAGTTGGGAAGGAAGTAATAGGGGACTCAAGAGTTAGAAAATTTTAGTTTAAGGTAGGTTATAAGCCTAGTAAGTAATGTATATATTAAAGCGTTTGTTTCAGAAACTACAGATAAGGTCTGTCTTGGCTCCGGGGAAAACAGCCGACGTCCTGGGTCACTGCTAAAGATTACCACTTGGAGACAAGTGGCGGCATCATGGCTAGGGAGAGACAGACCTGTCCCTGGGAAGAACTACCTGACCAGGACAGGAATGTTGCGGTTTCTTTCACCTAATCCTCCCTGAACTTCAAAACCCCTCACCGCACCTTATTTATTCCCTGCTATAAAAACCTTGGCCTGGAAAGAAAAGACAAGATGGTCCGTTAGGGTATGAACCTGCCACCTTCTCAGATCTTCGGCCATCTGAATAAAACACCCAAAAAGATTCAATTGCTGTCATTGCTTTTTGGATTTGGCCTGAATGCCGGTGTCTTTCTGGTTTCAGAAGGATGCTGGTTTTCTGATTCTCTCAATGGACTCTTCCCTTATAAGCCCAAATGGAGGCCAGCATGTCTTCAGTACTTTTCGAACCTTTACCAGAGTACATTGTTCTTCACATCTAATGCATCATTGTGTATCTAATACCATTAAGACACATACTGATTGGAAACAGCTCCTTGCCCTACTTGCCTCTGTGTTGCAGTCCACCGGCCCGCGGTGGACCGCAAACGTTGTAGATGGCTCGCAAGTGGCGGGAAAAACATACACATGGACTACCGAGTCCTGTGGAGGAATAGGGATGGCATGGTTACCCTCTCAAGGGGAGGGTGCCTCCGAGTGGCCTGGCCACTCTCTCAAAGGAGAGCGCCCCGAGCCGCCACCTCAATAGGCTTTTATTAGGTAGTATTGGGTAGGTGAACAGATACAGAATGTGGATTCATCGTCTAGCAGAAAAGATCAAAACAGGTAGATAATTTACATAGAGTTCAAAAGACTCACGCTGGGTTTTGGGGCTGGTATTACCTAACAGATACAGGATTGATTAGTCTACTTTCCTGCCAGAGCCTACATATCTAAGAGCATCTTAGCAAGCAGGTCTCACAGGATTTTACATATCTTATGCCTCAGGTCCAATTTACCCCAGGTGTCCGAGACTCTAGTGTGAGCCTCACCGCCCCTGCTATTTCCGCAGGCCCTGAAGGCCCTGAGTCAGGCTGAGGAGACAAAGGCAGCCAGGAGACTTGGATTTCTCACATCCAGAACAAGGACTCAGGCTATTTGCAAAGCCGAGGGGGCAGGGGTGATGTCGATCACTCCCTCACTTCCACAGCCCCTTGAGTCTCTTCCCTGATGGCTTATTCCCACGTGATCAGTGTCTGTCTTAGGTCCATTCTTTCCAGAGAATGGTTGCCTGTCATTGACTATCTGACCAAGCTGAAGGGAATAGCAGAGCAGGCAGTGCCCACGTTCAGGGAAATAAGTTTTGTCTCCTTAGGCCTCCCAGTTCTGGGAGATTTCTCACTCAGCCTTAGCCATGGGGGGTTACAGCTCCTGAAACCAGGCAGGGCGGACACCATACCTCTGAACCTCAGATTTTTGTAAATACAATAGAATAAGACTTCTGAATTCAAGATTTGTCTGCATAATCAGAGATGTGCAGGCATTGAGACAAATCAGTCTGGTCCTAGAGAGAAAGAGACCAGAACAATTTGTGCCTCAGCTTTAACTGTATCTCTGACATGCTCATTCAGGTCTTAGCTCAAAGTCAAGAGAGACCTTTCTTGACCAGCCTTGGCTGAAGTAGGGCTGGTTATATTCTTCTTTGTTGCCTCGTATACATTTCTTCAAGATGCTTATGAAATTATTTTATTTTCTGTCCCAGAATAGAAAATAAAACATCACGATCCTGGCATCTTTTGTACATTGCTATTTTCCAGGGGCCAAAACAATGTCTGGTGCAAATAAATCGATTGAAGTGCAGGGTAGTTTGTTTTAATCCGAGTCAATTGACTGTATTACTACATAATTACTACTTCAAGGGGAAATAAATTGGCATGTTCCTAATTTTAAGAGATCAACAGTCTTTTATGCTATGTATAACCAGATTAATGAAGTCATGGTGATTAAATGACTGCAAAATTGATAAGCAGATTGAACTTCCTAAGACAAACAATTTAAACATTAAGTGGTTAAATATTTAAAAGTGCTGTTCTACCACCATCTGCTCTTCTCCTTCAGTATCTCCCATACTCACTTCCTCACTCTACTGGTGGAGCTGATCTCACCCACACCTGCCAGCTCGGGGTCAAGCAAACCCCACCCATAGACTATAAAATTAAATGCACTGTGTTTGGCACCATGTCCAGGTCCAACTGAATGGGCTGCCTGGGCAGCCACAGCATGGCCCACTGCTCCTCCAGGTACGCTCGAGTCCCACTTTTACTTCTGGAGGGGGCCTTTTCTGTCTGACCCTCCAAGGACCAAACCTGCAACCCAAGCATGTACCCTGACCAGGAATTGAATCTGCTGGTCAGGGCCAAAATATCATTCATTCCATTAATAGTTAATAGCTTTTGTGTTTTGTTCAGGAAATCTGTGCCTAATCCATGGTACTTGGGAAATTTTGGGTTGTCTTCAAGAAGAGGAGACTAATATCTCCACCCCGATCTGGATGTTTGCTTAGCCACCAAGCTTGCTGAACTGTCTCAATGCTGTGAATTTGGAGGAATTTTGAGCATTCTGCGAGAGATGGTACAGGGACCAGAATTCCTGTAATACACAGACTTTGGATCCTGTCTGATCTTACAGACCTCAGAGCTGGAATCACAGAGTAAATGAGACTGAGGGCTGTAGACTTCTTTTGCAGCACCACAGCACGAGGCAAGAGGTATGCATGTATCAAATAAATGTCGTTCACCACTGCCAAATGGGAGTCAGCTGATAGACGCAGCAAGTCTTGCAAGGAGCCACATAAAGGACTCCTTGGGATTCTCAGTGGGGCCTGTTGAGATCCCCATATATCCTCACTGACAATGAGCTAGATAAAGCACAATGACCTACAGAAAGGGGAAGCTTACCACACTCAGGTGCTTAAAAGTATTGCCTGTTTCCTTTCCTTCCTGAATTTTGACCCACCCATCAGAAGAGCAAGTACTCTTTCCTCTTAAATATTAAATGACATTTGACCTACATTCCTAAAAGGCTATCTCAGCCCTTCGGATCCTTTCCCTCTTCTAGAAACCTGCATGTTGTGTCCTCAGCATTGCACTCAGTTTCCTCACCCACTTCTCCCCTTTTTCACAGGTACCCTCACAGTTCTGCCCCCCTAGCCCTCCACCTGCACGCCCAGCTCCAGGTCCCATGTCCCCCAGCCTAACGCACCGTGCTGCCTTGGCAGCAGTGGTTCTCAACCAGTGGCAACTCTTGGCAATGTCCAGAGATATTTTGATTCTCACAACTGGAAACTACTGGCATCTAGTGGGCAGAGGCCGAACATGCTGCCAAATATCCTCCAACACACAGGGTAGCCTGTTATAACAAAGAATTATACCCTCAAAATATCAGAAAAGACACCTTGCTTCTCTTAGAGGCACAACTCAGAACTACCTATTAGGCAATGTCCACCAGTTTCTATCAAATATATGTGTGTGTGTACATTATGTATTTTTTAAATCCCTTACATGCGCATCTTGATACTGACAGTTTTTCCCATCCACCAGTTCTGTCCAGGTCTTCCCCACTTCAGCATCACTGATGGGGATCAGGGACAGAAGAATAGAGGGTAATATTCCTCCTCTTGCCTCAAGTATCTATGCAAGTGGGAAAGGAAGGTAAAAAGATAAACAGGCCTAGATTCTTGCTCTATTTTATTCTCAGCCTTTTGCAAACATATCTTCCAAATATTTCAACAACATGGACATCTTCATTAGCACCTCACTGTCCCCACCAATTTTACTGTACCTCCTCCTGACACCTCCGACAGTCCTTTTCTTATTGGGTAGCTTGGTGGAAATATTTTGGTCTGGCATATAGATGTATGAGATTTCTGTAAAATTTTACACCAATTATTTGCTCTTTAAAATATTCAGGCCTTTACTTTTTAGCCTGTTTTTTAAAAATATAGGTTGAATTGAGTAGATTCTGGTATTAACTTTGGCTATGCTATATTCACTTTTGGATACAAGCATCTATAGAGAAACTGAAATGGGAGGAAAAGAATTCCATCCCTGCCCTGTTTCATGGTTAAGAAGGAGCCAGGCTTGGAGAAGGGAAGCCAAAGCATGGTTTGTAACGGGCCGAAAATATGCCCTTGAATGCTGAGGCCTGAAGAGTGCCCATGAAAGAGTAAACTAGCTTGACTGTGGCTTTGGCTTATTTATAATAACGAATAAATCAATTGAAGAATTTCACATTTTTCCTTGTATTTACACAGAAGTAGGCCATTAAGAGCCAAGAGACTTTCCAAGGATTGGGGTAATTACTAAACCCACATGGCTGTAACAAATGAATTGCAATCAGAGGCCAGAGTACAAAAAAATAATTACTCATTAACTTGCACTGTAGCATCTGCTAAATGTTATTTCAGCAACTGAATTATGCAACAATGACAGTGAATTCTAAATTTAAATATCTAATTATTTAGCAGTCATTCCTGTTCCATACTTGCAAAAGAAGAAAAAGAAGAAAGTTACTGAAAAAGTGGTTGAATGATGTCAAGACTAGTTATGGAGTCGAATACACCATTTGAACTGGGCAGCACGCCCACTGACCTAACTGTTGACCACAGTGGTTTTTGTGGTAACAGGTGAGAAGCTCTGAGACAGCCCAGTATTTTACAACCTTGCTGTTTTTTTTTTCTGATAATGGGCTAATACTCCTACTCCTTTTACATAAGTAAAGAAAGCATCAAATTGTTTAGTCACTCCACCCCTCAGCCAAGAAGTACAAGTCCATGAGGGAAACCATACTCCAGGCGATGGGTTTTGCCTATTTACGGGGATGTCAAAAGAGAAAATATGCAACCAATAAAGCTTAGATCCAAGGACAGGAATGAAGACATAAATTTGAAAGCAGACAGTCTAACAGTTGCTATTGAAAACAAATTCTGGATTAAACACCAAGTTTTTTACTAAATTCAGGTCTCTGGATCTGGAATTTTTTTTTTTAATGATAGAACTCAGTTCCAATGAAGGACATTTATATTTTGTGGCTGCTCAGCACACTTCGAATGTACTTCAGATATCTGGGGAATTTCCAATCTTGTGGGTTTACCTCCCCAAGGTAGATGTTTAGAATTTGCTTTCCCAGGCTCCTTTGCAGCTAGAGCCCACAGGTGCGATAGAGGCTTGAAGCAACCATTGGCAAGGCTTCAAATTGAAAGAAAAAAATGGGAAGAGCAAGGCATCTCATGGAATACATTTTGGCGAGGGAGGAGATGTAAGGCAAAGATATATCCAGTTTTCAGAGGTAACGGGCAGAAGTCCAGAAGAGTGTCCCAACCATAGTGATGACTATCTCCAATGGAAACTGCATCCTTCCACACCCAATTCTCCCCTCCTGGATTTTGTTAGCTACCCAATATCCTTTTTTAAAAAATCTTTTTCTGTTTAACTGACTAGAATGGATTTTGTTCAAGTAATCTGTGCATTCACTAAGTGCCTACTATGTTCTTGGAACTGGCTTTTAACAATGAAAAAACAGAAAGTGATTCTTGTCCTAATGAAGCTTATGCTCCAGTAGGGGAGACAGATGATAAAGGAGATAAATATATGGTAGTTCTATGTGTTACATGATAAGCACTATCAGAATGAGAAGTACTATGGGCAAACATAAAGCTGGGAAGGAGGGAAGAACTGCTCCCACTGGTTCTGCTATCGAGAGTGGGCAGGTTTCAGAATCTGAGTGCCCATGAGGTTGAGGGGGCAGCCCTCACAAAACAGACCCCCAGATAAAGCATCGGATGCAATTAGACCTTTCCTCACTACACTGATACCTTTTCTACTTCTCTAACTTAGTAATATCATTTTTAAAACACACTTCTATAAAAAAAAAGCCCTCTATTAATGTAGCCTCTAGAAAATGAACAGGAATGGCAGAGAAGAAAATCCCATCCCATCATACATTCATTAATGATTTTGATTCTGTATTACTCTATTTTTCAAAAAAGGGAAGAGATGTGAAGAGTGATTAAATGCATCATTACCCACCATCACAGATCTGTACGAAGTAGTTACTACTGAAACTTGGGTTCTGACCCTTATTCTATACTCTTACCATTAGATCACAATATGCTGTAATCTCTAAAATGTAAACTTTGACAATTGAAAAAGTTAGTGATGGCCAGATAACTCAGTTGATTAGAGCTTTGTCCCGATACACCAAGGTTGTAGATTCCATCCCCGCTCAGGGCACATGTAAGAATCAACCAATGAATGCATAAATGAGTGCAACAAGTCAATATTTTACTCTCTAAAATCTATTTTTAAAAATTAAAAAAGAATAATTATTATAAAATAGAAAAGTTACAGTACCTGGGTAGGGGAGAAAATGGGATGTGGCCATCACTATAAACATCCATTATTACTAAACAGTACCTGGAAAATAATTAGTTATTTTCTGACTCTTTGGGATATAAGTGGGAGATTATGATAACTACTCAATTTATTCAATAAAGTACTCCATGGAATTGTTCTAAATTACAGATGATGACAGCCAAAATGTTTTGAGCCCTTTTATGTGAAGCACTGTGTTAAAACTCACTGTGCTTGGCTCATTTCATTTTGTAGCGTATGGGGTATTAGCCCCACTTTACAGGAGAAACAGGTCACACAGCTAAGAAGTGACTGAAACCGGGTCTTTCAGACTTTAGAACCCTAGAGCTTGGCCAAGCTTTACTGCCTTCCTGTGATGACGGTCTTACTTCCTCTACTTCCAAAGCATCTCACTTAGGATAAGAGTCAAGTCATTCCCAATTTTTAGGATTCCCTAAAGATAGAATTGTAATTCTGGGCCTCATTCTCTGCACATTATAGTTAAATTTAGTTTTGAGCATTTTATAGGATATTGTTGCATCCTTTTTATGCATTCATTTGGAAAAGTTTACAAAGAGCATGTGCTGGAGGGGTCTTTTAATCAGTTCTGATTTTGAAGATGCACTTCTGGAAAGAGCTCTTCCAGTTCCAGAAGCTGATCTGAGTTTAGTAAGTAATAGCACTTTTGCTTTCTGTTCCTGTAATTTACATGAAAGTAAAAAAAATAAAATCTGTCAACACAAGGTTGTGTACTTTACTGAGGAGAAGAAAGAAAAAAAGATTCTCTTAACTGGTCCAAAGTTTCATTTTTGTCCAGAAAGGTGTTGACGTAAAACACAGCAACTTAAGTTTTAACCAACACAACACTGATTCATCAAGTAGGATCTTGAAGGAAGTTCTTTAAATTTCAAGAATCCCAGAATCTCCTAAGGTAAAATGAGAAGGATAATATAAAATGTAGCTATTTGTTTATACACACCCCTATGATGTACAAATACATTCACCTTCAAAAATCTTCAACATAATTCTCTGCTGGCCACATTGTACGAATGACGAAACTGAGGCTCAGTGAAACAGTGTCTACAGGCTGGAAGGACCAGCTGTGGACTCCTGACATTATCCTGATGTTATATGTATTTGTAACTCTTTGATTGTGTTTTGACATTTGATCTGGTTTATCAGTTGAATCCATCAGCAGAAAGGAAACCGGAGACAGCCTGAATTTAAAAAAAACAAACAGAGAATGTGGTGAAACATTTATTTACTTTTCCCATGAAATCCCGTATCAGATCACAGAGTCCACCTCAGACAGACATTAACCCCCTTATTCTCTTGGCTCCTTTTCTCTCTACCACCTATCCACCCTCTATCTGCCCTTTCTCCCCAGTCTTTTCCTGTCCTCTGTTTCCCATTAGGTTCCCATCTCTATGTTGATGGGCAATAAAGGATTATTCAGGTCCCATCTATCTTTGAAGAAAACTTGGGGGCATTTTGAGTCTTCAGAATAAAACTCTACCAAACAAACCTTTCTTAGAATGCTGACTGGTTCTCAAAGCTCAAAGCCTAACTTTGAACTGATTGCTTCTGTTGGTATGGCCAACTAGACACACCCCAAATAATCTTTTAGCTAAAATAAACCTTAAAATGTTATATAGTAAACATATACGCACACACCTTAAAAGCAACTCCAAGAAGGCAAAATGTAAAGAATTTTCAGGATGCGTGTAGGCACACACGTAATCTATTCTCGATACTAGTAAACTTGGGGTAGGGGGAGGGACACCCAATGAGGGGAATCTAATAGTCATTTGCATAACCACTGCATTTGAAGTCTAATGAGACAGCTAGGAAGGTGGCCTGTCTACCTTGGTGCCAGGTAGAGAGAAGAAAAATTTCCCCTAAGAAGTCATAACCACAAGCCAGTATTCATAACATTGTGCCCCAGATTTACACTTCTTATAAAGAAAAAAATCTAGAGCTAAAAATTTAGTTTAAAGTGGTCCCAGTTTGGTAGTGTCCCATGGCACCTGGCAGAAACAAATGTAAATCTTTTTAACCTCAAACACTCTTAAGCACACATCTTGAAATTTCTCAAGTTTAATGAAAAAATATAAAGTAGCAAGTGTTTATAAATCCCAAAATGCTGGAGGGGGAGAAATGGGATGGGAAAACTCCAATCAAAACAAAACCCAAGCAAAGATTATATAGAAATGACACAGATGTCTGAGTAATAATGTATTAATGCAAGGAAAGAATTTGAATATTTGGTATAAGTGGTTATGTAATACTTTTTTTTTCCTAGCATGGTAGTTAGATCCATTTATACGAAAACCATTACTGATAACCAAAAAATGCTCACCTATAGGAGAAGAGTATTTCCTCTCATCCTTGCTCAAAACTTTTGAAGACAAGTAAATTTCTAGGATGACCTTCTGAGGTTGGGCAGACAGCTAATATACAGAGGCATCTCCTAAGTATTGAGTCCTTTATTCTACACACTTTAAAAAAGACCAAGCTAACTGTATGAACACCCATTATGCTGGCACCCCCAAACATCCATGGCTGCTGTTTCCTAAGCCTGCCACTTCAACTGTAAAATGCATCCTCCGCGAGCACAGGAGGGTTTGAGTGAGGGTTGTACTCTGTGACGATCTCCTTCACAAGTCAGTCGGGAATTCCCACGGACGCCTCTGTGGAATTGTGGTTTCCCAGTCTCAAAATAGACACAAGTCTAGCTACTTGTCTCATCAATATCATGCAGAAAATTATTAGCTTACTTAGGCATCTTGAAAACCAATACTAATGATAAGGTCTGAAAACTTTTGTAACATTAAAAGGTGGATATCATAATAAGCCCTTTATAACCCTGATTCGGTGTTTGATGTAAAAACCAACTGGAAATAAAATCAAGAGCCAGGCAATGTTTCTCTCTTCCCCCACCCCCTCTATGGTTTCTTATTCCAGGCAAAATGAGAGCCACTAGAATTATTTTTCAGAAAACTTGCCACCAGGGGGCAGTTTGCTTATAATTAAAAAGATTCCAATATCTTAAAATTTGAGAATCTGATAACAGTATATAGAAAATAGACAAAGACTTTATAAACATGTTTCAAGGTTATTTGTACATTTTAATGCCAAAGCATTAAAAGATACTGATATTATTTCAAGCATATTAGTACTATATTAATATGTATAGTTATAGTTTCCGCCTCCACAACCCTTTTTAGAGCGAGTACAATGAGCATAACCACCAGTTGTAATAAGTCTTACATAGCCTTTGACTTTACCACAATATTAAAAGGCAAAGGAAAAATACCCTCTGGTAGGTTTGAATTATTAGGGTAAATGTTTAATTACTACTCACTTTGAAAAATATTTTCTTCCCAGAAATATATCCGTAACTAAAGATATAAAGGTCCCAAATTATTTATCTGAAAGTTGCAATATTTTTGTAAGAAGTGTTCTGCTTTTATTTTGAAATTGAGGACTGTCCTCAGAAAAGGGAAATATAAAGTACCCAATAGTACAATAAGTCCAAAAAGGAAGTTTAGCCTTTTAGATAAAGGGGCAAAGTGTAATTTCTAAGCATTTCAAAAGATGAACTCTATATGCTTTGGATATTACTAAATTGAACTACAGAACATGAACCTGGATAATTCAGTGTCAAGGACCATTACTCCAGATTGGAGAAACCTGTTTATACAACTGTATCTTTTGTGAATTAAAAAAAAAAAAGACATAGCCACATTATTCTGGATCACTGCCAAGTTTCATCTCTTTGTCTGCAGGGTTTTTCATTTGTTACTTAAGTGAAATGACCTATTACTCTTGGAACTCTAGGTAATAATGGTTGTAGAGTTCCAAATTTGGTCGTAGAGTTCCAAAATTTAATTAAAAAAAAATACTACAAACTACTGGGTATTTTTTAACGAATATACATTCAAAAATAAAATTGGGAATACATTGACCTAAATCTCACAATTTACTTATAAATATTTACAAAGCAATTTAGTGAAAACTAATTTAAATTCTAATCTCAAATCTCTTTCTTAATTTAGTGCCAGCCCCAAATTATCCCCTTCTTTAACTAATAGCACTCCCTTCCTTTAAACAAGCTGACCCATCTGGTGAGACCGCCCAAGTCCCACACTTCCATGGTTTCAACGAAAACTCATTAGATACGTTTTTCCTTTTAGTAGGGAAGAAGAGGATAGTGGGGGAAGGCAACATTGCCCTTTCTACCATTTT
The DNA here is from genome assembly GCA_028533065.1 of Trachops cirrhosus. NCBI lineage: Eukaryota > Metazoa > Chordata > Mammalia > Chiroptera > Phyllostomidae > Trachops > Trachops cirrhosus. The sequence goes on along the minus strand of CM052538.1, from coordinate 23,023,330 downwards.
GCCAAGAGGATGGTGGTCTCCAACTTTCTCTGAGAGCAGAAATAGAAGAAAAGCCTTCCTTCCACTGAAAAATACTAGAATTCCCCCCTCTTCATTTTATGCTTGTTATAAAATTGTGCACCCCTTTTTCATATCAGGGCACCATTCTTAATCATTTCTAGTCATCCAGCCTAAAAGAGTTATTTTTTAAATATTAATCTCAAAGATTTGTATGGAGACACATAATGAAAATTTTACAAAAGTGATGCAAAATAATGTGAAACTACTTAAACCAGAAGGGAAAGTGAACACGGGTGAGGGTAAGGCAGGGTTGGAGGACTGGTTAAGGCTGGGTGATAACAGGAAGTTTTCATTATACCATTCTATTTTTATGTATGTTCAAAACTTACCACGATAAATTTTAAAAAGCACTTTGTTGACAAATCACCTGCTTAGACTGACAACTCCCAAGGATCTCAGCTGACCACTTCTTGGAGGAGTCTCTCCATTCAGCTAGCCGTGAGGAATGAGATGACCCCTCCCTTCCCCAAGTATAGAATTTTTATAAAGCAGCTCCACGTATTCCCATATGCTAAAGGAAAGAGCACATGAATCAACAATGTATTAAGCCCCTAAGACTCTACACCGTTAAATGTTTGGGAAATCCATGTCATTATCCTCTTTTCCCCTTATGTGGACAACTCATTTACTAATTCAATGTTTACTCAACTGTCAGAATTGTCTTTATACAACTGATTTTCCATAATGCCTCTTAGATTATAATCTCTAAATGGACAAGGATTTGTTGAACTTGCTTGTGCTGTGTTTGGCTTAGCACAAATTGTTAAAAATTGCCACAGAAAATAAATTATCTGCCAACTCTACACACCTGGAAGGAAAATATATTCCTCTGTGTTGTCCTGTGTTAACTTACTTCTTTGGATATATTGCACGTTGTGAATCATTTGAGGGTGATAAGTAACTCACACACTAGAGACTATAGATGTCACTAAGCGAAAAAGGACACCAGGAAGCAGGCAAGCAGTTGAGAGATCCACTCTAACTTTTTTTTTCAGTCTCACCTTAGACCAATATTTTTTTCCTGCTTCATATTAGATCACTAAATTATATGATTCTATTACTTGTGATGAACTGAGGACAAGGGAAGTGTTCAAAACCTCCTTATCTTAACAATAAGGCAATGAAGTGCAATAGAAAGCTGAATTCTAACTGTAAATGTTTTCTGCAACATAACATTTTCAAATCTGCTTAAATCCAGAGAGGTTTTTATTACACAATTTGATTTTTACATCAATAAAATCTTAGCTATAACAATACAGATGAAGGAACAACAATTTAATTTGTACCGAAATAAATATTAGATATACAAAGCACATACAGGGAAAGAGGGGCACAATAAATTACAAGTGGAGACATTATTTTGGTCAATTACCAAAGAAAGCCCTTGACACGTCCAATTTCACACCATCAAATTTATCATTCTTGCTGATTTAAGCAGAACACAAAACAAATATGGATCCCAGGGCTTACTTTCACAGGTACCAGCATAGATAATTTACTACAGTGATCCAATTTGGAAATCAGTAGGGACCAGTAAATCGCTGCATAAAAGAAAGAGCAAATGAGGTCCTTTTTCCTTAGTGTCAGCAGGCTATGATTATTATGTTTATTAGATTTTCTTGAAAGGACTTCACATTTTCTCAAATATTGAGGAGAAATATATTTCCCCTCTGAGCCTTACATTAGCATTTATGTGCTTTGGTCTTGAATACAGGGGAATGATGAATTTTTCAATTTATTCTATAAATTTATACAGTCTGGATGGTATTGGCCTGAAGAGTGTAACTCCCCAACCTGTACAATATTAGATATTAAAAATGGATTCAAGAGAAGTTACTAAGAAATGCTGACATACTGTATATACAGATTTTTTAGTTCAATATATCCCATTATATAGAGCACCAGAATAATGCATTTATAAATCAAGCAGTTTTTTTATGACTCTAATCCTTGCGACCCTTGTACACTTGTTCCAATATAACACATCACAAATGTCACCTGCCCAAGACTTTGCCCATTTGGTCTCAACTGATGTAAGCAAAAATGTATGTCAAAAGCAAATTTTATTTTAAGGTAAAAAAAAAGTCAAAGTTTGGAATTAAACTGTCATGAGCCAAGAGGGAAAAAAAAGATTTAAAAACACTGAGCACATCAGAAAAGTAGCTTCAGAAGGCTATGAAGGAAAAAGTGAAATGCTTCTGGGGCCTTTTTCTCCTGGAATACAGCCTAAATTTTAGAGTCCAGCAAAGGTATCCATAATTTTTTACTGTCACTTTCTAAGAAAAAAGAATCTGCATTAGATTTTAAAAGACACTGTACTTTATGCTCCTCTCACGTCAACTGAAAGTCAAGGCAGGCCAGTCTTCCTACTTGCTCTGCACAAAAGGAGAAAGGCTGTCCTAGAGTCGATCCCTCAGGCAGGAACGTGTTCCTTTTAAGAGCCCACCTGGGTGTCACCTTAGATGATAAACATGTCCTAGAATAACTACTACTACCGGGAAGCCTCCCCCAATTTTTTACTGAATTTATTGGGGTGACACTGGTTAATAAAATTTTTTAAGTTTCACCTGTAGAATTCTCTAATACATCATCTGTATACTTTGTGTGTTCACAACTCCAAGTCAAGTCATCTCCCCAAATTTTAGTTACTCCTTTCTTAATTCCAGATCCTGTAACAACTTTCTGCCAGAATATTGTAAGAGGACTGCTCATTAAAACCACCCCTGGAAATAACTCCTGGATATATAAACATATGCTTTTGGTATACTCTCCGTTGAGCTACACTATCATAAAGCCTCTGCAGAATTCTAATCCTAGAGAAATTCCAATGAGGTATTAATATATTAAGAGAAATTAGTTGTCTCTGCAACTCAAACTGAATTTACAAATCTAAGTACCATTCCTAATATCCAAAAATTTCAATATGCACTTTTATTTCTATAAAAGTTTAAATTTTAAGAGGTCAAACTGCCTATACCCTCTAGTATCTACAAAATGACCATGAAAAAAATTTTAAGTATCATTTTTCTACACACCAGAAAAAAGAACAATTTTATAATTGATTTTGTTTGGGTGATGTAGAAATTTACAATAAAAAGAAGAAAAAGAGACGATGATCTTAATCATGCCTCTCACAATTGTGGCCTATTTTACTGTTTACCTAGAAAGCTGATATTAACAGGATACATTTTCTAGATTTTGAGCATTTCAATGTTTATGTACTCAGAATAAATGCTTGCCAAATACTTGTTGAATATTGAGTAATTACATATTTTAAAAGGTCATGGAATTAAGATCCTTAGTTTTATGGCTGACTCAGCTCTTTTAGTGGCTTTTAACCTTTCCACGTGGCAGGTGAAACTGGGGGGCCACTTGAGGAAAGAGTGCCACCTACTGATCACAAACATACCTACCTGTCTGTGGTTCCTTTCTCCCCTGAGGTTTTTGTGACAGAATAGGTAGCAAAATTAGTTGAGATCTGGGTAACAGTTTTGAGGCTAGCAGATCCTAAGGGGGTTTGGGCAGGGAAGAAGCTTTAGAATAATTATATTAATCAAATCAAATTCCATAGCATTAGATAAGTATCTTGACCACAATCCCTCAAAATTAATTTCATTCATTCTCATCTCAAACTTTCAAAAAGCTATGTTAGTTCTCCTTGTCTTATTACATATATAATCATTTTCTTTTCCAGGATGAATAATACTTATGTCCTAAGCCTACAAACCTAATCTGAATGTGTGATCCTGACTTTTAGGAAGAAAGGAAATATTCTGACAGCATTGTATTTTAGTTCTACAAGAGATCTCATAAATCCTTTGTAACTTCTGGTTTAATATGAACATGCCTTGATTTTCCCTGTAAGGGAGATACCTAAATATCTAAAAAAAAAAATTTTTTTTTAAAGGCACGCTTTCATTCTTGCTTACTTCCAGGACCACCTATCTACCTTGGCAAATTTTATCCCAAGTAAATTTACTATTAAGTACCAATTGTTATTTAAGAAATTTCTTTTTGGAATGATGTTAAAGTTTAAATTCATGAGGAATCAAGTATAGAAATGGAATATACACTCACTACTAGATAAGGGAAGTTTTGTATGAGGATTCCCCTGTCCAAGAAAGTGTAATATTTAAAAATGGTAGAACTGCATTTGCTGAAGCATTAGATATGCTGGATGTTAAATCATTTTTTTAAACCTGTTTAAACAAAATTATCAGCTATGCAGCTAATTTTTTCCTACTACATTCATTCTATATACTGCTATTGTATTTCCTTAATTTTAACTGATAGGTATACATGTTACCCTATAATTTGGGATGCTCATCTCAGCTGGTTATATGTATTCATATCACAGAGTCTGTGACTACAAGTTCATGCAAACTAAACATCTAGTAATGTCCAAATTGTAAAATGTACTTTTGCATGATTGTAGGAATATTTCACTTATAAATCAAGCCTTCCTTTAAAGAACAGCCAAACAGGAGCATGTCGGAAATATAACCCTGTTTTTGATAAAAAGCTTCGACTTTTAAAGCGCAGTGTTTTAAATTGTGAAAGTCCAAATGTTAAAGCCACCATGAATTCTTTTCCTTATGAAATTTTTTTAGCCAACAGTAATTTTCAAAGTAAAAAAGAAAAACTCAAAATACAAGCACATTTATAGGTCATTAAAAGTAAATAATAAGTAATCATGGTAAAACAGTGCACACAAAAAGAATATTAACAAAGCATAAAAACTGGTGAAATCTGAACAGGTCTGTACTTTAGTTAACAATATTGTTCCAAGATTAATTTCTTAGTCACCTCTATAAATCTAAAATTATCTCAAGATTTAAAAATTTGTAAAAAGAGAAACAAAAAAAATAGTAACTTAAAAATGTGCCTTCACTGCCAAAATTTAATTCAAGACATAAATTTTAAAAATCTTTAGATATCAATAATATACTGTTTACTTAACATTATAGCCACTTTATTGCTCTAGAAAATTTAGTTCTTAAAATCATCAGATTACACAGACAGTGATAATGAGGCCAGACAGACACACACACACACATACACACACTCAACTATTTTATGAGGCTGCTTCTCTAAGTTAGTAGAAAAATGTTACAAAAAGAGCTGGCTATGGTTGAGCTATCAAGTAGATATCACATTTCTACAGATTGAAAGTTGAACAAAAAGAAAACTGATCTTACTAATAAGTTACCAATGAATGTATTTGAGAAATCCAAATTACATGCACAAAGAAGAGAACTGGTTACAAAAACCATTACATTACTCTGTACTAGAATTTTTGCAATGTTTTAAACATTTCTAATCATGCAACAATAAAGATCAAAATAAACTTTTTAGAGTTGATGAAAGCTCAGTAAACAGGATTTAACATATTATACAACCCAAATCACAGCTGCATAATACATCCAATTCCCCCAAATCTGTCCATCATGAAACATGAAATGTATACTCTTTCCCCAAAACTCCTCTTCAGGCCCCATTCCCAATCATTTACCTTACCTATAAACCTTCCCATTTAACCTTTAAATCAGATTTGATGGGTAAAGAATGTACAGGATAATCTTCATTATTATTTCAGAAGAGATACTTAGTCATATAATTAATCTTCAGTTACATTCCTTTCAAAGGTACCTGAACTGCTACAACTGTCTTATGAAAATTCAAGCATAAGAAACTGAGAAAAACAGTAGTCAAGAATTTGATCTAGGTAATTCTATGAACTATAGTAACACTAATAACCTATGTGTCCACACTGTAAATGAATGATTTCCTAAAGCTGTATGACTACTGCTTTCTGATATAAATGGCTAGGGGACCCCAAATATTTACCTCATTGGCTAATAAGCTTACACTTGAGTCTTTAAAAGAAAAATTCAAATCTATAGAAGTATTAGGGAAATAAAATTTTGAACTCTTCTTATAATAGCACATCCAAAATTAATCTGTCCTAACAAAGCAGCACAAAATCAATTTAATAACAATTTGAAATCAAATACAGTGGGAAATGTAGCTTAAATCATCAACCAAAATTCATAAATGGCAAAATACTGTCTCAAAATAACACATATGTAAATGTTACCATAATGAACTAATGCCAGATATAAATAAATTCAGGTTACCAATTAGGTTGAAACAAATTTTAGAGTGATTATTACAAGAGAAATAAACATACATGATAAAGGCACAGCAGCATCTAAAAAAAATTTGATACATTTATTACAAAATACAAACTTCCTCAACCATTAACAACACAACACGGTAGAATTTTCTTAGAAACTTTTTTTATAAAGGCTTGATTTAACATGCCAGGAATATGTTATTTTTCCATTAAGATGAATTTATGTAAATTGGACTGAGGTCAGTTTCACACCTGGAATTAACAATCCCTAGCAGAAGTATCAGCTGCTATTAATGCTTATTTATATTTAACTTAGCTGGATATTAAGCTACGCAACTGTTGGTGCCAATCTGCTTATAAAGGCGATGCTCTGGAGACAAAGTCTTCTCACAAACAGTGGGCAAGCAGGTTTCATTATTATATGTTCAACAATAATCCTCAACTCATTAAACAAGGTCCTGCAAGATAAAATAGTTTTCTTTCACAAACACACACAAAAAAGCAACATAATACAAAGCAAATGCTGATGAAGAGATTTCCTACAGTCATTAAAGAATTTGAAGAAGTAAAAAAATAACTAGAATGAACTGCCAACAGTTTTCCCCGGAAAACACAAAATAAAATTCTTACAACACCACCTATCTTTTTGGGGAGAAAAGTTCATTGAAACAAAAACATTCAATAAATGGCTACCTCTGAGGGCTGAGGTTAGGGATGATTTACAGCTTTACAGTAGAATCATGTCATTTTCACATTTAACTTAGGCAAATTCAACTAGTTCTAAAAAAGAGGGCAAGACGGTGCAAGTTACATAACATGGGTAATCCCACATACCATTTCCTTAAATGAACACACTGCCTCTCACAGCTTTCGCTTATGAAACAGAAATAGGTACCTCACAGAGTCACAGCGAGATTTCAGTGAGAGAACACAGAGGATGCTCAGTGGGTGTTACTGCCCACCTGGATCCTTCCACTGACCAAACGGACACCGGTCTGCCTTCAGACTAAAGCCCCCCAGAACCTGGTTTCCATCACATTTCTGCTTCTCCCCCCGTCACTCTCTGCCGTGACTCCCACGTTTCAGCTATGTTGCACGTTTGCAGACTCTGACTTTGCCTTAACTGTGCTCGCTGCCTACAAAGTACCCTTTACTACATACTGGAAACATGGCGCATAAATTGTATAAGCTAGCAGACACAATACCATGTGTACTGTAATTTATACGTGATTTGGAGGATCAACAAAGGTAATTTTTGACTATTCACAAGTCCTGCTCTATCTTCCTATATCCTCCATGTTATTTTTATGGTTAGGAAAAAGTAATAATCTACTGTTTCAAAAAAAGTAAGAATGTAAGATGCTCTCACACAAAGACAGGAAGAAAATTTGGAAATATTCATATTTGTCCCAAAGCCTCCCCTTCTTCTTGTACCTTCTCTCTTTGTGACAGCCCTATTACTCACAACTCTTAGGGTCCCTAAGACTCTACACCGTTGGAACTCTAGGTCCCGGGCTTGAAACCCGGACGTCGTCTTTGTCTCGTCCTCCTCCCCCAGACCCTAAGTCCCCACCCTCCTAAATATCTCTCACATTCACCTCCTCCTCCTTTACCGGTGAGTGAGTTCAGGCTCTGGACTACTCTAACAGTCTCCACTGGTCTACCTTCTTCTCCTCTTGGTGAGCCTGTAATCCATCATCTGGAATGACATACCTAAATCAGACTTCATCACATTCTCAGCCCCTCCACATTTCAAATTTTAAGTGTTCTTCCTACTTTGAAATAAAATCCAAAGTTTCGCGATCTACTCCATCTACCTTTCTTGGCACAGATCTTTATTATTTTCTTGTATACTTCTCCTCAGCTCAAGCAACATGCACTGCTGCTATGCCGAGCACGTTCAGGCACCCACCTGCCAGAACTCAGACTGCGAAAGACTTGGCTTATGTTGCCGCCTCCTCAGTGTGTTTTCACCCCCTCCCTCTGTTCTCTGTACTTTCACAGCAGCACCTTCATCATCATGTTGCCTTATGTAGCTGTCTGATTCACTTAGCTTTAAACTGCTAGGAAGCAGACATTTCAACAGTACAAAAACAGGTTATCCCCAACACACAATCATGTCTTCTGAATAAATGAATCTAATGAATAAAGCTAGAAGCACATGAAAAATACTCTGGTCAGATCCCCCCCGGTTCCAGATGTGGCTGAAAGAGGCTGGCCCAAAGTCACATGGCTAGTTCCTTTATTCTTGGCTCTATCCCTGACATAATCTAGACAAAGTCACAGAGTTACTTTGTTTGGAGACGCACTGACAACAGAACTTTCAGCGATGACCAAAATGCCATCAGCCACACATGGCATTTGAGCACTTGAAATGTGGTTAGTATAATTCAAAAACTGGGTTTTAAATTTCATGAATTTTAATTTAAATAGTCAAATAGGGCCAGTGGCTACCGTATTAGACAGCACAGCTCTGGACAATCAACACGAGACATCTGTAAGTACTGATACCACTAACTTGAGAATAAATATAAGTAAAAATGGTACAAACTGGCCTTCAGAGACTGTCTCAAAACCCTTAACAAAGTGTAGTATAGAAATTGTCGCTTTACAGCCCATATACCAATACCTATAGGCTCAAATATTTTGCATTACCTTTCCACACTTTTGGTTAAAATGTGCACTTATGTGATGAGAACTTTGAGGATGTTTATTAGTACACACTTGTGTTATCTTGATCCACTGCTATCCTTTCCTTTTTATTTCACTGGACACTTCTCAATTTCTATTTGTCCTGATCTTATTTAAGGGTATGTGGAAAACTGTGAGTGGAGAAGAGGGCACAAAGAAGCAGATAAAAACAAATCTGCTGATGAAAAATGGATGGCAAGGAACCAGAAAATGTCTGAAATGAATACATGGACCAGAAAGAAAAAAGGCAAAAACTTATGGAATCAGTAAAATGGAAGGTTTATTTGCAACTAGGGAATAGTTAATAACCTATGACTAATGTGAGTAAACTCTATTTTAGGAAATATTGTAAAGACATTGTCTAAGAAAGCGTAAAAACTCTCAAAGAAGAATCAGTATCACAGAAAAAGGAAAATAAACTATTAAGAACCTAATAAAATCTAAGCACTTTTTAAACCATTACTTCATTTCTTCCCAAGTTTTCTCCTCTACCAATGAAGAAATTAAAATGTAAGTAACTTGTCTAAAGTCATATACCTGGCAAATAATTGGCCAGCATTCAAATTTAGTTCTTTTTACTTTGCATGTGAAAATACAACAGAGATCACGCTAATGTACTCACTGGATTTCTGGCTGAATTCTGCTACATGCTCAACTTATTTTAAACTCAAAAACAAAAACTACATTAACAACACTATCTGAATAACACACTTAAGAGGCTATTAAAAACAGCTATTCATTTCAGCTTTACTCTATAACTTTTGAGATAAGCATAACAATTTAAGCCTCCATTGCTGAACACGATAGTAAGTCACAAAAGTAATTTTCTTCTTGAGTTTTTCCACTCTAAATATTCTGCACAAGGCTATCTGAAGATGATTATGATCACATCAAAATCATCGTTCCCATATGCTAAAGAATAAATTCCACACTTCCTACCGTGAAACTCGGAATGTTTTATGATATGGCTCCAAGATACCATTTCAATCGTTGCTCCACCACCCACCATTCAAAATCTCCATTAGCTGCCGAACAGGCCTATTCAATGCCCCTTCCACACGGCTGTTACCGCCCCACCTCCGAACCCGCGCTCCTACTTGTCATCGCACCTAAAACGCTTGTACCCACTCTCACCACCTACTCAAAGACTTTATTGCTTCCAGAACAAATTAAAATCTCTAGTCTGTGAAACTCCCCAGCCTCTTCTATATTCTGGCTCAATGATGTCTCCCTCCTGTGGACTACAGTACTGATATAAGTAAATACACAGCAATTAACGGCCGTCATAACCTGACCTGTGAATACTGTATCCTCAACCACTGTTTTCCTCTTTTATTATTTGACGTGTTTTGTTTCTTCAACTACGAAAATTCCTTAAGACTTGTGGGACTTGTCTTACCCATCTTTAAATTCCTTAAGCTTTGGTACTCTTTTTGCAGTGGTCAAGATAACTCCCGTCTCAGTTTTTGAAAGAAATACAACCACCTTCTCATGCACCCTAGATAGTTCTAAGGCCTAGAACTTAAATGTACAAAAACATTGTTTGCTTCTAAATTCTAACAAAAGCTAAACCATGTAAAAGTTACAAGTACTGCACTTTACAATACTCTTAACAAAACAGATATGAACTAATCACCAGCTTACCGACAATACGGATTTCTTCGAGAGGAGTATCGGAGAGTAAGAAATCTATAGTATATAAAAGGCTGGAGCAAACTTCCTTGACCACTGAAATAAACAAATACAAAAGTAATAAATATACATTTATCAATTCATACACATACTCTCAAAACTTAAAGGCAATTTAACTGGAGAATGTGTCTTTATCCATCAAATGATCATAGTAATTAATACCTATCATTATCTAAATCCAAGTTATTGTCAAAAAGGAAATAGAAAAATGTATATATGATCAGTAGAGTAAAATGTTACTGTTTAAATTTGTATGAACATGTATTCATGCATATATTACTTTTTAAATTTTTAAAAGCTACTAAATAAATCAGATATATAAATGTTATATGTGCTTCCATATAGGAGACCATTCTGCGTGGCGTGGGCCCAGCTCCCACTCGGAGATGCACAGGACCCATGCCCACAGATAGGTTCTCCCGTGGGGAATCAGGCCTGCAACGTATCTAGGCTGCTTTGAGACTTGCTTTTGCTAAAACTCCCTTGCCCTGAATTGAGGCAGCAAGCGCTTACTGGAACTTCCTAAAGTCTGTGCTAAACCTCCCCACTATGGAGTGTAACTGGTTCAACCACTTTTCCCTTTTCATTTGCAAATATCCCTCTTCAGTGATGTGATTAGCAGCATCATCTCCTTTGTTTTCTGTAAAAGGTAACCACCTAAAGCCAACCTGTGCATAGTAAATGAGGACCATCATGTAATGTGCAGAGAAACCCAATAAAGGCTGGTCACAGCAAGGGCTAAGGCTTTTTCTCCTCTTTAGAGAGAAGCCCTTTTCCCCCACAGGACTTGGTAATCTGTGCGAATTTCTCGTGCCGCATCCACAATGTGGCGGACCCCACGAGCCAGGGTCCCTATCACTTCCATAATTACTAACAATTGATAATCAGGTTTTAAAACTTTGTAACATATTCAAATAAAAAACCATTCATTTTATATATAACAATAAAAACTAATGAAATCACAAAGGCTCACTTATAAATTTTCATTCCTTATTCTAACTATTTTTCTTAGTTAAAAAGTACAATTACAATATCCCAAGAGTCATATATGTTTATTAAATTTTAAGTCTGGAATTCTTTCCGAGGAAAAACTACCTGGATTAAGATATTTACTGAAATAACTACAAATAAAATGCAGCAATAACATGGACAGTTAGGTAGCAGGGGTAAATAAATTATGTTTAGCTGATGAACTTAGCATGCAAGTACTTAAAATCCTGATTATGAAAACTATACAACTTTAAGGAAAGCAGAAAACTATACATACTATTTTTTGTGTGAGAAAGTACATTAAGATGTGAAATGTTTGTTTCTTAGGTTAATTTTTTAGCCTCTTCTAAATTGTGATATTACCTTCATAATAAAAGTAATTTACACAATTACAAATTTATCACTAATTTTTCTCAATTAATCCTGTGATGAATCTTTAACTTTTTAAATTGAAAAAATAATATACATACTATAGAAAATATAGATAGGAAAGAACATTCAATGAAGAACTAATTTCCAAGTCAGCTCCTTCCTCAGAGTTATAGCACCATCTCCATCCCTCCAGAAATTTATACACAACAAGCATAACTAATAACTAACACTGATATAGCGCTCACTTTACAATTCACTGAATCAATTTAACACCTTGAGGAAGTGGTTGTTATCATTTCCATTTTACTTTTTAAAGACTTTATTTCTTTTTAGCCCTGGCTGGTATGGCTCAGTGGATTGAGCATGGGCCTGCGAACCAAAGGGTCGCCAGTTCGATTCCCAGTCAAGGCACATGCCCGGGTTATGGGCCAGGTCCCTGGTTGGGGGCGTGTAGAGACAACAGGTCAATGGATCTCTCACTCATTGATGTTTCTGTCCTTCTCTTTCTCCCTCCCTTCCCATCTCTCTAAAAATAAATAAATAAAATATTTAAAAATATATGTAAAATGGTTTTTAATTTTATTTTTTTTATTTTTATTTTTTTTATTTTTTAAATATATTTTATTGGTTATGCTATTACAGTTGTCCTATTATCCCCCTTCATTCCCCTCCACCCTGAATACCCTCTCCCACCCACATCACCCCGCTTTACTTCAGTCCATGTG
>CM052538.1:22975552-23010164 GCA_028533065.1 Trachops cirrhosus | reverse complement strand
CCGGCCGAACTCCGCCCCTCCTACCGGTCTGGATGAAAGTGTCTATTTTTAAATCCTTGGTTGTCCGACTTCCATAAACTTCAATTTTCTGTCAGTTCTGGTTGTTATTTTGTTTCTATATCTTTGTTGTCCCTATCTTGGTTGTGCGAGGAGGCACAGTGCGTCTACCTATGCCTCCATCTTGGCCGGAAGTCCCCGGTTTTTAATTTTATAGTCTGTATTATATTCAAGTGACATACAGCACTAATAGCTTTTCCTATTAGGGATTAAATAAAACTTTATCACCTTACTTCAATTTTTTAGAATAACAAAGTGCTTTCTCTATTTTGATATTCTGATAAGTTCTCATTACCTTTATAGTAATCTTGAAAGATTAAAATCACTTTGTATATAAGCAGTATTTAAATAAAAGACCAAGCAGCACAACTGAGTTAATGTACCAGTATAGTTGAAACTTGGCGCTCCAACAAAAATTCACTGCAGTTCCCCAAATGAGGTTTTTGTTTAAGTGTGCATGACATCTTAGCATTTCAGCATAATTATCTTAAGCTGATTTAAGAGTATAAGTTATTTTGCTTGTTAAACAGAACTATCAGGTGTAAATATTAATTATCTTCATACAAAGAACTAGTTTTAGAATCTACATTTTAACTCTCATCCAGCTACATGAAGCAAATCACAGAACCTGGCGTGACCCAAGAAACAAAAATAAGAAAGTAAGCCGGGGGGTGACAGGAACCTTTTCTAAAAGAGTTTAAGTGTCTGATCAGAAATCACAAAAGAGAGAGATGAACTAACTTTCAGGGCAAAAGCTTTAGAGCATAATAACAGACAAATACAGCTGCATCAAATCTTACAGTCAACATTCATAGAATATAGGAGTCAGAAGGATTTTAGGCAATTTTTTTTCTACCAGTTTTTTAAAATGTGGAACATCAAAGCTCAGAAGGTTAAGTTAAGGGTCGAATCAGCTAGCATCCAGGTCCCTAACACCCAATGAGAAGTCTTCCCATTGTATCATTCCAGAACTTTATCAGGTTGTATTATCTAGTTGGGACCCCACACTCAAGCAATAGGTGTTGATCCTGGATTTTTCAGAGGAAAACATTACCTAGAAGAATAGAACAGATGCCTTTATGAGGAAATCTATAAAATTCTTTATCAGTTTGAAAAGAGACTGTTAAAGAAAGCAGTAACTGTCAGGTACATAAAACCTCAGGCAATGAACATTAAAATATTCCATAAACAAAAATAAGTTTGTTCTTAATAAGACTATGGAAATTAATCCGATTACGGAAAACAGGTAGCACAGACATTTTAGACGACAACCTGTCATGGTCAATTAAACACAAAGTGCACCTCGCTTAGACCGAACAAAATCAATTCGGGTATCTACGTTCGAGACAATACTGACAGAAAAGTGAGTATGTGGGCATAAGTGCCCTTCCAAACAAGGGACTGTGTAATAAAACGCAGCACACGAACATGATGGAACACGACACAGTCACTACCTTAAACCAAAGCTCTGTATGTCAACAGAAATAAGTCACAAAAACATACTATAGCAGTAGAAAACGCAAGACGCAGACAACTGATGCATTATAACTTTGGATATAAAATAAAAACTAAACAAAACCCCACAACCATAATGTAATAATATATATTTTCTAGCTATTTGCATAAGCATTTAAAAAAGGATTTATTTATTTATTTATCTATCTATCTATTTATTTATTTATTTATAGGGCAAGAGGAAAGAAGGGGGAGAGAGAGAGAGAGAAACATGGATGTCAGAGAGAAACATTGATCGGTTGCTTCTTGTACGTGCCCTGACCCAGGACTGCACCTGCAACCCAGGCCTTGGGCCTCAACTGGGGATCGAACTGGTGGCCTTTTGTTTTGCAGGATGACATCCAACCAACTGAGCCACGCCAGCCAGGGCTGCGTAAGCTTTTTCAAAAAACGGTACACACACACATTATCTAACTCCTTACCTCTGGAAGGAGACAGAAATACTACTACGATTCCTAGTCAAATGGAACTGTAGCTTTTATTTGTAGTGTCCTAACACTTGTGAAACTAAAAATTGAAAAGCAATAACCCAGGCAGAAATGTAGTTTTAAAACTTAAATGCAAGAATATTTATAAAACAGTCAATACTCTACTTTTCTAACATTCTAATTTTTAAAAGGATGGCTTTCCATATTCAGGCATTACTTCTTTTTTGCATTACTTCTATAATTAAGATACAAACAAAATATGGAAGTGGTAGTAGGCAACAATTAATACCAGACTATAACGTTTTTAGATTTCTGTCTGGTATAAGAAAAATCATCTTAGTAATAGAAGAATGGACTAACCTAGACTTCCCAAGATTCTTTCAAAGGTAGTTAGTTATTCTGAAATTAATTTCTAAACATTAAATAATAAATCACAAAGACTGAGACATAACACCTGTTCCTAGGTTCACTACGCCTCAGGTTCTCCACCATAAAGTGAAAAGATAACGGCCAAGATCCATCCAGCTCTACATACCAGCACCTACTTTAGCAGATTTAAGCAAGATAGAATTTGAGTTAATATATTTATATTTATTCATATATATTTATTGCATCAATAAATATAGATTTATTATGTATTTGCAATACATTTATTACATTCACTGGAATTAATATATTTATAATATTCATCAGCCTCCCAAAACAAATGTATTTTTATTCTTACCTAAAAAGCATAAAAACTGTAGCAGGCATCAAGAGTATTTCATTACAAGCGATGAATTTCAGAATATTCTGTTGATTAGCGCTTAATTTATCCAACATAGATCTCAGCAGAGGTAAACTATTTGAACCTTTTGCCTAAAACATCAGAAAACAAACGTTAGAAATAATAAAGCATTTCTGATCACTCAATTATTTTCTTTCTTTAGAACGGCATATTCAACAGGACATACAACCAAAAGGCAGTTTGGAAATGATGGTGTAAAGTATAGAAACTATTTAAGGACATAAGTTAGGTGTGTTCTCCTACTTGATAATATTTTTTGTATTTGAAGATTTAAAAAGAAAAATGAGTTTAATACAAGTCCTTTTCATTCTTACAGGCTTCATTTTTCTTAAGATTAGATTATTTCACATAAATGGTGGTTGTTTCTCTCCAACCATAATGAAATCTGACTACCTAGTAATACGGTTAAAGTATCTGTGACTCCTTAGCTAACTAGAGATAGAAATTCCCAAGTCTAATTACTCCTGTAAACAATATTCCTGTAAACAAAGAACTAGAGAGATTAAAAAAGAAGGCCAACACAAGGCAAATTTGGATTTTTTAAAAAACATTTATTTATTTTTAGAGAGAGGGGAAGGGAGAGAGAGAGGGAGGGAATGAAACATCAATGTGTGGTTGCCTCTAGCACACCCCATACTGGGGATCTGGCCCATAATCCAGGCATGTGCCCTCACTGGGAATTGAACCAGCAATGCTTTGGTTCGCAGGCCTGCACTCAAACCACTGACCTACACCAGCCAGACCAAATCTGGATATTTTAATTCAAATTTCAGTGAATATACAGTCGAGCTAACTGGCACACTTAAGTTAGGCTTAAGAAACCCAGGAATAAAAAATTTTAGGAAAGTACCAGTTCCAAGCAGTAAAATGAAAGAAATTCAGTATACTCTACTTATCTTATATATTAGAATTAAATATTGACAGCACAGGAGATCTCTGCCAACTTGTCAAACCCAAAAGATTTGATTCCTTTAAATGATACAGAGATCTATTTCAAACTTTACAAATTCCTGGAGCAACTGGGGTTTAATTTTAAATACAACTTTTTATCAACAAAATATACCATTTTGTGAAATGTAAATAAAATATTCCAAAGTTCAAAGTTTCAAATCACTAAATAATTTAGGGAAGTTTGTAAGGATTAGAGGAACTTCTTGTGACAAAAGCCAAAATGTCTTAGAGCTCAAATTCATGTCAACTAGCTCCGGGAGTTAAAAAAAAAATCAGTTTTACTTACGTCAAGGACCTTTTTTGTGTATGTAGCGGCATGAAGCAAAGAGAATAATAAGACTGGGAAAATACTCACTGAAAAAAACAATTAAGGAAAACATTCAAAACTCATCAACTACTTTGCAGACAGGCTATGTGTTATGTCCAAACATATACATCTGAAATGGCATCTGCTGAAATGAGTTCAGTGACAATTTTAATCAGTGCTGCAAGGATTAAAAGTCAAATTCGCATATAATGGCAAAACAGGTGTTCAAAAATGTCTCCTCCTATTCTAACACTTAACTAAAAAGGTAGTATCTAGTCTCAAAGATATATTTTATTGCGCTTCCATTATATATAGTTGTATAATATTCAAGAACTCTTAAAAGCAGCACTTCTCAAAGACAAAACACTCTCTTTCCTGAGGGATGATCCACAGAAGGAAAATAACAATGAAGACAATTAAGTTTAGGAAACACCAGAAGTCTTTTAGTCTCACCATGTACATCAGCATATCAAGTCGTATAGTAAAGAAACCTATTTACCAGTTCACCTAGTGTGCTTCCCTAAGGTACTAAACAGCCACCCCCTCCCTCCATCCTTCCCTTTCGGTTTTTTTTCTTTTTAGAATACCTATTATCAACCCACAACACTTTTGAAATATGTAAACATATGAACTCCAAATGGGTGATTTCATTCTCATTAGCTCCAGAGATCATCCATGTGTCCCTATTTTCTACTCTACCCATAGCAATAGGCAATTTCATTGTCAACAAGGTACAAAAGGATACTTGTAACAGGGTAGGAATTGACGAAGATGAGTGAATACAGCAGGTAGTGGCAGCTGTCCTCCAACAAAGCTTGGGCCAGGAATGCTCTGCTTAACTGGAAGTGCGGTAATCTTTGATGCAGCCTCAGAGCACTGGTAAGAGCATTTGCCAGCAAAGCGCGTTGGTAAAAGCTTGCTGCTTCATGCAACCTGCAAATTACCAGAGGAGAGGTTATCATGAGACATAAACAACTACCATGCCTCTTCCTCCTTCGTGAATTGCATCATTATTGCACAACACCTAAATCGATTAATTATAAACAGAAAAAAATTACTAGAATCTATCGTACATTCTTACAAGCATCACTTCATATATATACCTAACTGAATTTTATAAAGCAGTCATTCTTTCCATTACGTTCAAAAGTCCAAAATGCAAAAAATACGAACTCATTTCCATATATCTATTTTCTCTCAGATTTTCAATGTGATGTTAGTTTCCACAAAGCACATAATACAATATATCCCTCCAGTGAGTGACATTAAGTTACTAGTGCCTTGAAGACAAGACTTGGGTTTAACTCCTTGCAGTTTAGTAAGTCTTACACCTAAAAGATACTGCATAAAAACTGACTGGAGCATCAAAGACAGAAAAAGACGTAATACATACCCAAGGAGAGGCAGAACAAACAAAGCAGAGCAGTAAACTGTGAACACGCGAGAAAGCCACATCGCTGTGTCCAGTTTATTGGTCATCATGAATTGCTGAATTCAAAAAGAAAAATATTGTAGTAAACTGAGGCTGCAAATTATGTTTACAAGGATGAACATTATGCAGCTTTATTCCTATTCAAAAGGTTTTAATGATTGTGCAACAATACCATTGTTTTTTAAGATCATTAAATGAAAACTCTTAGAGCAATTACTTTACCTAGCAAGTCCAAACACCTTAGAGTCTTACACTTTTGATGTGGAAAGCAGTAGAAGTACTTAAATTGAAAAATACCAAAAAGACTAATTAGGAAAAATTTTCTGAACAGAAATTTAACTACAGTTGTCTATATTCCTCCTGCAATTGTAATACCAACTTCATCTATTTTAAAAGAACATTGTAAGAACTGCTCTCTAGAGAACTACAGCCTATTCTTAGAAAAATCTCAAATTCAAATAGGTATGCCTCAGATCTGAGTAAAAAGGTATCGTACAAAGCCACTTTGGATTAAATAAACTTTACAAAGGAGAAATGTCAAACTTTACAAAGGCAATGCTAACAGCTGCTCACTACTGAACCCAGCCTACGGATGATTTGCCTATGTACACAGAGGGCCTGACAGGTGCTCAAAACATGGCCCACAGGAGTTCAATGGCATCTGCCTCCCAGACTTTATGACTTTCCCACCCCCGGAAGCACCCCCACAAGTCTTACCCTGGCCTCAGTGGCCCTATATTGAACTTCCATACCACCTTCTTCTCCGGCGTTTCTCATTCCTGTTCCTTTGCTTCTTTTTGCCAATAGATGTGTCCACCACACTAATGCATTAACTTAAAATCTGTTCCACATTCAAAATCACCTTATATCCAAATTCTAAAGTGGCTTTTGTATTTGTTGATAGGATCTACATAGATAATTTTTACATCAAGGTCTAACACTAACAGCTCTGGCTGGCCTGGCTTAGTGGATTGAGCACAGGCTGCAAACAGAAAGGTTGCCAGTTCGATTCCCAGTCAGGGCACATGCCTGGATCGAGGACCAGGTCCCCATTTGGGGGAGGCATCTGGTTAATGTTTCTCTCAAACATCACTGTTTCTCCCTCTCTTCCCCTCTCTCTAAAAATAAGTTTAAAAAATACATTTTGAAAAAAGATCTAACACAAATGTGTGTGGATATATAAACAAAAGTTTCACAAAAAATACTTATCCATTCTACATGTGATGGATTTTGGCATTCTGTATTCTAGTTAATGTTTTTTCTTAAAGGTTTTATTGACTTATTTTTAGGTAGACAGGAAGGGGGGTACAAAGGAAAGAAACATGGATGAGTGAGAGAGACACCAATCCGCTGCCTGCAGCACCTGCCCCCACCCGGGGACCAAACCTGCGACCCGGGCAACCCAGGCATCGAACAGGCGACCTTCGGCTTTGTGGAACAGCACCCAACCAACCAAGCCACACTAGTCAAGGGTTTGCTTAATGTTTTAAAAATACTTATGTGGTTCCACTAAACTGATTTAAAAACTCACTAATGGGTCTCAACCTAGAGTCTGAAACACTAATCTAAGCAATCTAATTATTTTTTGAAGGAAGATGCACAGGGTGGAGCAAAAGGAGGTTTATAGTTGTGAGTATGCAAAACAGTTTATTCTTGTATTACTATTTATTAATTATTGAATTATTTTCCATATAAACAACTGTAAACCTATTTCTGACCCATAAAATCTATAAAAAGATTTTGGAAAAAATGCAAGTAAATTTTAAAATTCAAAGATGTTTTATTGCGTGTCTTTTTAACAGCATGCAGATTACTTCAGAAATATGTCTCTAGTTCATCCTATCCAACTGTAGTGTTCACTCCTCTAAATTTAAACGGTCACCAGCAGCCAAGAGGAAGGATGGATCTGGCTCACTATGCTCAGTTTCTCTACAGATATGCAGATTCTACACCAGTTAGAAATTTAACTGAGGAACATTTTCTTTATTAATTTTTTTTGACTCCAGAAGGGAAGGGAGGGAAAATGAGGAAGAGAAACACTGACATGAGAAAGAAACACGGACCGGTTGCCCCCTGCATGCGCCCCGCCTGGGCACATGGGCCCTGAGCAGGAATTACACCCAAGACCTTTCCGTCTGCAGGACAAAGCCCAACGAACTGGGCCACACCAGTCAGGGCTGGAACATTTTCTTTAAAACCTGCTTGTTTAGGGTGCTCGCTTTTGATAACTCAAACTCACTGAGCTATGCGTTCCATTTTGTATGTATATTTTATGTATGTATATTGTATTACACAACCAAAAAGATTTAAAAAGGTGTAATGGTTTAAATGTTAAGAGTGAATTACCCAATCATGTTATAAACAGTTCAAGTAAAAAACAGCAATGGATCTTTGGGTGAAAAACTATTCATGCAGCCTCAAAGTACCATGTCATGGATTATTTTTTAATAACAAAGGCAAAAAAGGTATTTACAATGGAGAATCTGGTGGATACCACCTTAACCATATAGCCAAATTCAGTATCTCTGAAGATGGGATGAATCAACATAAAATGCTTCCTACTATATATAATGCACTGAGGACAGAATATCACTTACATAATATTTCTGCAAAAATGTTTAACCTGAATCTAGTCATCAGGAGGGGAAAAATAAGATCAGACAACTCCAATTTGAAGAGCATTCTGGAAAAGACAAAAATGGGAGGACGAGGGCAAGGGACCGGTTCTAGGCTAACATGAAGGCTGAAGGCCAGTAAAAGCAATGCATGCTTTTTGACTGAATCCTGGATGAGGAGAAAGCAGCTTTACAGGACAACTGAGGAAATCTGAACATGGACTGAATATGAGGTTTTAACATGCATTAACGTTAAATCTCCCAAACTTAACCGCAAAAACTGCAGCGATGACTGTATTGTAGTCATGCTGAATACTTAAGCACTTAAGGATTACCTATCATTATGTACGCAATTAACTCTCAAAAGGTTCTGCAAAATAAAGAAAATAGAAAGTGTACATACAAATAGAGATGACGCAAAATGTTTAAAAATTGACGCTCAATTCTCATACTCATAGTGTTTAAAATTAGAGGCCAAAAATGCTTCGGGTACAAGTAACTAGTAAGCAGTAAATCTACATCTTAGGGATAAGAAATTCACAAAACATAATATGTTTCTTCGTAAAAAATGACGAAAGGAGGAAAACAAAAGACCGCTCTCCTCCTTTGCCTAGTTTTCATATAATGGCATAAAATGGGCAGAAACATTCTCTCGCCTACAGGCGTGTGCGGAATGAGGAGTGTCCTGGCACACTCTCCTGTGGCACCTTTAACCTTGGGACCGTGGGGTGGAAGAGCAAGAAGGCCCGATGTCCACAGCACACAGGTGTGGGCCACCTGCTCCACGCCGGCCCGCCCACGGGCCTGACTTCGCTTCCGAAAAAGAAAAGTTGTAGCGGATCACGATCTCCCCTCTCCCCAGACGCCCAGCTCCATTCCAATCACTACTTCCAGTCCTTAGAGCAATGGGCTTCTGGAGCGCCTCAGACCCGACTTGCAACACTTCCTGCTCCTTCCATACTCTTGCAAATCAAGCCAGACCACCCTGCCCTCTCACTTACCACTGCGCCTGCCCCTTGGGGGCCGTTCGTGGCGGTATCCGCCATAGGGGACACGCACAAGCGTCTGGGACGCTGCAATTGGGAAAAGAAAAAAGAAATGTCAGCGCCGGAGCCACTGGCTCCGGTAACCGGCTTCCCTGCCCGGTTCCACACGGGCGGAGCGCGCTGCGGGAGCTCCAACCCTCCAGAGGAAAGGTCTCCCCAGCACCAGTGCAGCGGACTCACCCGCAGACACCTGCAGTGGCCGGGCAGTACCAGTCCGGTACCACCAAATGCAAAGCTGGGTTTCTAGAAAGACCTGAGCGAAGGCGGAGCTTCGAAACCAGGACCAACAGGGCCGGTCTAAAGCCGGCGCCGGATTATTGCCGGATCAGGAAGTGCTCATTTCACTTCCGTAGGAAAGGGGCGGTGACGTAGAGGGGAAACCTAGAGGGGTGCCCCGGGGCACAACGGGAAATGTAGTTCTTTATGTGTCAGGTTCGAGCTGAACAGCGAGGCCGTTGAAGTCACCTCCCGCTCACAGATGGTCCCTCCTGCTGTGTCCAAACTATGAACTCTATTTGCTCCTTAACATAGAAGGCTCAGCAACGTCTTCTTTGCCGTTTTCCTCCAGGTCCTCATTAAGCCTTATGGTTCTACTCCTAAAATTAATTCTCCAGAAGAACTTAAGGACGCCTGCTATGTGACAGAGGCCAGGCTTGCCACGGAGGATAAAAAGATGAATGTGAGACAGACTGCAGGAGAAACAGACACGTAAATCGAAATCATAGCACAGTGCTTATGTAATATCAGCAGAGGCCGAGCTAATTACAGGGAGCTCATAGTAGAGGAACTAAATCAGAAGGGGTCCGGGTAGTTTACCTGGAAAAAGGTAATTCTGGCCCTAAGTTTTGAAGGGCAAGGAGAAGTTGGCCCAGTGGAGGAGGGGATTTCGTATAACAACAGAAAGTGCATGAAACAACAGGACAGAATCAGGCGATTAGTTCAGTATGGCCAGAATGAAGGTGTCAGTAAGGGAGACTGAAAAACGTGGACGAGAGAATCAGGCAGGTGTGCTAAAGAGTGTGCTATCTGAATTTAACTCGGCACTCCAGGTAACCAGGGTACAATTTTAAACGGAAGTGTGACATTGTGAGATTTAGATCATTCTGGTAACTGGATAGGAGATGCTTAAAAGGCAAACTCAAAGCCAGGAGACTAACTGGAAGGCATTGCGTATGTATAGAAGTGATGAAATCCTAAACAGAGGCAATGTGCTGGGGGAAGAGAAGAGGAAACATGACTTGAAGCCATCCAAGACTTAGTGACTGACGAGGTGTGGGTGTGCAGGGCAGGGAAGGTTGTGGTCTGAGACCTAGAGAAGAGCTATGGGGAGGGGCTAGAAGGACAGGATTGAGAAAAAATCTGAGGGGGTGGGCGAGAGAAAGCTGACTAGAGATACACAGGAAAGTTGATACCCCACTTGGAAAACATGGATCTGTGTAATATTCTGACTCTCCCAGCTGTGTAGTTTTCTGCCAATATCCATGAGCACCCCAGGTGCCAGTCAGCTGTAGCTGACCAGTCATATGGTGCCCTCTTGAAGCCACGTAAACTCCTGTGTTTGTAAGGCCACTGCCCAGTCTCTAGCCTGGATTACCTATCTGCCTAGCTAAGGTAAAATACTACCTCCTCTGCACTTCTCACTATTGTTGTTCCATATTTTTATAGCGCTTGTCACACTCTGACATTTCTTGTCATTATTTTGCACTGCCAGGAGTGTGCGTGTGTTTGTCTATGGTTGGGTGGCCATAACACGATACCACAGGTCAGGTGACTTAAACATTAAAGATTTCTCTCAGTTCTGGAGCCTGGGAAGTCCAAGAACAAAGTGCAAGCCCATAAGTCTCATTTTGAAGACTCTTTTCTTGACCTAGGTGGCTGCCTTTTCACCAAGTATTTATGGCCTTTCCCAGGTGGGTGCATGTGTGAGGAGAGGGGTGGGGGTGGGGGGGAAGAGAAAGCACTTTCTTCCTTTTTTAATAAGGCCACTCAGTCTTATCAGACTAAGGCCCCGATGACCTCATAGTCCCTTAATTACTACTAAAAGACTTTATCACCAGACATAGTCACAGTAGAGGTTAGGGCTTCAACACATCAGTTTTGGAGGGACACAATTCAAACCATAGTGAAATATATATATTACTGATTTAAGGAATGTTCTTTTTTTTTTTATTTTTTTTAATTTTTTTTTAAACTATACTTGTTTTCTTTCTTTCTTTTTTTTTTAAGATTTTATTTATTTATCTTTAGAGGGGAAGGGGAGGAGAGAGGGAGAGAAATATCAATGTATGGTTGCTTCCTGTGCATTCCCTGCTGGGACCTGGCCTGCAACCCAGGCATGTGCCCTGACTGGGAATCGAACCGTGATCTTGTGGTTCACAGGCCCGCGCTTAATCCACTAAGCTATACCAGCCAGGGCTCTTTTTTTTTTTTTTAGATTTGATTTACTTATTTTTAGGCAGAGGGGAAAGGAGAGAGATAGACAGGGAGAGAAACATCAATGTGTGGTTGCCTCTCACACGTCCCCTATGGTGGACCTGGCCCCAGACATGTGCCCTGACTAGGAATCAAATCAGCGACCCTTTGGTTCACAGACCAGCGCTCAGTCCACTGAACCACACCAGCCAGGGCAGGAATATTCTTATTAAAAAATGTTACAATATAAAATGTCCTTTACTGTAAATTACACACAGCCAATTGATTCTCACACCATACTTCTGATTTTCGCTGAACTATTGTATCTGTAGCAACATGTGGTTGCCATTGAGGAATCAGTGTAATTTCATGAATATTGCTTGCTATTTTCATTAAGGAATAAAATGAAAGTGAAACATTTAAGACGTATATTGAATGTTCAGCCCTGACCAGTGTGGCTCAGTTGGTTGGGCATTGTCCTGCAAAGCAAAATGTCACCAGTTCAGTTCCAGGTAGGGGTCTGGTTTGTGGGACTGTTCCCAGTCAGGGCACATGAGAGGCAAGCGACTGATGTTTCTCTTTCACATGGATGTTTCTCTCCCTTTCTTTCTCCCTCTCTCCCCCTCTTTCTAAAAATAAAGAAAGAAAAGAAAAGAAAGAAAGAAAGTTCAGTCTTCCAACATTATGTGATCAACTTCTTTGTTGGACTGAATACTCATTTTTGAATACTAGATGAATATTTACTCAATTTTAAAATGCTTTTCACAATTTAACAGCTACAGATATAATGCACTTCTAAGTTGAACCTGTACTATTAACATTGTCTCTATCACTTTTAACACTAAACAATCAACAAAACAATAAATCAAGCCCTGGTTTGTTGTGTTTGCTGATATTTCCATGGTGTAAATGCTCTTACCATAACTTATTTCAATTTCTAGCACAATGTCACTAAACATGGCATTGGAAAGAGATGTGCATCGCATATCATTGTATATTTCCATTGTGCAGATACAATAGACATAAATAACATCAAGACATAAATAATGGTAAGATATAGTAAAAAACAATTGGGAAGTAATGAGTTTTTAATATAACATTGTAAATGTATACAAATTTTAATAATGGATGCACATAACTAGCTCACAAAATCCTGTTTTTAAAAAAATGTTTATTGATTTTAGAGACAGAGAGAGGGAGAGAAAAAGAGGGAGGGAGAGAGAGGGAAACATTGATTTGTTGCTTCTCATACATGCCCCAACTGGGGATGGAACCCACAACCCAGGTATATGCCCTGACTGGGAATTGAACCCCCAACCTTTTGGTGTACAGGACCACGATCCAACCAAATGAGCCACATTGGCCAGGGCTTCACAACATTCTTAAAAACTTAAGAATCAAACCAGTAGGAAGTGACTCCAGCATATCACTATGTGCCTTTGTGATATTCTCCAGTCCTTCCCTCCCTTCCCTATAGGTAGTGGAATTGTTCTTAAGTTTAAATGCTCTCAGTCCTACTGTCCAGTGACACTATCATCAGTCTCTTCTTTTCTCACCAAAAAAAATTCCTTATTATAGAGCCCTTGAATGTATTGCTCTTCTAGGAGGGCACTTATTTAATCCTCTGTTGTATTATAATTTGTTTTATATTCTTATCAAACGTCTTAAGTTTCAGGAAGGAAACATGAGAAACTGTTTACAATAGGAAGTAGAAGAGGCTGAAGGACTTTTGGTTGATTTATAATTAAATTTTTAAACTACTGAATTAAAAAATGAATTTATTAAAAATGGTCAGAAAATAATACTAACAATGGACTTTTCGATGGATGCTAAAACCATTGGTTGAAATATTGATGGGGTACAATATTGACACAGTTCCAAGGTATCACTCTAAAGACTTTTTTTAACTAATTACACAGGAAAAGTGAATCTTTTAAAGGAGTGACATGGAACCTAAAACCTTAACCAAGGGATCAAGTTTAGCACCACAAACATAGTGGTGCTAAATTATCCTGACACTGTGTCGTGAAGTGATGTAACACAATATTCACAACATCCCCTATAAAAATTCTTGGCAGAATATTTATTTCAAATCTAATCAAGCCCTTCCAGACCTAGCTTCCAGCTTACAGAAAATGTGAAGAGACAGAGTAACAAGTAAAACAATACCAGGAGATAAAAATAAAAATGCAGGATCTTCCACAAAATAATTGGCCTGTAATCTTAAATTGTATCATTATAAAAGGTGGGAGAGCCATTTCAAAATAAAAGAATGTACAAAGTCATAAAACCAAATACATGATTTGATTGTATAGATTCTAGATTGGGAAACAACAATAAAAGAAAGCTGGTGGACAATTATAGACACTTGATTATAGTATAGTTTTATATCCTTTTACATTTTTCATAGATGGCACCATACTTCATGGATCCTCTTGCAACCTACTTTCCTCCAGTCAGCATTGTTGAGATGCATCCACATTAGTACAGCTAGGTTTAGTTCTTGTTTTAACTCTCCAACAGTATTCTACTAATGAATTACCAAAATTAATGTCTTGTTAATGACCTTGAGTTTCTCACCTTAAAATCAATTCTGCAATGAGCAGTTTTTCAGGAGAGCTCATCTAGAGTAAATATTTAGAAGTGAACTGGTCCATAGAGTATCTTCAACTTTGCATGTTAAGATAATTGTAAATTTCTCCCCTCAGTGCTCCTTCTTGGTGTACGAGAACATCCCTAATCCCCGCCAGCACGTGTTTTCCTCAGTCCTCACCAGTCCTATCTGCATGAAATGGTGTGTCCTCACCGTTTTAACTTGCATTTCCCTGAGTTGCAGTGAAGCCAAGCATCTTCTCAGAATTGTATTGGCCATTCAGGTTTTTTCTTCTGTAGCCTCTTTTTCTGTTGTGTTCTTTGCCTTTTATTACTCCCCATTATTATTGGTTTGTTGGAGTTTAAAAAAATTATGCTTAAATGTTGAAATTATGTTTCGATGCTAGTCTTTTGCTATGAGTTGAAAATTTTCCTTTCCTTTTTGAAGTTGAAAAAAATACTAAGTGAATACATAAGAGAAGGATGGAGGAATAATCCGCTCCACAACCTTAGACCCCACACTGAACCAGAAACCGCCAGGCCACGGCTCTGGGAAGCTGCTCAATGAAGATAAATGAAAAGGGCACACAAACCAGCTTACTTTCTAAATGGTCCATGGTTTGCTTTCCTGATTTATGAAAGATGATACTCCCCATTAAAACTCTTTTGAATAGTTTGACTTCATTTTTGCTGACTGAATCGCCCTAATTATATTATTCTAATAATTGAGTTATTTTGATTTCATTCTCTTTGCTTTTTTTTCTGCTTTCTCAGATGAGCTGAATATAGACCAAAAAGGACCGCAGATGCAGGCCTGCAATGGAGGGTGTAGAAAGACTTCAAAGAAAAAAAATAATTTGTTTTCAATGGATAAAAACAAGAACTAACAAATTATTAGATTTTGCTATAATTTTTCTTACAAATTGGGGTCATTTTTAGTAACAGATTTCTTCTTCTGCAGTCTCTCTCTGGAGCTTAAGTATCTTAAAGGCAGACTATCTTTTCTCCATTTCTGTATCATTGCCCCAGGCTTTAGATGCTGCTGGATTCCCAGACAGTGTTTCAGGCAATTTAAGGACAGTACAAAATACACTGTGATCATAATAGAAGAAGTTGAAGCCACTTTGCCAAGATATTTATTTCTGTAAGACCTTTTAGTGGTTAGTGTTAAATACAGAGGTTATCAAGAAACATTGCAAATAGTTTTTATTTTGTATTATGTTTAATATATAGATGATATTTAATCCCCCTTTCTCTTTTCATTTCTATTTAGCGATTGGAATTCATCTCCCCCCCCCCCAGGTGCATTTCTTTACTCTCTTCTTTGATCAATCTGTTTGGTAGTGTTAAATTAATTATACACAGAAGCCATTAGACCGAGGTGGTTCTAATACCTTAGCCTATGTAAGCCATCCAAAACCTAATTCTGTCCATGCCTGAAGGTTAAGAAGGCAAAACCTAAGGACAACCAGTCACAAACGGCCAACTAGACTTTTCCAAATAAGGCAAATGTTTAAGGTATAGCTTATCAAGTAATTTTGTTGCTGTGCTTCTGCCTTTTCTCTCTTAAAGTGTTTCCTCTAGCTCCTGTCATTGGAGTGCGTCTGACCACTTCCGGCATGGTGTTGCCTGATTTGAATTGATTTTTGCTCAAATAAACTTAAAATATTTGATACGCCCTAAGTTATCTTTTAACAGTAGTGAGGTAACTTATCAAATATACACAGTTGTCTCAGTCAGGACTTTCCTGATGGCACGAAACAGAAATTAAGCCCAAATAGACTTACTAAGGAAAGGGGGCAAAATTGACTACTTTGAAGAGACCAGAGGTAGATGATCTTGCAATAGACATATCTAGACTTAAGAGTACAAATAACATCAAAGGAATCTGTGTTCTCAGTTCTGCTTTCCTGAGTTGACTTCATTGTCAAGCTCATTCTCTCTCAGTTCCAGTCCATATTCTACCATGTTAGAAAGACTAGCCCATAGAAAATGCCTCTTGCCTGATATTTTCAAATAATGATCTGAGCTTGATTCTTAGTGGGTTGTTTGGTCCCATAAATTCTTAAACCTGTCATTGAGACAGATGGGTCAGGCTTGAGTCATTCACCCACTCTTGGAGTGGTGAGAGGGAGATGTGTGAGATCAGCTTCCTCCGAAACTCTACACGTTGCTATGAACAGAATGAGGTGTAGATGCCAGGAAAGCAAACAACAATACAATTCCATTTTAATCTTCATTTTTTATCTGATGCTTTTTATATTTTGTTCCTAGTGTCTGTCAATCAATTTCTACTTGATAAGAGTTTCCATAGGATGAGAGTCAAGTTCGAAGTGTTACCCAGCTTACTTTAATTGAAGGAAAGAAAATTCTCTTGTAACAGAAACCCTGAAGCTGAAGCAGTTAGATATCAAGCGGCTGTTACTCCTTTTGGCTAGAAATTGGCTGATGGAGCAAGAATTGACTCCATAGTTATTGATGATTTGGCTCTTGCCAGTTTCCAAGGGAGATTCTACTGAAACATCAAGTCATCAATTTGCTCATTTCTGCTTCCATCAGTGATTAATGATCTTGTGGTTGGATAGGGCATCTTTGTTATTGCTAAGTGCTGAGTCATTCATCTCATTAGGAGTACATTCCAACTTTTATTTGCTGCCTGAAAAGTAAGCTCCATAAGCTCTGCTGATATAGCATGAATATGAGGTCTTAATTATGTGTGTGCGTGTGTGTGTTTATGTACCCTTGTCTTTGACTAGGCTCTTTTGAAATTCTGTAAATTGTAGATAACTGATAGCAATGCAACTAATTCTTGTCTACTAGGTTATTCTGCTACCGCTTTAAAAAATTACTGCAAATTTGGTGCCTTAAAACAACACAGATTTGGTATCTTATAGGTCTGGAGGCCAGAAGCCCCACGCAGGTCTCACTGCACTACAACCAAGGTATTGGCAAAGCTCCCCTTTTCTGTGGAGGGTGTGGGGGAAAATTCATTTTCTTGCCTTTTTCAGCTGTTAGAAGCCACATTCCTGGGTTCTTGGACCCCTTTTTTCAACTTCAAAGCCAGCAACCTTGCATCTTTCTGGCCTTTCTTCAGTGGCCACAGCTCTCTTTGACTGTCTCCTGCTTGCCCGCTTCCACTTTCAAGTCCCTTTCAAGTCCCCTTGAGATTGCACTGGGCCCACATGGATAATCCAGGATAATCTCTCTGTAATAAGGTCAGCTGACTAGCAATCTTAATCCCATCTGCACCTCAATTCCCCTTCACCTTGTAACCTCACATATTTTCAGTTTCTGAGGTTTAAGATGTGGACCTCTTGGAGGTCCAGGGTGGGAGGCATTATTCTGCCTTCCATATCTGTAGACACACAAGTAAATTCTACCTGGTGGAGGTTGAATTGACTTTTCCAGCAACCCATTCATTCCTGTAGATAAATCCAGTTTTGCTTTTATTTCTAAAATTATTTCAACATTCCTTTACTTGATATGAATTCGTAGTTCTTCCATTTCTCCTTTGAATTGATTTTAACAAATTTTCTGGTTGTCTCATTATTTAGTGAGTTGCATAAAATCTTTGACATGTTTTTATTTTATATATACTAGAAAGTAATCTTATTTTATAAATATGTAATATTCATAATACATGTCATAATTTTACCTTGTTTTGAAAATTTATTAGAGACTTAGCCCTTCAAGATAGCAAGGTATATGCATACACTAGAAATATGTTCTAGGGCTTCAGAAAATGCATGTATTTTGAAATGCCTTAATTTATGCTTATACTTCATACAAGAAAGAAACTTGGTTGAGGTTTTCTCAAATTTGCCAATAATTCTAAAAGTTTAATTACCAATAATGTTGTGTGAAGCAGAAAGGAAATGTTCTAAATTACTGGTAATAATTTTTTCAATCAATCATGCTAAAGGAAAGACTGAATGATCTTTCTGATCTTTCTATAGAAAATAAGTTTTCAAAATTATCCTCTTCTGAAGAGGAGATCAAAGAGTTTGCAGCCAAAACATGTACAGAAAAATGTATTATAGAGGTGAGTCAAGCAATTAATTAATAAACAGGCCATGTTATTTTCCTAGACTTTTATAATATTTGTAGTATTTTAGTCCTCAGATCTTTCAATATTTTGATTTCTTAGTCTAAATAAATTTTCTTTTTTGAGATTTTATTTATTTATTTTTAGAGAGAGGGGAAGGGAGGGAGGGAGATAGACATTGATTGGTTGCCTCTCACCCAAGCCCCTTCTGGGGCTGAACCCACAACCCAGGTTCTGTGGCCCGACGGGGAACCAAACTGGTGACCTTTTGCTCTGCAGGACGACACCCAACCAACTGAGCCATCCTAGTCAGGGCTAAATTTTCATTTTTGGAACATAACTTTGTATTAGTAATGTTGGAGTCTTTTCTTTCTTAAAGAGTTTTTCCCTAAATATGTATGAGCTTCAAGCCCCTTTAAACCTAGTCTTCATTCATTCATTTAATAAATATTTGTAGAACACCTACTTTGTGTCGACCATCAATTTTGGCCCTCACCTGCCAAACTGGAAAAGCTTAAACTCGGTTCGGGTGCTGAAGAGATAGTAGGTGATTTCGGCCATCTTCTGGGAGAGGCTTTTCTTCTCACTCAGACACATATTCCTCAAGGGTCAGCTGGGGCTTTGCTTGGTGCTGTCTTCCTTCCGTTGCAGGAGCTGTCCCTTGTGGCGCAGGAAAAAGAGAGTCAGCGCATCATGTGATTGTTCTTAAAGCGTCTGCCCAGGGTGGGATTCGTCATTGCCACTCACAGGTCATTGGCCAAGGGAGGTCACATGACCAAGCCTGAAGCCAGAACGTAGTTCTATAGGAAGGACTCCAGATATGGCCACACAATAATACACTCTATCTCTTAAGCCCTGTGAGGTTGATTAGAGGTAAAGATTAGAGATAAAAATATTAGAAATGTTTGCAACATACATTCCAATATCCATTTGTAGGGTGTAATTAAGACTTACATGTTACACACGTATGTGATAACACTGTGCTTACTGAAGTGCTTTAAAGCAGGTGATGGACCAGAGCTGTCAACAGAACAGCGATGTGAGCCACGGGTGTAATTTAAAATATTCTGTTAAAATGAAAAGTAACACATGAAATTAACTTCAATGTTCTCGTTTAACCAATATATCCAAAATGTTATCATTTTATGATGTAACCTATGTAACAAAAATAAATCAAATTTTTTAAATTCTTTTTTTTCACATAAGTCTTCAAAATCCAGTGTGTGTTAGAGTGCACTTAGAGCAACACTTGGCTTGGACGACTCACGTTGGACGCGCTCACCACCCACATGTGGCGTGTGAGACTGCGTGTCTAGGCGGTTCAACCTCCGAACATTCTCACAGAAACAGACTGACGAGTTGCTGGACAGACCCTTAAAACTAGAGGCCAACATTCTTCTTGGTAAAATGCAGGTTCAATACTTTTCAGGAGAACCAAGAAGTTTTCAAGTTCAATTTTTTTATGGTTATCAGTTTTAGTATTTATCGAAAGGTGGAAGACATGGAAGATTCCTCTCAAACTCCAAAACAAATCTTGCACCTTTGCTAAATGTAAGATGAATTTTGAGATACTTGCTTTACATGACAATGAACTTGTCCAAAAAAATAACTGAATGTAACTTATCAAAATAGTGCTAATTTACTATTTACAAAAGTGATCTTACCTGCCGTGTCTGTTTTACACTCAGGAACACTAATGAAATACCTTGAAGGCTTAACCCAAGACATATTGAGTACTTACCTATATCCTCTTTCACCTCATAAAGAAATACATCAAAGCAAATTAAAACTTTTTTCCAACTTTTATTCACTTTTCATCAGCCTTTGATTTGGCGAGCTGGAGCCAGCTGGACCAAGAGTGTATACACTTTACTTGGATTTCTGCCAAATCTATCTTCTAATACCATCTACTAGGTATTACCAGAAGTAGGGTGGGCAGGAATGGCCACATTATTTTAAGTCTGATTACAAACAGTGTGTCCTGAGTACTACTTCCTTTTAATGTATGTTAATGGTTTAGTGTCACTTTTGGTATCCTTTTGAAAGGATAGAAACACTTACCTTCTCTCCTGAAATAATAATTGGGAGTGTCCTTGTAGACCTGATGAAGTTCATCTATTGTCATGAATCGGCCATAGCACTGCAAGACAGAGTTTCCAGTATCAGCAAGATGGCAGGATCATCATTAACTGTGAAAACAAGAAAGCTAATAATAGTAATAATAATAATAAATTTTAAAAATCTAAGGTAATGGTTCTTGAATTTTTATGTGTTCAATGTTAAATGAAGTTACACGGCAGATCAATTTGTTCACTTAACCCAGTGGAGTGCTTTGTGGTTAATTCGCGTTAGTAGGTCCCTGTTTTAGATACGCTTACACCCCCAACACCTGCCACAGCGCTGGCCACGAAGTGTGCAGTCCATAAACACGTGCTGCACTGAGCTGAAGTTAGGCCTCCGGAGGCCTGCGGTGTGTGTGTCAGAGGGAGAGTTTGTACTGGGGAAGGCAGGGGAGTTGAGGCTGGGCAGAGGACTCTTAACAGAATGGCAAGAATCCTGGAAACATTCACACCGAATGCTGAGATGACCTTAAAATCTGTCAGAGATCCCAAACTTCCAGACAAATAACCAGCATTAATAACATACCTATATCCAAATAAATACTGTATGACAATAAGAAAACCATTCATAGCCGATATAGTGAGTTTAAACATCTTAAATATTAAAACACTGTGTGTTTTATTTCGCAGAATCTTAACCCAGCAGTAATTTTAGGTCTACCCCTTCAAGGGGCCTAATGTCTTCAGAAGTAGCCCAACAATGTGAAATAGTTTATGTAAGTCCCCAAAAGGGACACAAATTACTCCACCAGCTGCATTCCCACATGTCAGGAAAAAGAGAGTCCAATATATTTCTTGTCTAATACGAAGTCTCAGAAGGTTGAAACACACTAACACAGAAAAGAAAATGCAGTTAGGATTCAATGACTTGCTGTCATGAAAAGTATCAATAGTTAATAATGTTGAAAATTCATGGCATGTTAGAGACAAAAGAGGCCTCAAATATCACCGGGCACAATCCCTGCCCTTGTACAAACTGGCAACTGCAGCCCAGAGAAGTGAGGAGAGTCGAGACCTGAGCCCCAGGATGTGACCTGACAGCCACCTTACAGCTCGCTGTCAGGCAAGTGCTTCCCACCTGCAGAGCTCCCTGCCTCCATGAGGGAGACGCATTTTTTTTAACTTCCAATTGACACATTCTTTTTTATTTTTTTTAACGACCAATGTCTACTTCTCCACCCCTTCACCTTTTCTGCCCAGTTCCCCAGACCTCCTCCAGTCTGGCAACCATCAGTCTGTTCTGTCTGAGTCTGTGTCAGTTTTGTTTGTCCATTTATACTGCTCTTCAGACTCCACGTGCAACTGAGATCACACGGCATTCGTCTTTGTCTGGCTGGTGTATTTCACTCGGCATAATGTCCTCTAGGCCCACCCATGCTACTGACCGGGACACATTCCTAAAACTGAACTGGAACATCAAGCTATTACCAAATGTCCTTTTTCCACTTGTATCCTTCACTCACCAGTTATTTAGCACTCTGTAAACTTTATCAGAGTCCAGAGAGTTCAGACACTTGTGCGCACAACTCAAGCTCTTCCAGGAGGTACACAAATGCTCATAAATACATGTGTGTACAAATCTGTGCATAAACACACACGTGTGTATATATACACACACATGTGTGTGGTTATATACATCTTACACACATGTATATATTAATATATTGGCTAATACATAAAGAAACATCATCAGCAGTTAACCAGCATTAATAACATACCTATCTATGCACAATAACATAACCACTGTTAAATGTATTCAAAAAGAAAGAAGGGTACATTTGCTACCTACCGATATTTCGAGGTGTTTGTAAAAAATGTAGCACTCTGTGCTGCTGTTAGGGTCAGCTGACAGTTCTTAGACTGTACACACCTAGTACTAAGCTTTAGAGCAATTATACTAATGAAAAGTGATCCAGCCTGAGATGTGTGTTTACTGAGAATAACTCAAGACTGATGTGAAGGAACGTCAACTCCTGCAGCAGTCCTCTTCGGTCAAGGGTGACGGCCGTAACTCGAACTTGATTGTTCTTCTAACCCTAGCCCCCCACCTTGTTTCTTTAGGGAAAGTGAGTGTGTTCATTACCCTATGCAATATATCAAATCCAGAAAATAATATAAGGAGACTCTCAGG
The DNA here is from genome assembly GCA_028533065.1 of Trachops cirrhosus. Lineage (NCBI taxonomy): Eukaryota > Metazoa > Chordata > Mammalia > Chiroptera > Phyllostomidae > Trachops > Trachops cirrhosus. Next base: position 22,987,726 of record CM052538.1, on the reverse strand, counting down.
AAATTAATTCAAAATGAATTGGATCTGCTTCAAAGTATTTGTTTGAATTATGATGATTTTTGGTGATATGTGTGTGGGGTTCCTTTTTTTTTGGTCTCTTGGTGGCAATAATGCATTTTTTCAGTAATACAGTTCTTTTGGGTAACAATACAAATATCATGGCATGTGTTAGCTAAAAGATTGTGTGCATTCGCATTATTACCCAAAAGAAACATGCTACTGAGGAAAAGCATCCTTCTCCTTGCTTAGGGATTAGTGGTGTGATTCTCAGATGTGGAACCTTCCCACAAGGCAGCACAGCGGAGTGGCGAAGAGGCCCCAGGACCTCCCCAGAACCCAATCACCTCCCACTTCCCCATCCCCAAATACTATCACATGGGCAGTTACCACTTCCACATGAACTTTGGGGGAACAAAATTCAGTCCACAGCAACCAAGAAACCCACACGTACCACAGTTTACTTCCTTCCGAAAGTTTGTCGGTGATGATGTGGTCATGACCACGGAGGAGAGAGATCTCTTCACCTGCTCCCTACCCCTCAGCTCTCCCTGCAGTGTCTCGATGAACTCAATACTGCCTCTTCTCAGGGCTTTGCCGAACCACATTCAAGCTGTCCTCTCAAATTGCCCAAGCAAAATTTTCTTCTGACTCAGAAGTACTTTTAACAATATAATTGGTGTTAAGGGAACTATACAAATAATTGCTAATTTATAATAGCAAAGTAGTTGTCATTATAGGTTGAATTATGAGCTTCCCTAACCACCGCCCCCCCAGGTAGATATGTTGAGTTCCTAACCCCAGTATTTCAAAATGTGACCTTATTTGGAGGCAGGGTTGGTGCAGACGTACTTAGTTAAGTAAGGTCAGCCTGTGTGGGAGGACTGATCCAAGAGGACCCGTGTTCCTGTAAGAAGACAACTGCGTGAAGACAGAAACCCGGGGAGAACGCCAAGAAGAGAGCGCGAACACAGAAATGGGAGTGATGCATCTAGGAGACAAGGAGTGCCAGAGGTTCTGACAGGCCACCAAAAGCGAGGCAGAGGCAGAGAAGGACTGCACCACAGGTTTCTGCGGGAGCGCAGCCCTCTGAAACTAGCCTCCAGGCCACTGGCGTCCGGAACCACGAGACGAGAGATTTCTGTTGTTTTCAGCCCCTCGTGTGGAGTGCTGTCACGGAGGCCCTACAAAATGGGTGCGTCTGTCTGTCTCCTGGAATTGGGTTGTAATAGCATGTAGTTAGAGGCATTTTATATTCTTATTTTGAATTTGTCCATATTTTTTTTTCTTCTTCAAATATGGTGAGAAAACACAAGGTGATCAGAATTCACTTTTTATTTTGAATGTTCAGAGCTGGCAAAAGGAGTCACAGCAAGTAAAATCCAAATGAAGATGAAGGTAACTGCGTGTGGTTGAATCCGAGAAAACGCGAGCACTCGCTGCAGAGCGTGGCTCCATGCCAGAGCAGTGGTTGGGAAAACAGTTGTAAGTACATTAAAAATGACGTTTACAGAATCAACCATCAAATTATTTGTGGAATCCATTTAAAATGAAATTTTCATTCCCAACTCCAATATCAAAGAACATTCTTAATATTATTTACAATGTTGATTATGCAAAGTAGATAGAGGATATGAGACTCACAAATAAATTGCCAATCTGGATAGGAACTGCCTCACTCACTCTGAGGAGGCGCAGAGGTGTCTTTGAAGTGCGTGCTACTGCAAATACAGGCAGGGTCCTGGAGAGTCACAGGGGTTTCGAAAGCCTTACAGTTCACCAGAATCATTTTTGAAGTTAAAACAATTCTTTACATCTTGTCACATCATGAAAGAGAACATATTGATGTATATGGAAAAATCCAAAAATGCCCAAATCAAGTTCCTTTGTGTATACTTACCCTCTGGGCTGAGTATAGAAAGCAGAAAACCTAAAGGGAGAGGTGATGTGCAGAATGAGCAAGACTTAACTGAAGCGTGACCTTGTGGTTAGCACCCTTGCACCCGGAAATGGAGGGGAATGGAGACTACATGTCTTAGCAACATGTTTCATCCCTAAAAATACTCATGGATCAGGGTTTGCTGCGAAGACGTGGTCAGGATAATAAGGGATGGATGATACACACATGCACTCTCTTCTTCACAAATTCTAAGGGATATGCATGATGCCTTCTTGCTAAACAAGTTCGATCTAGCACCTACTATGTGCTGGAGACACATGTGCCTTGAAACCAACAACCTATTTTCAATGGGATTAAGTTGTTAGGTTTCAAACAACCTAAAGGCCCCATTTTTCATGAAGCTTGCTTTGTATTAGAGGGATAAAAAAGGTATATTGTTCTATTATGTTCAGTTAAGTTGCCTAAGGACTTAACCTTTGCAACTAAAATTATGAATTGCATTGTACGAGAAAGTGAACTTGATGGCTTCATCAAGTGTGTAAATGGAAAGCTGTATTTAAAAGTCTATCTTCCATGACAATTACGGCAGCGATGGGTGGACTTTGCTGCTCGTGCAGCTCAGTTGGCAATGTAACTTGAAAGGATCCACCGTGGATGGGCTGGAGAGTTCTTCTTGTCACCCTGAAACTCTCACCACTGGCAGCACATGTCAACACCCGGGCTTCGTTTCGGGGCTCTCTTGTTTACACCGCTCCACACCCTTCTGCTGGTGTAGAGTAGATACATTTTTGAGTCCAGAAGAGTACTAACTAAATCCAAGTTGAACAATCCATTTTCCCATCACAAACAGACGAGTCTGAGCCGTTGGTCTACCTTTTCCAGTTCCGTGAAAGGCCCGCGGGAGAAAACACCTGGACTTGAGTCATTGCATACAAGGGCCTCCTCATTTTCTCTACATTTCTTCTGACAGCCGTCTCACAGGCTCCCAAGCTCAGGCCCAGGTCTCCACAAACACTGTCATCCAGTGATTTGGGAAATCGAGACAATGACTGCATTTTCAATGACCTGTGCCGGACCACTTGGTCTTCCTGTAAAGAGAAGGGCTCGATTCTGAAATTCTTGCAGGCATGCCCTCCATACTCCAAGATCCTAAAAGTGCCGGGATTATTCATTGCGATCAAGAGAAATCAAATTGGGCTGTTTGGAGGAGAAGATGCATGCATCAAAGGATACTGAACCGTTCACCTGGAGAGCACAGCTAGAGCAAGGCCCAGATCATGCTCTGGAATCGGGTACGTGAAGCCAACCACCACTGCAGCCGTCCTGGGCGCAGGCACCACCCCTTGAACCACCTCCACCACCCGCACAGAACCGGGCACACTTGTGCCGAAACCACAGACGCTGACAGCTCTTCACATCGCGTGTTTCTGCCGTCTCGGCTGCAGTTCTCTGCAGCACCTTCTCCTCAAATTCTACTTCTTTCAGCATTTTCTGCTGACAGTGACATCATCCCATGGCTGTGCGGGAGGCTGGGAACCTGAGTAACTGACATCTTCAGATTCTAAAGGGAACTTCCTCCCAAAAGGTAGAAAATGCTTCTGACCGAGGGAGGGGGTTCACATACAACGGTGAATATCTCCCTTACTGGCTAATCTGAAAACTGAGTCACCAGGCTTCGATGAACCAGCACGTGGACTTGAGACTTTTGCTCTCTTACTAGGTAACATGACAAAACGAGCTGGCTCTTCTGAGAGGGCGGTTGTGCTTCCTGCTGCTCCCCTCACTTGCCCCTCTGAACACAACTTCTGACGTCAGATGGAACTGAGAGTTGTCCAGTCCCATGCCTCACCCACGCTGTGCCCACTGCCTAGAAGGCCTCCTGCCCTTAGCCACCTGCATGACCCACACAGTCTGACTCAAATGCCGTTTCTTCCAGGAAGCCTGGAAATTAATTTGCAAAGGAGATTCCTTACAGCCTCACAGGGATCGCTACTCTCTCGGCTCTCAGGTCTTACACAGTGCTCTGTCTTACCTTCCCGGGTGCTTACCCACCTTGCAGGGCTGTGGTTTGGAACATCATCCAATGTTCTGTGCAAATTCCAGGAACTTCTCCAGGAGCACTTGGTGCAGGAGTCAAGGTGGCGGTGGGACCTTGGAGGCTGGAGCAGTGCGTCTGCTCACGCTTCACGTGAGACTGGACATAACGAATCTCATCACGAAGGAGGTTCCACGGGTGTGCGCTGTGGCCCCCTTCCCCAGCCATCACCTTCAGCTCTGCTGCATTCTCGTGTGGGTGCTGAGAGCCCGCGCTGTGCAGCCAGCCCTCTGTCCCTGCCAGGTGTGTGGGCTTCCTGGTTGCCGGGTGTTTGGACAGTGACTTCTCCCCTGTTCCACAGGTTGTTGTGGAGAGCGACTGTATTAATACTTCTAAGGAGCCAGCAATGGGTCCTGACACCCCTGAGCCCCAAGTCAGTTAGTAGTATCACAGTCTGCTAGGGGGCAGAGACTTCTCCATTCTCTTTCCCACTCACCTCTGCCCAGCACCTCCCCCAGGGCCTTGCGAATAGGAGAGGCTGGTCACATCTGCTGAGGTGAGACCTGACATCCGGAGGGATCTGGGCCGGGGCCGGGGCAGCAGGTCAGCACATGGTGGGAAATTCCAGCCACGGGGCAGTAAGAAACCAGAGGTAATCTGTGTCTGGGCTTCCTCAGGCTTCAGGGGCAAAATAAAGGGGGGAGGGCTCAGGCTCACCATTTGCAATATGTCCAATAAGTGACCCTGGAGGGGAAAAAAAAAGTGTCCACCTCAGTCCATAGAACTTATGTGGTCAACCTGATGAGCTATTACATGGGGCCTGCTTGGTTTCGCTGCCAAGAAATCCATCCTCACCCATTTACTCCTTTCCGAAGATGGCTGTTGTTGATCACCTGCATCTTCTGTGAGCACAGGGATCACCTGGGATCTTGGTCAAGTGCAGATTCTGGGTCATTAGGTCTGGGTGGGGCACGAGATTCCGTACTTCTAATAAACTTCCAGCTGCTGCTGGTGGCCCTCGGGCCACACTTTGTAGTATAAGCAAAGTTATACTACATGGGGGTGGGGTGGGGGCGTGGAATGCATACAACTTTTTCTTAGATCATTGCAAAACAGCAGAGGTTCAGGCCCGGGACAGCCCTCCCTAACTGAATGGTTTCAAGACAAGTGTGGCTGCAGTAGGGTTTCTCCACAAAGTATTCCCTTAGCCTCCCCTTCCAGGCGACGGTGCAGAGGCCGTTTCTGACTACATGAAACAAAGGAAATAAAAACTACCTATCCAAACCTTGAGACAAATTAATCTCCGCAAGGTGAGTAAAAGCACTTCGACAGGTGGGGAGAAAATGAAGGCTCAGATTTGGCGAGTATGAAAAATGGATTAAAAGGGTTAAGGTAAATTCTCTCTCTTTAAGAGTCCACCATCAGCCATTGTGCAGAATCATCTGTATGTTTGTTGAGATCTGGCTTCTGGGTTCTGCCCCAGATGTAGGGAATCGGAACCTTTGTGGGGGTAATGGGTAGTGCTGAGAGTCCGCATCTTTAACAAGGAAACGTCTACCCAACCAATCATTATGTGCATCAACATTTAAGAGCCTTTGCGGTCTCTGATAAGACTTTTTTATCATTTGATGATCACAGTACATTGAATTGATAACAGTGTGAGTGGTGGTAGCCCCAACCCTTATCTTTCCCCCAAATATTCTGTGATTTAGATCTTGGTTTCTTCCCTAAACCTTGAAGGAATCTTTGGGTTCACACAAACATCCTTAGAAACCACTGAGATCTGGTCCTAGCCAGGGTTTTTTTTTTGCTGATACATCCAGGCCAACATTTTTTTCACAACCCGTGCACACGATGGAGTACTGGGTACCCTTGTCCTCTATACAGTGAGTGTAGAGTCCACTAGATGAAGTAAATTTCCACCAAACCCTGCAGTGGTTCACTTGGGAATATTTCCTCCCCCAAACCCATGGAAAAATAAGTGCACCGAACAGAGAGAGGGAAGTTAAATTCATGCTATCGCGAGGATGAATACCGTCCTTGACTAAGTGGCTGCTCAGGGAGAACAATAGCGTGTGGGGGTCTTTCTCAGGCTGGACGAGGTTGTGGTCCCCGCAGGGCCCGCGCTACTGAGCGACGATTGTATGTGTAATTGTGTCATATCTTAAAGGCAGTTTCTGTGTAGTTTTATCAGAGAACAGCAGAAGTTTACCAGAACCAAAAGTACTTTTCTTCACATTGTTAAGAGGACTTTCATGCTTTTCATCCATTCTTTCGAAAATGAAAAGCTAATGCCATGTAATCACGATTTCCTGGGATTCTGAAAAACCAGTGAAGAGGCACATTGACGCTCTCTGAATGGAAACGCTGCAGCGTGTTTGGGACCGGCTCCGTCGCGGGGGTTCTCGACACTCATACGCTCAGATCCGAGTTTTCAAAGGTTTCCTTTGTGTCCGAAACACCCAGGCCGTCTGATTTCAACCATGAACGTGCTTCTGGGTGAATGCAGATGGTAAGTATGTTTTTTCTTTGAAGGGGAAAAAAAGGACAGTTTAAACCTCTATTAATTATATCAATACTTCAGGCTTGAAAAGTATCAGAATTTCATTTTTGTATATGTGAAAATGTAATGGTTTAAAGTTGCGTAGTCAACGGAAGTGTTTTTCTCTTTCTAGATTTGCTGAAGACCAACAAAACACCATAAAAAATAAGCTTTCGTAGAAGCAGGGATAAATAGGAGGATTTCTGGGCCGCTTAGCATGTAATTTAAAGACAAGGGGACATACCCGTGTTACTAGAACTATTAGATCGTATTCTGAACCGCGTTATTCTTGTTAGGCCACCGAGAGAGCACCCTCTGCTTGGTGTCTTCAGAAACATCTTGGAAGTACGTGATTGTCTGCGTCCTGAAGCAGGTTCCAAGAGCCTCACTGATGCCCAGGAAAATGGGCACATCGAAGCAAAATTGGTTTGTGGAGTGCTCCCAGGCACGAGTGACAGCCAGCCAGCATCATTTATGAATGCTGATTGCCCACCGAGTGGGTGCAGCGATGCCCACATGGTGTTAGACACAGAGTGATTAAACAGCGTGGCTCGGGAAATGCCAGGAGTCCATATTTCTGTGTAATGGGAGATGTCTTTAGTTTTCTGAGTAGGATGAGGCTCTTGCTACCAAAAGGGAGGTCAAACCCCTTTGAAGATCAAGGCCACAAGGCAGTCAGGAGGGAAAGACAGAGAGCTGCTGTCCTGGCCTGCCATGCTCTGGTTGAGTAAGCAAGTCCACAAAAGCCTGAATCCAGAAGCAAATATTCCAACAAAAATTACATGGATCACTCAGAAAAGTTCATCCAGAATAGCGTTCGGGACTGGGAACGTTCCCCAGCCACACTTGGGAGAGTGAACCACAGGATATGAGAGTTTGTTGTATATGCCTCATCCTGGAGGTCAGTGGTTTTCCATACATCACTGGTGTCAAAGAGCCCCTTTAAGGGGTCTGTGTAAAATGCGGACCTGGTTTATCTGACTTGAACAAGAAAAGTTGCCTTGAAAGGATGAAGCCTCCCTTACCAAACTGCGTGAGGCCTGTTTTGATCTGGATGTGCTACATGGGATGCCAGCCTGTGTGAAGACCTAATCTGTTATCTTGAATTAAACAGTCCAACTACCAAATTTGGGTTCTCTAGGACCCACCATGGTTTTGTGAAATAGAAATGAATGCCAAATGGAGAGCTGAGAGTTTCGAAAGAAGAGTTTGAATAATCCAAGCTCGTTAATAAGAGAGATTAATTGCACCTCTAATATGTCCCTCCGGTAGGTGGCCCAGTGGTGAGGATGGTGGAAGGCGCCGGAAGGGAAAGGGGGCGCATCTGCCATAGGTTCATTCTAACCTCCCACAGCGTCTGCGCGGAGAGCACTGCGTGATGGGCAGCCACACTCAGAACAGAGGCCTGCGGTGCCCCGCCGTGCGCTGCGCTGCGCGGCTACGAGGGTTAAGAAGGTGCTCTCTGGAGCCCTATTACCTGGGTTTTCAGTTCCAGCGCTGTCACCTCCTCGCCGGTGCGCAAGGTCTCAGTGTCCTCACCTACATAACGACAGCGGCCACATCTATCTCAATGGAAAGGGGACACCAAAGGAATTAAAATACCTCGGATGGTGTGCATTATATAAGTATTAGCTATTATCTAGTACTACTGAAATCGATATTTAGCAGTCGTGTATTCCATCGCACACTCTGTGCTCATTTTTTCCCCAAATGATTATTTTATGGTATCAGTGACTGTGAGATAACCCACTGGTTGGAACTCACAACACCCCAACCACTCCAGAAAACTGGAAATTTACTTACAAAGATTAAGACCCTGTCCTTGTGCTTGAGGATGTTAGTTACAAGACTATTTGAAAGAACTTTAGAGTTCTGTATTTTGTTGAAGTTGAGATATTTGGATTCAATTGTATTGTTCAGGTGAATTTTAATCCATATTAACTGAAGGAAAATAACCCAGACTATTACCTGAAGTAGCAAAAGCACTAGTTTTCATGTGAGCTGACAGTTCTTGTCCACCAGGGGGCAGTCCACTCATTAAAACCAAGGGCATAAATGACGACGAATAAAATTCATCTTTTTTTAAATTACATTTTAAATTAGTTTGTATTTCCTTTTTATTTATTGATTTTAGAGAGAGAAAGAGAGTAACAGACACAGAGAAAGAGAGAGAGAGGAAACATCCTTTCGTTTTTGCACCTAGTGGGATGATGTTTTACCCAACTGAGCTAGCAGGCCAGCAGGGCCGATTTCTACTTCAGTACACCGTTTACTAGAGCTACAGCACATAGCAGAACTGGTCTCCCCTGCTAGATGGAAGATCAAGAGTCAGGAGAAAGCAAGAGGTAGTCGTGATCTACGACCCGGTCTCAAAGCCAGGCAGATAAGTGAGGGGCCAAGATGTACTCTAGGAAGTGAAGTAGACCAAGGCTAGGTTTGCTCTATGGAACTGGATTTAAAGGTAAGAGAACTAGTGACAATTAGTGGGATAATCAGCGCTTCAATCAGTACATAGTGCATACCTGTTCGTCAGGAGCTGCTTTATGTCTCCTCCTTCCTCCGAAGCGTGGTGAGAGAAACAGTGTCCACAAAAGCATGGCAATGATGGGTGTCCCAGTTAAGAAATCCATCCTGAAGTTCAGGATGACTGGTACACACTTTGGCAAATCTGAAGGACTTCACATCCAAAGAAATGAGCAGAACTGAGATTCAGGCCTAGAATAGACGTGCCCCACTGCCAGATTATGGAAGTCATACCTAAAGCCATTTTAAATTCTGAAGCTTCTCTGGATTTGGTGAAACCAATGCTACAACTCCAAGGGCCACACTTTGCATAGCAAGGAACTAAGGGACAGTGGGACCAAAGATGCTACCATTTACAATTATCCAGGAACCAGTCAAATAGAGTAAAATATCAATTATCTCACTGTTAAAAGAGCCCAATGTAAATCCTAGTGTCTTTATTTCTCAGCTATGTAGACTTGAGCAGAGATATGTAAGAGAACTTGGAAAACTATGAAAGACTAATTAATTGAAGGCATAAAAAGGAAATAAAGTCAAGTCAGATCCGTATGTTTTTGCACCATGTGGGGCAGGGTTACCTATGTCGTATGCTCAGAAAGCCTTCCCAGTTACAATGCACTGTCTCCCCAAAAGGCTTTTCTCAGATGGGATTTTGCAAGAGCTAAGTGAGATCATTCACACAAAGCCCTTGGAGGGCACCTGGGCGTCAGAGCAAGCTCTCAGTGAGCGGCCGCTGCCCTAATTTGAGCCTCTAGCAATCGTGTGCACGAGAGATCGCCTTCTCCACGTTGCCAGATTTTGAAAAACTGGGTTCCAAGAGAAGTGAGGGACTTGTCCAAGGTCACAGAGCCTGAGCTTGAGTTCATGCATGTTTTCTCCTTTCAGTGCACATTCCCAGACACAGTTCACAATAAACATGAACAGTATTGTAAAGAAGAGGGGGTTTCCCCATTATACAACAAGGTGAGATTCCGAGTCAGATGCCCCACTGTGGGCTTTCCCACTCTTCTGGCCTTGTAATTCATGGACCCCAAGTGCTATACTTTGAGCTAAGGGGATATCCATGAACTTCACTAGAAAAATGTTTTGGTTAATGGATTCTACTAGACATTCTAATTTAGCTTTATTCTCTACTCCATATTACACTCTTATTAAGTACAAAAAAATTTACCAAACCATTCTCAGCCTAGAGACACACATCCCTATCCAACAGTACAGAGGTTCTTTTTTTTTTTTAAATTCTGCTTTTTTGAGATATCATTAACATATAATGTGTAGTTTTAGGAGTGAGCAGAGGTTCTAAACCTTCGCTTTACATAAGAATGCCCTGGTGAGTTGTACAAAATACTGAGGCTCAGATTCTAAATGAGTCTAATTATATCAGAATGTTGTGTAAAAATATTTCTTTTCTTTTCACACAGTGAGAATGTGTGAAGCTGGAACTCAAAGTCAGTTCCTCCAACCCCAAATGCGTGGTCTTTCTGCTGCCACGTGTAAACCCTAGCAGTTTACAGAAGTGAGGCCGCAGTTACACCTGGGCACGTTCCAAAAAAAAAAAAAAGATAAAAGATGGAAGATGATCGAAGAAGTGGATTGACAAGAAAATGTAACGTTTAGGAGGTCCCTTTTCATTATCTTCCAGTGACAACTCACCAAGCCCTCTCCTTATCGCTCCTGCCCGAACACAACAGGCCCCGTGGCTCAGGGCAGTGGGGTCAGAACAGCTGCCCAGAAGGTGCCCCTGGAGCCCAGGTCCGCTGCCAAGGCAATTGTGGATATTTAGAGGCAAATCCTCCAGCTATCCCGGCCACCGATGTTGGCAGGATCATTGCCTCCTCTGAGGGTAGAATCTCCCTCCCCAATGTAATTCCTGCAGATTCAGTAGCAAGTTCTCAGAATTTGTCTCAAGTGGGTAAAGTAAAAGTTCCGGTTTAAACACATTTCTTTCTTCTCTTTGCAAAACCCCACTCTGTCAACTCATGGATGTGTTTCTTGACCCTTGCCAGACTTCCCACGGGTGGGCCCTTTTTCTGGTTGGTGTCCAGCTCCAGCAAGGCTCTGGGATCTGTACGTTTCCCTGCCCCGAGTTAACCATCCCCTTTTATGTGGAATGCTGCCCTGGATGGAATTGACCCAGAAACCTTACAAAAAAAAATATGGGCAAGGCATTCCCACTTTGGAGGGCTAAAGAGAAGAAGCACAAAAGTTTTAGGCAGACCACAATAGATCCTGTCAATTAGACTAGGTGAGGCCAAAGCGAAAGAATGCTTTGCCGAGGAAGATGGAACACGGAGAGGGAGAGAAACGAGGCTGGAGGAGTAGGAGGACAATGAGAGTGACACTGATTGTGCTGGAAGACCTCTCAAAGCATGGCGCCAGTCCAAGCAAAGCCTTGAATACGAGCAAGGACACAAAGCCTGCTACTGCTCACCCCAGGATCACAAATCACCAGAATTCGGAGGGAAAACTCGTATCTAAATCTAGTAGGAGTCTGCCAGTACCAGACTGGGCACTCTTCCCGAGTAATCAAAGACATTTCCTCATCTGATAGGATCTCAAGTGGCCAGCAGGAGTCAATTCCTGCTTGAAATGTGTAAACAACAGAAACAAGGGAAAATAGGCACCCCTAAAACACACCCTTGTTTTAAAAGGGCAAGATGGGAAACATGGACTTGGAGAACCTTGCTTTTTCCCTGCTGGTGTCACCGGAGGGGGCTGTGTGTGTGTGCCCGGAGAAGTCTGAGGTGTATGGCTGTGCACATCACATCATTTGTAGTGATTTATTAGTTAAGAAATAAAGCATGACGGGTGGGTGTGGTTACCACAGTGTAATCACACCCCTAGGGTGAGACTACAGAACACACAACCAAATTCCCCCCAGGGGTGTGATTAGCTCGTAAAACCCTGCCTCACAGAACTGCCAGGCTCTTTAATGTCATTTATTTATTAAAAAAGAGTGGGCCAGTCAAATCTGTTTTGTAGAGCATGGCTGTCACTGAGGCTGGTCTTCCTGAAAAATAAGAGAAACCAACCAACCAACCCAACCCCCTGAAGGATCTGCTGTTTGCTACTAAATACTGCTTCTTGTTAAGGTTTAAAGTTGAGCTCCTGCACCAAAGCCACCTTATCAGTCCTTGCAAACTTTTGTGCTGGATCCAGTCACCATTTGGACCGGCC
>CM052538.1:22788052-22970552 GCA_028533065.1 Trachops cirrhosus | reverse complement strand
TTGCGGCCTTCATAAACATCGCCATTATGGCGCATAAGGACGCCATTGTGGGGAGGCCATCCCGAAATAGAAGGGACTGGGGCGGGAGAGGCCTGCAGTCCGGGAGGCCCGGCTTTGTCCTCCCCTGGGAGAAGATGGATGGCCAGTGTCACGGAGATGATGACTTGGGACTATTAAATTGTCAGAGGGGGAAGACTCTTTGCCAGCACCCCGTGCTGGTGGAGAATCTTAGAGGCAGGATCAGGAGGGTCCTGGGCGGGAAGAGAGGGCCAGGTGGCTGGGTTTGCTAGGCATGCTGGCGGAGGAAGCAGGTTTAGTGGCGGGAGGAGTCGGAGTGCAGGTACTGAAAGTCTCTTCTCAGGCACCCAGCCGCACCCAGCTGCGTGCTCACCGTGCACCTGAGTCACCGTACACCTGCGTGCTCACCCTGCAGGCGACCTCCCGCCCCAACCCTATCACCAAGACTGGGGGACAACTGGGGCTTGAGAAAGAAAAGGGGCAGCGAGACCACGGCAGTTATGGGCAATGCCACGCACGAGACAATTGTTCCTATTCTTCAGAGCTAAGGCTCGACCAAGCCCGGCCTCCTGCCCAGTCGGGGGGCGCTTTGCTAACTGGATGGAGATGGATGAAGGCGCCCGAGCCCCCGGCATCGTGTCACACCCGGGGCAATTACTGTCCCGCCAGGATGGACACAGTGCGCGCCACCCTGACCCCAGCGTGCGGGCCCACTGGCTGCCCGCGCCGCCCCGGCGATTCGCTGTCTCGCCTTCACAATAACCCGACTTGACATAAATAACTCCCTCGCGCTTGTCTACATCTGCTTGACCTCCTGAACCCGTGAAAAACCTTTGCTGCGTTTAGCCAAATTACATTTTTCTTTAGAAAAATGCGTTAAAACCGCAACGTCTGCTCCCCTGCCTTGTCCACCTCTTGCTCGCATTCTGGCATATCTTGGAATTAACATACTTGCAAGACAAAACAGTAGCCTTCTGCAAGGGCTGGTTCCTCCCTGTTTGTGTCTGGAGCATTGGTTGCTTATTAGTTCCAGGTACCCCTAGCTTTCCTAGGTGACTTAAACGCACCTGGAGCTCCAGGCAGTGGTCCCACCTCTGAAATCTCCTCCCCTGACTGTCCTTGGAGGAGGCAGAGGGAAGAGCAGCCCTCATGGGTGCCGATCCCCTGCTTGGTCTGGAGCTGTCTGAGGACGCAGCCAAGGGGCCAGGCCAGCCGGCCTGAGCAGCCAGGCGCCTGGCGTGTGCTGGCCATTGACCTGATCTAGCAAGGGCTGGGGGGCAGGCCCCGGAAGTGCCCGTGCTGGCGCCACTGGCTGCAGTCGCAGGCGCCAAGACAACAGGGGGCCGATGGTGAGGAAAGGAGGAGAAAGCATCTGAAGATGCCCTGGAATCGCCTGGCCAAGCCTGTGTCCAGCACAGATCCCCAGCAGGAGCTCGCCTGGAGGTGCCAGAGCCAGCCTTGCTCTCCCAGGCTTCCTATTGGTGGGGGTGAGGGGTGGGTGCCACTGACTTCCTGTCAGTCATCTCTTGCCTAGTTAGGTACAGCTGGCTGTGAGTCAGAGGACCAGGACAGCATTTCAGAACTTGACAGATGGAAGAGCTCTGAGAGGTCAGGTGGTCAGAGTAGCCTCCAAGTGTGAAGGTGTAGCAGACCTCATCCACCCCCGTCCAGGTGTGGCCTACTGACCTCTTCTGATTTCCCCACCTGTAGAGGTGCTGAGGCTGGGCCTTTCCAGAGCCAGCTCTGGTCCTATGGCCTTGGCTGGCCTCACTCAGAGTGATGGGAAGTGACGATTGTAGGAGCGAGACTTTGACTTAGCTGCTGTTATTAAAACAAAACAAAACTAACACTCAGTAACCTCTGGATTCCAAAACTTTAGGGCCAGTTTTTTGTCTAATGGGTTTTCTCTCCATTAAAAAGGATCATTTAAGGGTCCCAATATCTGGGCTACGGTTTTTCTGTTGCTACTGGTGGCATCAGTGGAGGCCGGCCCAAAGTGGTATCTCTTTGATGAGGGTTCCTGTCCGATCTGGTCACTTACTAGCCATTGGTTATTCTCTAGTTGCTTCCACAAATGCTTTCTGAAGAGATACTTTCACATGAGACACAAGAGAAATAAGAAAATGCTGTGTCACTCAAGGAACCTGCAGTTTTCTTGGAAAAAAACTCAGGTGTAGTGGATGCTGAAGGGTTTCCAATGGGGAGACCTCGGGACTCAGACTGACACTAGATTTGGCATTTTCTGACTCTGGGACCCAGGTTGGGTGCTGAAATGCCTCTCTCTGAGCACCAGTTTTCTCACATGTGAAGTGAATGTGTTTGGACATGTGTTCTGGAAGCCCCCCTATGTTCTCCAGGCGCTCTAAAACATGCATGCTCTAAAACATAGTCATGGCCTGGATTTGAATAGGCACCAACGTGCCTGCACAGTCTGGTGGAAGACACGGGTTTCTAGCCATGCCTCTGAACTTTGCATTCCAAACTGCGGAGGACAAATGTACAGGGCAAGGTGGGGCACACATTAGGTAAAGCATCTGGCTGCTGTTGACTGTGAAATAAGTTGGCTTATTTAATCTTTCTAAATCTGTTTTCTCACCTAGACCGTGGGGATAATATTATCTGCTCTATTCACTAGACAAAGTAGTTGGAAGGATCAACTCTGATCATGCATGTGCATGTGTTTTGAAAACTAACCAGCATCATGGGATCAGAAGACACAGACCAGGGAGCCATGGCTCCACCCTGTAGAAGGCACCCCCAGACTGCCTGAAAGGCGGGCTCTGTCTGCTGGCTCTGCAGGCCCTGGAGGATGCTGAGTCTTGGGCAGCAGCTGTCTACACCTGGAATGACTCACCATTTGCTGCGTTGCTGTTAGGACAGGAGAGTCTGTCCTCGATTTTCAGCATCAAACTGTGGGTATTAAAGAGAAGGTCTTTTTCACATAGAGGCAAAGTCCCAGAGATCTAGTGAATAGAGCAGAAATACTTGCTTCAGTAAGTTTTGCTGCATTTTAAGAACTCTATGCTGGAAGTTTCCTTGAAAATAAGATTTATTATTGATTGGAAATAAGTGAGAAAAGCAAGAAATTCTTTTGAAGCTTTTTGTCTGACCCACCCTTCTGAAGGTATACATGTTTTTATTCTTAGCAGGAAAAAAATAAAACCAAAGCCAAACAATTTAAAAAAATATATTACACTCCTTGCTAAAGACTTTGTTACCTCACTCAGAGAGGTGAAGTGAATTTTAAAAGAAACCTCATCTCTCTGCTGAGATGGAAAGTAGAAAATCTCTAGGGCTTCTGAGAGAAGGGACCGAAAGAGTGTGGCTCTGAGATGAAAACCTTGGGGAGGGGAGGAGGGTGAGGAGCAGCCCCCAGAAGGAGCAGGCCCACCTTCCCGGGATGGTCAAACTGTTGATACAGCAGCCAGTTAGCAACATCTGCATCCCTTGTGGCATGTGGAAATCTTCCAGCAGGTTCTCCATTAAGGGAGCTGTCTTTCCTTTTATTCTCTTAACTTTTGTGTTAAATGTTAACAACTTGATGCTATCTATTATGGTGCCATTATCACAGAATGTTGACCAAACTGGTTCTTTTATCTCTATTATGGGGCTGGCTTATTTGCAGATTTATGCATTTTTGATATTAAATTCTTTCTTCTTATTAAGCCTAAGCTCTTGTAGACTTTCATTGACCCCCTGCCCTGGTCCCCAATACTTTTCCATATTTAATATTGAAACATTTTTTTCAGTACCCCTCCTGGCTTTGTTGCCATCCATTTGACGGCTGTCCCTAATGGCCTGGGCTGTTTGCTCTGTTCTTGAACTTGGTGGGGTCACACAGTCTTAAACAGTGATGTCCTCTGAATGTCCACCCTTGCTGTCCAGCTAAGTTGCCCTGTGTCACAAGCTCTGCCCTTTTCTCCGCCCCTAACTACCAACTGCTCCTAATCGCTTAAACAAACACCTTCCCTCCTGGTGCCCCAGGCCCCCTGAGCCTTTTGGGTTTTGTTTAGCTGAGCTCCTAATGTTCTGCCTGGCCCACCGGCCGCTTGGCCTCCCTGACCCGATACATCGCAGCTCTTCTCCTTGGAGCGCCTGCCTCGTCCCGAGTTCCCTGGGCCAAAGGCCAGGGTCCGGGCAGGATTGACCAGCTGCTTGAGGTGACCACAAAAGACACCAAAAGGCAACTTCAGCTTGGAGCAGGCAAATGAATGTATTCATTTATCTTTCTTTCCCCCAAGCCTATCCACACACTCAGTCCACTGCCTGGCTTGAAACTAGACAAAGGGGAAATATTGCAAAGGGGGGCAGGAGAGACCCATCTTGCACCAGAAATCTTAGCTCCCTTCTTGGGGGCCGTCTGTTCAGTTTCACAACACTTACACGACCAATTTCCAGAATTGAAGTTGCCTGGTGTTTTGATTCTTCCTTTGCTTGTGCATTTGTGCCCTGAAGGTCCCTTCCAAATGGATACTAATTGTGGGGGCTGCACGCTGCTGGCTGCTCCAATGCCCCCAGGGCCCGGAGGACCTGCTTCTCAAAGCCTTAATTGACAAGGACCTGTCTGTATTTAGGAGCAGCTGGTCCAGAGCGTTGGCACATCAGTGCAATCTTAACGCAGCATCCCTAGCCCCGAGGAGGATGAGGGTAAATGTGGTTAAAATGAAGGAAGATTTATAGTCGGCCCCCTTGGGTAATACGACAGAAGACAGCTCCCAAGATTTTCCCCTACCAGGGGGTTCATTCATCTCCCGGGCCTGGTAGCCGGGTAGGAGGCGGGCTCCAGCTATTATTACTAATGGGGGAGGGGAGGAGGCACGCTTAGAACAATTAGGCAGGTGACAATATTCCGCTATAATTCATCGTCCCCAAAACGGGGTCGAGGTTTTCCAGCCTATCACGCTGTCTCCAGTTTCCTTCGGCCTCGGCGCCGGGTGCCTGCGCCTGGGTCTGGCTCTGGGTTAACAGTGGCGCCGCCGGCGGGCCAGGCCGGGAAGGAAAAGGAGAGCCTGCTCTGGCTGCCCTGCCCCGGAACACGGATGCTTTTTGTGGCAGCTCGGACACCTCGTTAGGGTATTTTAACGCCCCAGACGCCCCGGGGCAGGGGCGATTGCGTAGACCCCTTTCTCCTGTGCCCGGGCAGGCGCGCCAGGCTCCCCGCTTCCCAGCTCCCTGTTCCGAGTTGCCTTTCTGAGCGCCTTTCTGAAACCTGCTCGCTCCGTAGATAGAGCCATTCAGCGGGTTACAAAGAAGGTCTATTGGTTCACGAGGAACCCGGTTTTGTTGCGATGTGTGGGAAATACTTTGATGTCCGCCCAGTTCGCACGTGTGAACAGGGATAATGGCTTTGGGGATCTTCATTGAAATTTGAAGTTTTAAAGCAGAAATTCCCGAACTTTTGCCTGTTTTTCTCAACTTTTTCTTTTCCTTTTTTTATTCCTTCAGGAACAATGCCAACATTGAAGCCCTCGGTTGGAGTCTGCACAGTTGGAGATCTTTGGTGCCATTTTAGACATCTTTGGATTTCATCAATCAAACTGACTGCAATTTTCCATAAAAACCCTGAATTTGGGTCAGAAAGTGGCCAAAGTAGATAAAGATCATTCCAGCTGTCTTATGAGATGATAAATAGATATCCTTTCAGGCCAACAATGCCAAAGTGCAGTTTTGTGATTTCCTTCCATGGGTTCTGAATGCAGTGCGTCGAAACGATTTATACATGTTTTCCCATGGTTTCGGGGGCGACTTTACACACTCGTCAGTAGTAGCCTGACCTTTTCCCTGCCGAGTCGCTGGGTGTCTCCCCCATCCCTTGTTGTGTGTGTGTGTGTGTTTTCCCAAAACAAGAAAAGGGTTTTTTTTCTTTTATTGCTCAAATCAATAGACTGATCTAGAGAATTCCCCTCGAATAGACTGGCTGCAGAAGCCCATGAGTTGGTATGAAAATTCCATTTGCTCAATGGTTGCTCCTGAAGCACGTTAGCCCCTACTTTAGACACTTTGCTGGGATATAAACTAATTTTCCTAACAACAACAACATCCACTGGCACTGTGTCCTTCTCATTCTTGAATTTGACAAATGGCCCTGTGTATAAAGTGAATGAAAGGCAACCCTAAAAGAAACAGCGAAAAGAACTCCCCAAAAGGGTATTTAACTCATTCCCTCCAGAGACCATCCAAAGATGATAGTCGATATAATTTCTAAGTGAATAACAACACGTTATATTTTTCCTCTTCATTATTAAAAAATAATCTGCTTATTCAGCATAATTACATGTCACTTCCTATTCACTGATCATCTCAGTTTCATTCCTCCTTTTCAATCTTCTCGACCTTTCACCTTGAAATGTTTCCATTTTGATAACCTCTTCACTTACCATTTTAAGTTAACCAGCTACTTAAAAAGGTTCTTGAAGAACAGCAGTGGTTCTTCATGGGGAAACCATGCTTGCCATTCTTGGCTACTTATGAATTAATTATCTGATGTGTTCTCATGAGCTCCTAGATTCTGTGGGGGCACACACAATTGTGCGGCAAATACATTTATATTTCTTGATACAAATTTTTCCTATACCCACCACATGAGCATCATCTCCCTGTCGTGCTTTGCTTTTCTATACTTGCTAACTAAATCTCAAATGTATGTTACAAAGCTTCCATGGAAGGGAGTGTGGTACAGTGGAAGTTAATTACTGTTATTAACTTACTGGCTTTATTAGTTTTGAATGAAGCACACAGCTATGGCTACAGTTATTTAAGCACTCTTTATTAGCTAAAAAGAATTTGCAATTTTTGGACACACTCTCACCATGTAAAATTTAAGACAGCAATTGGAGATTCAGAAAAAATTTTTGCCTCTCATTTGTCTTTAATAAATCTTGCTGTCAAGGAGTATACATTTTTACTTAATGTATAGCTACCTGAAGGACATTTCATCTTACTATTGCCATGTCATTTCATTACTAATTTTACATGTGGTAAAAAACATATTTATTAAGTGGTATTTTAATCTTAAAAAGTATCTTCTCAAATTTATAAGGACTATTGAAAATAGCAAATTTGTGAAGAAAAAAACATAATTAATTATCTTGTTTAATATTTTTCCTAATTCCCTGTCATTTTCTTTTGCTCTTAACATACATTTTAGAATATCTGTGGTACCCATGAATATATGTTTTACCATATCTGTGACATCTATTTAGCAAGGAAGGACAAGGGGATAAATAAGTACAGTAGAAGAACTAAGAGTTGCAATTTTGTTAGTCAGTTTCAATCAGAATTTCATACAAGCATATCTAAAACTACCATATAAATACGTAGAATAGTAGGATTTTGTCTACTACTGAAGTCTGTTTTACGGAGTTTCTTTCAGGAATCTATCTAGCACATGAAAGAGTCACTTATAAATTTTTTATTTTGTAATTTTAATGTGTTCTGTACCTACAGTGAAAGCCATTTGAATATTGTCCTTGTTGATGAGGGCACAGGCCCTATTGATTAACAGAAAACTGTCAGGCAGTTATACGTAGTGCACTGTGTTCGATAAAAAAGGTATAGAGCAGAGGACAAATGGTGAAGTATAGACTTAAGGCTTCAGAAGTTACATCTGGAAACATGTACTTGAGTTTATGACCAGGTATAAAGCAATTTGGGTCTTGTCAGCTACTGGTTTCCTAAGCATCAGAAGTATAGACCAAAGATGGAATGTCTGGATCAATTTGACTTCCCATATTTTAGAAAACTAGGCCTGTGCAGAAAAAAATGGTGGTCACAGTGTTTACTTGTGGTAGGACTAGTAATGCGACTGAGCTTTGTCCCCACCTGCGCTGCTGTTCCTTACTAAATCTGAGACACACTTCCCAATGTTCTTTCCCATGTCCATAAAAGAGAAGGAAGGAAAGAAGGAAGGAAAGAAGGAAAGGGAAACCCAGCAGGCATTTATATTCAGTTTTTACAAGATCCACCTTCCACCTGCACCTTTAATAAGCTAATGTCTGCACAGGCCAAAGGAAGCATAAGTTCAGTCCAATCAACACTAACCACCCATTTGGAGAGCTGGGCTACTGGAGCTCTTCTTTCACGGAAGATTTTTGTTCTTGTGAATTACCTGGAGAGTTCCCTCAGCATTTCCATTTTTGTTTCCCTACTTGCAATAAAATGAAGAAAATGAAAATTCTTCAAATAGGGGGAAAAAGAAAAGGAAAGAAAAGAAAAAAGGGCTGTACCTGTACATACAAAGAAGAAAAATACTCCCGGGTGAGTGGAAAAGAAGGTATTTGGAACCACGCTTGTCCAGTTTGCATGCAGATAGGCCTTCAGTTCATTGTATAATTCATTCCACCCTTCACTTCTCTAGATACTACCATCACATCCTCAGCCATCCATATGAAATTTATTTCTTTCCCAATATGATAACATTTTAAATATACCATTTGACAGAAATCTATAATTTGGCAATTATCTTTTATGCCTTTCAAAATTCTTTTAAGCTTATGTTAACATGCACAATAAGGAGGGGTAACATCCTTCTTATTTTCAATAATGATATCCATTAACTTGCAGTCATCACCTCCTCTACAAGGGTGATTATTTTGGTAGTTATTATCAAATATTACACTATTTGAAAATGATATGGTTTACTAAGAACTGGGGGGGAGGTTAAAAAGGCAATACAAAGTAAACAATTTAAACCAAATCTATCTCCTCTTCTCATTTAGTTGGGTAATTTAAACAACAGCCATCTAGGTGGGTGTCATGGATTTTCTGAGTGATTTGACCTCCTCGTCCCTTCTACCATATATATCATTTAGAAAAATGGTTTGTTAAAATGCCACTTTATGATTTCTTTGGAAGCATGCAATACAATTTTACTTTAGAACATTTTCAAGTTTTAATAAGGATTTAATAACCTGATTTAGAGGCAGCTAGAGCAAAGTTGTTGAATTTAATAGAGGCTAACATATGGGAAGGGTTTTAAAGAGCCATTCACATCAAAACCCCAAAATGGTTTCAATCAGCAGGTATCCTGATGTTTATTTAATGAAGAAATGTATGAGCAGCTGCTGTCTCCCAATTTGAGATGTAGTTATCTTTCACTGCACTGCAACAAATCAGGAAGAAGAACAGATTTTTAGCTGTAATTTGGGATCATGCCATTAGACAGGCAAGGCTACACCAGCAGATTCATAAACAAGAACAATGAGGTTAGTGTAAGGAAGAAAATCAAATACCATAACAACTCTGGGGATGGAATCTGGGGGTTGTGTTTTCAGATCTATTGCTTAGTTTCTAGGTCATAAAATTATTTTCAAGTTCAGTTGATCCCTAAAGGCCTTTGTGTAGATAAATAAAAATCCAATCTGACACTGACTCTTGACTGACCTAGTGGTATTATTGCAGATGGACACACTGGGCTAATTTTTGTTGCCCAGTGCATGGTGGGTGTCAACAATACCATGTCCCTCTAACTATACTAAGAAAAAAAGTGATGGACCATATGGCTCAGAGAGTTGACGGGGCAATTGCTTTTGGGACAGACATTCTTGAAGCAGGTATATCTAGTTGTGAGTGCATTGTTCATTGTGCTCCTATGTAAAGCAAATTCTCTTAGGGATTTGGGACTTGTAAATATATTTATTTCTTTAGTCATGCCTGACTTTTGAACAACTATGAATGGGGGGGGGGGGGACATGTACTAATGGCTGCCTCTCATCATCAACAATAGCAGACTCCCTACTTTAGAAAGCAATTGAGAACCTTCTTATAACTCTGATCTTGGGGGTAGAATTAACCTTACAACCTTACAACTTTTACCTGCTATTTCTCACTAACAGGTCCCAAAGATGGTGAAGTGAGTCATTTAAGAATGAGAGCCCTGAGTCTGCTATAACAGGGTCTACTGTGATATAATATATATCAAGGCTAAGTTACAGTTATATTTTTAAAATCTTCACCCGGGGCCAATACCAATGGCGAGTTTATTTGGGAAGTTCTTTTAGAATGCAGGGTTGTTGTTGTTTTTTGCCTTCCTTTTTGCTTTTCTTTTTCCATTTTTTACAGTTTTGTCATAATACGTATTTATTAATTTTAAATGTGTTTACTGGGGAGTAAAGTAAAGTATTTGTCTGATTTAGCCTGTCAGAGGCCTTAAGTACTGAATGCGAATTCCTAGTGTGAGTCTGGAAAGAAGAGGAAAAGGAGGTAACTCGAGCTGTCATCCAACAGCAGAGATCATTAATGACTGAGTACAGGCGAGGGCCCGGAGTTTGGACTAATCTGTAATGGATCTGTTACAGAACTGGC
Source organism: Trachops cirrhosus (assembly GCA_028533065.1). Taxonomy (NCBI): domain Eukaryota; kingdom Metazoa; phylum Chordata; class Mammalia; order Chiroptera; family Phyllostomidae; genus Trachops; species Trachops cirrhosus. Next base: position 22,960,232 of record CM052538.1, on the reverse strand, counting down.
AAAGGGGTTTGCTCGTGGACTGGTTGCTGTAGGCCAACACACAGCAAACACCAGGAAGATGGTCATTAACTCAGCTGAAAGCAAGGACCCTGAGACCAACTGCTTTGAATGGCCCGCCCACTTACCAGCGGCGCTACCTTGGACAGACCACCTTTCCGTTTCCTCATCGGGTTGTTCACGGGGGTTAAATGATTAATACTTGCTGAATGCTTAGAATAAAATAGTACATCTCACCCGTTACGGTGATGAGACTTCCACTCAATCCCTGCCTTCACCACGAACCCCTCACAGTCAGTATCCCCTGCTTCCCCTGCCTTGTGAAAGCAGCCTGCGCCGGGCCTGAAGGCTGTCCCGCCCCTGACTGCTTCCGGGATCTGCTCACATCTTAACACCTTGACCTTCTCTAGGCCTGGCTGGCTGCAGATCCGCTGAGCTGGAGTTGGAGGCTGACCAGGGGCGAGGCTGGGACGTCGCACCCAGGCGGATGGCAGAGACCCGGAGGGGCCTGGGAGGGCTGGAAGCGGGCAGGCGCTGGCTGGCGCACTCCGGGTGCATGCTAATGAGGGGCGCGGGCAGCGCCCGGCGCCGCCGGCGCGCTCGCAGTGCAGGAGCCGCGCCCCGGCCGGGGCACGCGGTGCCACTCAGGCCCGCGGGGGGCGCGCAGCTCGCAGCAGCCGCGCGCCCAGGCCTCTCAAAGCCCTTTTCAGCAGCTCTGCGGGCTACTCACCGGAGGAGTCTGGAGAGACATAAAAGCGCATTATGAAAATTATAATATCAGCCACAGAGCATGTCCACGGAGGCAGCTCTGCACCTTTGAGGCATTGAGCCTCGTTCAGCTGGGCCGAGGGGGGGAAATATCCATTTGAATTCGGCCCCTGAATGGGGGCAGCGGCGGCGGCAACTGCAACAGTGCCTCCTTTATCCAATCGGCCGCTTCTGCTTGCTCATTCCCGGGCCGTTGCACCTTGTGTTTTAATGGGCAAGGGTGTGGAGCGGGAGGGGTACCGGGAGGACAAGGAAGCAGAAGTGGGGGGCCCCCGATTCACAGCCGGGCTAGGACAAGGAGCGTTGTCATTCGGGTCCCCACGAGAATGATAAATGAGGCTTTCTGGGGCCTGAGGAAATTTCTGTTCTGCTGGGGACCGGAGGATCGGGGGTCAAGGGCTGGGCGCATTTGCCCGAGGCTGGAAGGGAGTGGATTTGGGGGTGGGGGTCGTGCCCTATCCATGCCAAGCCGGAGTAGCCATTATTAGGGTATTTTCCCATCAGAGCTCGGATTCCAGCGTCTGGAGTTACGGAGTGGGTGAGGGTGAACACCCGTAGGCTCAGGAATCCGGGTGCAGGCCACCGGTGTCTGGGCAGACACGGTGCGCATCTTGGATTCCAGTGAGGGAGCGAACACCTGCAGTCTCACCAGGGACAAAGCCGAGGTCAGAGTGGACCTCGCATGAGGGTCTCCTTCTAGACTGCAGGTCGCGCCACTTTGGCGGGCTAACTCCCAGACAGGCTACCTCACGCCAGTCTTCCCCGTGGTCCCCTGGGACTCCGTAGGGTCCTGGGGCGGAATTCGCACGCGGGGGCCCGGAGGCGGGTAAGATCTATTATAGCAGATGAGGTGTCCCACCATTCAGATCCCTGTCCATTGTCTTGTTAATCACTTTTCATTATGGACTGCTCAGGACCGTCATAGAGCTTTTAATATTAATAAGGCTTAGTGCGCCAGCCCCTGCACCACGATCCAGAACGACCCAGCAGACAGCGCAGGTGTCGCGCTGCAACCTGTTCAGCTAGCCAGGGCGGGAGCGTCCGGGGTTATCGAGCTGCGCTGGTGGCGGTGGAGGCAGGTGGAGCCGGGTTCCAAAACAAGACTGGGAAGAAAATATAAAACAAAACAAAACAAAACAGAAAAGCCTCGTGCAAACAAAGAGGCTTGCTTGGCTCCAACGTGTGCGCCCCAAAGAGTTTAACTCTAGGGGAAAGCGGAGGTGAGAGCTGGGGGTAGGGACCGAAAGGGTTCGCTTGGGCAGGGACGTGCCATTTCCTGTGGTGAAGCCTGCATTGGCTGCTAATAGAGATCTAATTGATGGGTGAAGTCCCATTTCCGCGCGCTCTCCTTTATTGCTCCATCCAGTCTGTTGCAAAATATAACCTTAATCTGATTTAGCAATTCCTCCAGGATTCGGTGCGAGCTTCCAGCCCAGAAAAAAAAAATCGTTATTAAAAAAGTTAAAGTACAGACTTGGATTCGGTGCGTTGCCTTTTAAAAATCTTGCCCCAGTTGCTGACATTTAGCACTTTCTCTTTTTTGTAATCACACGTTTTTCTATGATTATTAATACCCACAATGCTCCGAGATCAGCGCAGTGCATGTTTGTTGCGGATGCAAATTAGTGCGGGTTCCCCAGCAAAGGTCCGGGTGTTCACGGGTTGCTCCCTACTCGAGACCAGAATGGTTTAGGGTTTCTTATCTCAACCCTAACCCAGGATTCCCGCAGAGGCCGCCCAGGGACAACGGGTCTGGGAGCTGAAGCTGGTTGGTGCCAGGTAGTAGCACGCTGGTGGGAGGGGCTAGGGCTGACCAGGTGTTTTCACTCTCCCACCTTCTATTCCCAACAAGGTGTAAAAGTAATAGCACAGGACGTGTAGGTGCCTGGTTCATACAAGCGTTGTTTAGTTGCAGGAGGTGGTCCAGAACCTATTACTCTGGGGCTTGGGTGGTGCTGTAAGGAGATGAAACTTGGCTCTTTGTAATGCAAGCTGGATGTTAACAGGCCTTTCCAAAGTTATGGCTTCCTTCCTTCCACCCGGCCTCTGTCCCTTGGCCCCCACACCCACTTCTCTCCTGGAAGTTAAATGCATGTCCTCCTCTACTCCTGGTAGAGGAGAAATAATGTCCAGAGAAATAATATGTCTAAGGTTTTGTTTAGTCCCTCCTTTTCCTTCTCCTAATAAGCTGGGAAGTACCTTCATGGAAGTGCATTTGTATTTAGATATCAGATGTCATATCATAGACGTTGCTACAAAAGTATGCACAAATAGCACCTCACTGAACTTCTCTTCACCATGCCAACAAACTTGTGTGAGAGAGATCATGGTATTAAGCCCACCCTGTACCAGTCATATGATCTTGGTTCAATTCAATCTCTTATTCTTGGCTTTTTCCTTTAAAAATGACATTGAAAATAAAATCTCTGCTGTAGCTACCTGCCTCCAAAGCTTGTTTTGAAGTGATGTGCGCACCATCCCAATGTGTTTCTATGTAAAAATGAACTTATCATTATAAAAGCCCAAAAATAGAAATCGGAGTCATTAGAATTTTGGAGAGTTGTAGAATAGCAGCCTCCTTTCCCCAAATACAGAACTGGGTTTTGTCTGGGTTACCCGGGTGGCACTTTGTGATTCATTTCAGCCCTGATGGCCCTATAAATTCAGTGTCAGGCTTCCTTCCTGACTTTGGGCCTGGCAGACTTCTTGTTTATAACCAGCATTTGCATCTATCAGCCCTAAAACACTTCACTTTCTGTGAAGCTGTGGGCTCCAATTCCACCAGCAAATAAATGAGTTCCTTAAGAAGAAAGATTGAGAAGTGCATGCTTGTCAGCTTGGGCTGATGATTTAATTTCCCAAGTGCCGCTTTAAGAAATCTGGAGCAGCAAAAAAGGTGACATCTGAGCATTTGGAGGCCATAGAAGTTGTCCTGTGCATCCTGTCCCCAACATTTGTGGGGCCTCTTTCCTCCCTGAGATGTGGGGCAGTGGGAAGGAGTGCTGAGGCATTCCCTGGCCTCACTGCCTCTCTGCATCGCCCCTGATGGGTTTAATGAGGCGGAACACCATGAAGGGGATGTGAACTGGTCCAAATGATTGATGATGCCAGGGGCAAAGCCCAGGCTCCAGATAAAGCCCCATACAGCCCATGATAAAGGCAGGATAGTGGCAGGGCTGGGCTCCTTCAAAAGCTGTGGTCCAAATGCATTGAGAGGAAACAGGGAGGGAAGGTGCTCTGTTGTTACCTAATGGGTTCATGCACTAAGCCACCAGCCACACAGAGCAGAAGAGGGTTGCAGAGGAAGTGGGGAGGGTAAAAGGCGAGTCTCTCTCTCTCTTTCACACACACACACACACACACACACACACACACACACACACGCATGCACACACACATGCAGGGCTGCCTCCCACTCTCCCTTCTGGCTTAGCAAAGGCCAGATCAGCCAACCCAGATGCCTGGGTACTCAGCATGGGACCAGGACCAGGGCATTCCCTTCCATAGGGCACAGAAAGGGAGAGAGCAAAGGCACCAGGAAGAAGAAAAGTAACTGCTCCACTGCTTGGCAGGCCTTAGTGTTGGAGCACCTGCGGGTTCTCTTCTTAGCTATTAGAATGTAGTTATTAAATAACAGGTTCTCATCTGGAAAGTAAGCGAAAGAGGGTTTGGGGTGGGGAGTCCCAAATCTATTCAGGGATTTCCATGAAAAAAAACCCCCCACCTCTTCTATACTAGTTCTCTGTTATAAGCAACTAAAATGAAAGATCCATTGGCTTAGGGTAAAAACAAAACTAATTTTTCATACTTATTACTTTTGAAAGGGATGATGTAGTATAGTTCTTACAACAAATAAATAAATTAAGAAGATAACAGTCATTTGGCCAGGAATAATTTTGGAATTAGAGTGCACAATGACTTGGAGAAGCAGTAGCTGCAAAATAAACATAAATATTCCAATAGAAGGTGACGCTCTTCATGTAGCTGCTCAGGCTAACTAAGAAATAGAATGAAAATAGGAAGAAATGTAACCTTGTTCCCCCGCTTGGCCTCAGAGGCTGGTGAGCAAACACAGTGTCTTTTTTCCCACAATCCAATGTCAATTCATAAGCACTTACTTGTAGGCATGAAAGGGTTAAGGAACATTTCCATCCATGGAATAGAAGTTTTGGGTTTTAGTAGGAACATAAATTCGACACAGCTGTTCGTATATAACTTCTACCCATAAGTTTTGGTCACTTACTAAAACTTGACTTTAAGTTCTCTTTCATGTACATAGCTGTATTTTTATTATATTCTATGTTTCAAAGGCTCTGTATGATAAAGGTGCTGGTCCCCATTGAAGATTCCAGAACCCTGAAGAGGAGGGATGAAGACAGCCCCCACCCCTCATTTCCCCGTTCAAAAGAAACTTGCCTGGGCATTAGCTTTCTACCACATCAAATAGCATTTGTATAATAAAATAATTTATTCTGGCCACTTTTACTATTATACTTATTAAGTGCAGACCATTCCTACTTCTTTTGTTTGAACTTAGAAGGCAAGCTCCTGAAGCCCCTTCCTGGCTATTGAATAAGTGTGGACTGTATTCCAAGCAAGTAGAACTTAATAAATAAATCATATGAGTTTACCATTTAGAAAAGATGGAAAATTATGGTTTACCATCTTTAGATGAAGAATGATATTTAAAAAACTTTTTTTCTGAATGCAAAGCAATAGATATTACTCTGAAAGGTTTTTGAATATGTTGTTTTAAGGCTCTTTAGAAAACTTTTAAATAATATACCCTTGACTATTCTCTTGAAAACCTTCTTCAATTTATTATACTAAAGTGAATCCTTTTCTTTCTTTCTTGAACTCCTGAATTTTGTATACTCTCATGAGTATTTTGGGGAAGAAGGTGAGACCAAGCCTGGAAAAAATTTAACCGTTAACACAGTGATGGCTTATTTGAGATTAGAGGGGAACACTAATCTTTTAAAAACAACATTTAACTGCAGTCAGTATCATATGTATACACTGTTTTGGGCCATATCACTGGTCAAATTGGGTTGTGGGATTGACATAATTACCCATCTAACTCAGCTGAATAGAGTTATGGTGACTGTGAACATTTTTCCTAAAAGTCTTTTCACAGTGACTGGACGTTGGAAAGCATGCACCTCTATGCACATTATTGAGAGAAAAAAGGAAAGGGATTTAGAGCCCCAATTCTCTAATTAATTTAACTAAATTGATTTTGTTGATTAAATAATTGCTTAGTTCTCACCATCTCTTTGTCTACAAACGAAATGAATTCTGAGCTTTTTGGAATAAAAAGTCAGTTGTGCATCTCGGGCTCCCTAATATCAAGGTGAAGTGTCCAGTATTTTGACTCTAAGGCTAGAACAAGTCAAGTTTGCTGCAAGTCGGCCTAAATTTCTGATTGAGGGTCCTAGGAACTCCCACAGCTTAATGGGACCCCTAGGAGCACTGTGATTACAGAAATCACTCAAGACAAGGCACTGTTAACTTTTTATTCAATTATTTTCTAATTCATGTTGGAAATAGATGCACCTACCAGTTGGACTTTCATTAACTGCTACAGAGGAAAAGTTCTTATTGTCATTTTTACAGTTTCAAGTTCCTACTGGTTAGCTGGATTTCAAGAAAAATGACAAAGTAGGTTTGCGTAGATGAGTGAATCAGCACTTTTGTGCCTTAAACATTAAAAAGTGAAATAATTTTAAAATGGGGAAAAATATAGGAAAATAACCCAGCACTAACTTAAATATACAGGATTATTTGTATTAGACGATGGTTTGTTATCATCATAATAAAGATGTTAATGATAAGAAGAATTTCCTGCAAGTGAATTGAAAAAAAACTTATACTAGACATTTTAAAATATGTCTCTATTCCCTTTCTTCTCCTGCTTTAATTCAAGTTTTGTATTTTCATTAGAAAAGAAAATTGTTGATTATTACCTCTTTATTTACTTTATTTTAAAGAAGGTCAAGGGAATGAGCCTAAAATTGCATTTAAATTTTGCAGGGGCTGAATTTTTACTTAATTTCCTTTTCATGATGAATAATATTTTATTAGGTCATCTGAACATCATTACTGAGGTTGTGCACATATTTGTGTGGCTATTTCTTTATGCTTAGAATTTTCCAGGAATATTTTATTTGCTTAAAAGTGCACAGTGAAAAATTTTGCTCTTCCTCTGAAAACTGGCTGGCTGTGGAGTAAAAATGATGAAACTTTTCATGTGCTTAGTCCTCAGTGGATCTCTAGGGAAATCTGGAACAAAATGACAAAATAACTAGCTATAGTGACTGAAAAATTGCATTTGTTCAAGCGTAGGATAGAATTTATAAACGTTGGGATTTACATAACTATTTATATGACTATAGAGTTTCATAAGCAGGAAGTATTGATGTTTGATATTTACATGGCTATGGTTTTAGTACATTTGTTTGATAGTGATGCAAGTGGCTTTTGTTTGTATATTTAAATGAGGCTGTAGATAGTTGCTTTCATATTCTTTTTATTTTTTCCATCATCTATGGTAAAAACAAATCAAAATGAAGAGACCTCAGGGCCTTAACTCAAATCCAAATTCCTTGGGTCTCTTGGTAAAGCTTTAAGGTCACTAAGTTAAACATACCAGCAAGATTTAAGTTTGGTTCTTAGGGTCAGATATGTTTATCTTTACGGTGAATAACAAGATTTCTTCCTAGCTTTAGAAATGTACTCTCAGATTCATTTATCTAAAAGAGGCTGGTCATTAGCAATGTTGTACAAAGACCTTAGCTATGCAATTGTTTAAATATATCATTCATTCAAACTTAGAAGCTTAATGTTTATTTGATTCCTTTTCCTTTGCACGTGTAAAATGTGACCCATATTTTCAGATACCATTAATCTATTTATTGCTTTTGAAAATAAATGTCACTCACAATCTAGCTTTCAAACATTCCAGATACAACTTCGTGAGACTCTTTTTTATCATATTATTTTCCCACGGATCTTGATAATAAACATGACTTACCTCATTTTCTCCATAAACCATGTTCTCAGCACATCCAACACTATCAATGAAAAATGCTTTCTTTATATGTTCTCAGTCTTTTCTGTGATTTTCATTATCTAGTCTGGTTTGGGAACGTGCCTTTAAAAAATTTAAACAGTTATTTAAGGAAAAAAAGTGCCCACTGGAAGTGAATAAAATGCATAACAAAGATTAGCTGGGAAGTGTTCAATGTGCCTTGTTTGCCTTGCTTTCTTCGGAAGCCACTCCTGTCAGTGGTCAGTTATAATAAAGGAAGAACAAAGTTCCTTGATGTGAACTGAAGAAAAAAAAAGCTGCCTGCAGTTCCTTTCAATTGCTCCGTTGCCCAGGCAGGCCGGCCTCCAGCCAGAAGCCAGCAGGCAAAATTTAACAGCCACGCTTCAAAATGTTAGTAGCAGCTATCAATGCATCCATAACTCTCAGCCCTCTAGATATGGGGTCATCTTTCAATACTACCCCACTGTCATATACAACATTTGTCTTGTCCCACATTCAACTGATTGTGTCAAACTATGGAGTGACTATATAATACACATATACAATAGCACAATGAAAGCAATAATCTCCAACCCAGTTTCTTTATTTATTTGAGTGCTATTACAAAGTTTCCTGCAGTAGGGAGAAGCTGGGGAGGCTGTGACACGGTCCAGCCCCGCAGTGAATCTCAGAGGAGTCAGAGCCCCGGAGGACTGAAGCATACGTAGCCTGTGACTCCTTTGCTGTCTTGCCAGAATCCAGCTTTTCCCTTACTCCGTAACCAACTTGGTTTTCCTAAGTTCTTACGTATTTTCTAAATATGAAACTACTTATGTGCAATCTATTTTCTTTTTTACCTTAAGAAGTGTATTATGTTATAATATTTATGTAGTGTGGCTAGAAAAATAATAGGTTATATAAACAACCATTTACTCACCTTGATTTTTAAGGACAACTGATTCTTTGACCAAAATGTATCCCATATGCAAAAGTACCTCATATTTTGGTGTATTTTATCCATGTATAAAAGCCTTTAAGAAATAAAAATGCTGGCTTTGGAGAATGATTGCATTTTTCTTTTGAATCTACACCTGCCATAAGGAGTGAAGCATCAAGTCAATAGAAAACATTTAATGATTTAGTCACTGGGAAGGTTGATGAGGCATTTAGATACAAGCCTGAATGACTGAATAAAATAATATTGAGAAGTACTGAACACAATTTAGAAATACTACATAAAGCAGAGATTAGTAGCTAAACAACAGTGACACTTTAAAAGCTGTGATACGAATATTCTTCTGATTAGGATTTGTGTGCACCTAGTTAATTTTTTTAGTCAATTATTTCATCTTGCAATTATATTGAAGTGTTTCTGAGCACTTTGCCATGGTGAAATTATGAGAAAAATGACAAAGAAAGGCATAAATTTCAGGAGAACGGTGTTCTTTTCAGCAATCAGAAGAAATGCTTTGTTTAAGAATATATGCCAGTATATGATTAATATGAAAATGACCATCAAAAACCAAATGGCATGGGGAGGGAGGAGAGGATCTTGACCCAGGTGTAACAAATAATTTATAATTCTTATACATCACAGAGCAGAGAAAGAGTCCCTAAAAGCAGAATTAGTCCCCTTCGGAGTATGTCCAAAAAGAAAAGGAATCTTGTAAATATCTCCACAAAAAGTCAGTTCTCTTTCAATAGTCAAACAATGCTCTTTGTAACACAGCTGCAAAGTGCGTGGGGTTCTCAGCCGCGCTGTAATATTTTTATAGCCCCGCAGTCACCATCTATTCCATATACACAAACATCCACGTACCCAGAAAATAATTGTGGATAATTCAATGTTCAGATTCGATAATGGATGCTCAAATAAATATGAGAATTCCAAGCAAATTTGTGCAAATGAAAAAAGATTTCCTCTGACATAATGGCATGGTGCAAGGCTGTGTGTAATGAGCTGTAATTTGTCTGGAAGAGCATTTTAAAGGGGTTGAGCCATCCACTGGAAGGCCAGCAGCCGCTCCAAGTCCTGCCGCAGCGAGCCGGCCTGCCTCGTCTCAGAGGAAATTACACCACAAGCAGGCCAAATTTCTGACAACTTCCATAAATTATTTCAGATTTTCATATTTCAAATTTCATCTGCATTCATCATGTGAGTTTGACTGGGGAAAAATATCTAGGAGGAGCTCTGCTAGCATTCAATGCGGCAGTCCCAGGAGCCTGCCCTGGGACTGGGTAATTTAATTTCGCTTTGATTAGATTATTCTTGCTGCAGTCTACTGCCAATCTGAAGTATTGTGCCTTCTCTTCTACTTAACCTTCCTGCCCCATGCCTGCTCCAGCCTGCATGCAGCTCTCTGGATTGCAGAATATATTTGAACAATCAAAGTTAGGAGTTATTATTTTGCTTTCCATTGTCCATCCTTATAAAAGCACACATCTTTCACTGGGCTCCCTCTTCCCAGAAATCGGATTACTTCTTTTTTTTAGTTTGTAATATTGTTTACCATTTTCAGTGGAAAGTGCCCTGTAATTTAGGTGGAAAATCTAAAATCATTACTAAATCTCAGGATGATGCAATAGACCCTAAATGAGGATCATCTTTAAAACAACTATAATCATCACTAGGCGATACACAAGAGACTGAAAACAGGTAAATAATGAATACACCCATCCATTAAACTAAAAATCTATTGTAAACCAAAGCTATTTTTCAATCCTTTACCTAATGGTCAATGAAGAAAACCCTCTGTAATCGGTCTTCCAAGGCAGGACATTAGAGATTCAGAATATAGACTCTTGTAAACATGCAAAAGCAAAAACATGATTAACTTATGAAAAATACTGGCACGATAGCAACATAATCTGGGAAACACTCTCAGTAAGGTTTTTAAAAATTCTCAAATTAAATTTGAATACATGAAATGGTGATTAACAGTAAATATGGATCATGGGTACCTTGAAAAGCATAATCACAATTGTCCCCCTATTTTTAGAACAGGACCATATTTGTGTGAATCAGTAGCTGAGAAACACCAAACATGTTTGTTGCTCACTAAGTTAGAGGCAGGATTATTAGAATCGTAGATAAATAAACAGAGCTAATGTTGTTCTTTAAGTAATATCTATCACTTCCTCCTTATCGAGTTATTTCTTTAAACAATATAAGTTTTTTTGATGCTATGTGTCTGAACTGAGGACTTTAGGTTCTTTATTGTTCTCCATTTTGATGAAAAAAATTGAATTGGGGTCTGCTATATTGAATTTTGTTCAGTAAATATACTGAAATCATATTTTTGTTAGAAACTATCAATAAATCCAGTATAAGAAAAGTAATAAGATACAAATATGAACAGGACCTTTGCAAAGGAAATATTACAAAGAGAGTGCACTCAGAAAATGTATTAGGGAATGTGTTTTTTCCCTTGTGCCAGGAGAGAATGCAGAAGGAAGGACAGGAACTGTGTTATTTTTAATACAGATTCCATGCTTGAAATAAAAACAGTTCTAACCACTATATCACATAGTTCAGTAGATTCATTTTTCCAGCATTGCAGTTAAAAAAATACACTAGGAACAAACCTAAATCTTTTTTTTACAACTAGGCACTTACTAAAAAGACATTATACTAGAGAAATAATTTGACTTTCCAGGTTATGAAAATTCTGAACTCTTTGCTGTCCATATTCTAATAGAGGGTATATGACACTCTCGGTTCTTTCCTAAAATCAATTTCAATAGCATCTACATCATCTACAGTCAGAACTCCATTATATTCTACCAATAATATCTTAGGAAAAAAGGGACAAAGACTTTAGAAAGTCTAACTTATTATGGATATATCTTTTGACGCAATAGATGAGGTTTATTCCCTCTAGTTTTGTAGACATTAGGGGTCAAGAGAAAAAAAATTGGACATGTTGAATGTTATGGTTTTCCCACTTGTTTAACTGAATTAACACGGTGGGTAAGGAATGACACTGTAAACTAAACTGACTCGAGGCAACTTCATTCTGTGAAGTCATAATTTGCTTAGTCACCCTTTGCTCTCACATATGAAGTCAGACACCGGATATTGGTCACTTGGGGTGCTAGAGGAGCTTCCATGGTGTCTTCACTTTTATATGTCATTATGGAAACAAGCACCTTGAACTCAGAACCCTTGAATGATGTTTTCTATTAGTTAGACCTTTGAACTGTTATGTAGCCACATGGCTATTAGTGACAGTTGTTAAATAACTTTCCAATAAATAAAGTGTGAAAAAAATGCAATTCAGTATTTGCAGCTTGTCTTAAGGTTCTAAAACTTGTTCTAATAAAATTAAATGTGTGTTCTTTTAAAGTCCTATCTAATCACTCTCTTGAAAATCTTTGTGACTCGATGTTGGAGCCACTGTACTATTTGGCAAGGAGGACTGGCAATTAAGCTTTTTGTACCCAGTATTCAAATTTGAGAATGTCACTTTATTACTTTGATTTTTAATTATGGACAATGTCAGCAGAAAGACTTCCACTGAGTGCAGTAAAAGAAAAAAAAACCTTCTTTCCTGGAAATGGCAGTCAATGAAGTGAAAAGCAGCATTCCTAGAAATGTATAATTTATGCTTGAAGCAAGAGGCTCCTGTGGGCTATCATAGAGGTAGTTTTAAACAAGGATGGAGGCTTGGGGGGAGTATTTACATGGCTGGGTGCCTTTGGCAGTAGTTTTGGCTTCTGATGCTGGAGTGTAGCCTAATCACTTCAAAGTTTGTAAGCTGAGCTGTGGAAGAAATGCAATTAATTATATGTCTACACTGTAGAAGGACTAACATCTTTTTAATAGAGCAAGAATTTTGTTGCTGTTAAGAAGAGAAATTAAAGCCTTGTTGTGATGGACCCTTTTTTTTTTAAAGGTGGGAGCATTCTAGCTTTCAGTTAAAAACTTCAACCTCCTGCTCCCATAATTTAGAGGCTCCTACATTGCCTGCATCACATAACTACATTGCATATTATATAGAATACCACAGAGTTGTGCTCCTGGGGGTCATTTTCATAAAATACAGTGGGAATAGTGCCCCCTAGTGTTGTGAGCACCAGGAAAGTCATTGTTGAATGGTCTCTTGTTTCTTTCTGCTGAGAAGACAGAAATGGGAAGAGAGAAAAGAACCATTGGGTTTCATTTTTATCCCCTCAAGAGCAGCCCCTCACTTTCTTTCTCCCCTTTTATGTGGACTTTTCCAAACCACTGTAGAGAAGTGCTCATTACTGGTCTGGATTTGCCTAAATGAGGGAGAGGGAGAATGGGAGCCTAGCCTGGCTGCATGTTGAAGTTCACTCTCATTTTGACCTCTTTCATGTAGTTGGAGAATCTAAGGTTGCTAAGTCAGATGGGCATCTCTTCAGGTGCCTGCTGGCATGAGAGACAAGACCCAGAAGCCAAATGGACCCAAATGTATCCTCTCAAGATGACTCTTTTCGAGTCAAACGGAGGCTTTCTGATCCTCAGATGGACATATTCAGTCCAGAAAATTCTGATTCCTCTCACGGAGGCTTGGATTACTGGTAGAATTAGTTCATTATTTGAAAAGGTTATTACCTAAGGAAAAGTGACATCTGGCTTAAAACCCAGGTCCATTACGTTTAAACCTCTGGCTGGAAAAGGGGGACAAAGGACAAAGAGCACATAGGAGGCAGATGAGAAGAATCAACCTTCCTGGGTTTCACTCTCCTCATCTGTAAAATGGAGTGACTGGATTCGACTATGTCTTCAGTTATGAAATGTGTTGAAAGTAATTGGAAATTAATAATAGTCAAGACATAGAAGTTTGTGAATTTTAATTGTATCTGAGAAAATAAATTAGAATGATTTTGCATTCATGTACTCCCAATTAAGCTTTCTTGAGTGGGGGAGAGATAATGGTGAGTTATAGTCAATGCTCCGGGAATTGAGAGTATCACCCACTAAGAATGTGGTAGTGTGCACAGAGCTGATAACTGCTGAACCAGCGTGTCTACAAGGCACCTGCCATGTGGCAATTGGTGGGCGTGGGTAAGTTCCTGGATATACCTGTAAGTTAGGTAAGTTCATCTTTGGTATTTCCCTGCTCTTTACCTTTTTGGCAGTTCATTTGCCCTTTCCACATATACGTATGTGTGGTATTTCTTCTGTTTCCACCCTCAGCCCTCACCTTGCCCTTGCCTTTTTTTTTTCTCAAAATGAAATTGACCTATTCTGTGTGGTTGCTCCAACCCAGTTTTATGAGGGGTAGTTCATGTAACCATGGTAGTGCTCAAGATTAATTTGGGTGGTAGCTGCATGCATATTTGAAATGTAATTGTTAACTATTTATTTTAAATTGGAAACACAATTTGTACAACACAATTGTGATTGTGGGATATCATCTCTGAGGGCTGGGCTAAGGTAGGATTATGTATTTTCTCAATATATGTCAGTTTAAATAAAATATTGAGTATATAATAGTATAATGATACCCTGATATGGAAGAAATCATGAAGACGATACATCAAGGACTGAAATTGGGAAATTTTGGATAGATTAAGTTTTGCCAAATAAATAGAAAATCATTTAGTGAGCTTTCTTCCCACTCCATGTAACAGAAAATATGAAATAACAGTGGCCTTAAGTGATAGAAATGGAAATTTCTTTGCTATGGGAACTCCAATGATATTATGGATATTCTGTTCATTTTTGGGTGATAATTCCAACATTGCTGTCTAGAGCTTCTGCTAGTTCTTGTTCATGGTGTCTTGGTTATTTGTGTGTTCTGTGATTTTTTTTAACCATGAACTCTTACTCCTTATGCAATTCTATGGAAATTTCTTTGAGGTCTGGTTTGAAGGATGATTTCCCACCCTTTTTTTCCCTTTTTCTAGGTTCCTTATTCAGTAAGAACTACCTTTTTTCTATTTTAACAAGATTCGGAGAATTGAGAAGATGTTTGGAAGAATAAACTTTTAAAAAACATTTTTGCAATTACAGTTAATATTCAGTATTTTTTATATTAGTTTCAGGTACATAGCACAGTGGTTAGAGATTTATATAATTTACAAAGTGATCCCTCCAATAATTCTAGAACCCACTTGGTACATTAAGAACTACTTTAAATTCTAGGCTTGAGGTTTTTCAGAGCTCTAAGCTATTATGAATTTGGGCTACAGACCTTTGTGAAGGCCAGCCTTTGATCATGAATTATCAGGAGAGATTTCTCTCTATCCTCCTCCACTCAGTGCCAAGACCCAAAAAAAGCAGTTTTCTTGCTGTCCTTTTAGAAGATAAGTTTATTTGGTCCACCCTCACTTGGGCACTTTGTCTCTCATCCCCTGTGTCCCTTAAGGCCATGGAGTTTCCCAGCTTTGAATCATGTGGGTTCAACAAACGTTCGTGGTGGGGCCTGACTCAGGGTCCTAAGTACTTTTCTGAATTTCTGCTTTATTAATTAATTTTGGGCCTCTGAACATTCCACACTTACTTTACTAACTTATTGATGCATTAAACATTTATAAAATACTTTATAAATAGACTCTAATAGGTGGTTGGGGGAATGTAATTTAGTGCAAACACTCCAGAAAACTGTTGGCAGTGTATACTAAGGATAAACCTATGCACACCTTATGTATGACCTAATAATTGTATTCTTAGCTATATAACCAACAGAAATACTATACCAATTCTTCCAAAGACATTTATAGAATGTTCGTAGCAACCTGTTCACAATGGCTTTAAAACTAGGAACTGCACAAATCCTGACCACCGGGAGAATAGCAAGAGATATTGTGGCATATTTACACTACTATACAGAGGTTGGGAATGAGCAAACTACAATTGCATGCAATAATATGAATATATCTCACATGCATAACTAAAGAATCCAGACACAAAAGAGAACATTCTGTCATTTCATTTATATAAAATTCAAAATCAGCAAACTAATTTATGCTGTTAGAAGTGACGCTGGTGATTGCTATTGGAAGATTAATAACAGGAAGGAAGCACAAGAGAGGCATCTGTGATGCTGAGAATTTATTTCTTATTCTGCGTACTGGTTACACAGGTCCGTGCAGCTTGTGAAAAAATTCCTTAAGTTGGACACCTGAGATAGCTGCGCTTTGTGCATATGGGGACTTTTCTAAGAAGGAAACGTACTTTACACATCATTTTGAATTCTGTTTAGTGGAAACAGTGGCCAGAATAATGCTTGCCATACTGCAGGTCGTGAAAGAACTGTTTTTGTTTGGCTTGCCATTGTATCCTCAGCATCTAGCACAGCGCCTGGTCCATAGTAAGTGCTCAGCAAGTATTGGTAGAAGTCATACATTGGAACTTCGTTGTTTTAAACACACAATTACCAGTTGTCCAGGTTTTCTCATTAAAAAGAAAAAGAACAGCCAACCACTGGTATGTACTTTGGAAATACAATTGCCTTACTCTAAAAAACATGGGCTGAACAGACTATACTACTTTATTTACTCTGGGAGTTAGGAGATAAGTGAGGGAGGCTCAAAGTGTTTCTCAATCTAAAAGAGAACAAGCCCTGACTGGATAGCTCAGTTGGTTAGAGCATCCTCCCGATTCCCCAAAGCTGTGGGCTCAGTCCCTGGTCAGGGCAAATGCAAAAATTAAATCGATGAATGCATAAATAAGCAGAACAACAAATCGATGTTTTTCTTCCTCAAATCAAAAAAAATATTTAAAGGAGAACATATGCTCTTAGGATTTGGGTATGGGTGAAAGGAATTCTGAAGTTCTTTTGATTTTGGGTATTTTGCCCTTTGAGATGTCAATTCCTTGAACAAAGACTCAAAGTAATTTCCCTAATGGGAAGAAAAAAAAAGAATCTTTAGAAAAGTTCAAGTTATATTTAGACATGAAGGACATTGTACTCGAGGAAATTAAACTTACAGCAGAAAAACGTTACTGCTCTGCAGGGAAACCTCAGTAAGCGGCTGTGGGGCCTGGACCACCCCTCTTATCCTCTCGGTTTCCCGTTTTCTCATTTGCAAAACACAGATCAAGAGCTAGGTTTCTTCCAAAACTAAAATTCTATAACTGTGCAATTTTACCTAACTGTAGGAAAAATTGGCTCGAATTACTTTAAGTATATGAATTATAAATCATTAAAAAGGAAAGGTAGTTTGGTCTACTTTAAAGTAACAGAATACGGTGTTATTTACAATAAATTTCATGCTGCTCATTAGAGGCCTTTTAAAGGGGTTTGAGTAAGGATTAAAGAGGATTCTATATTAGAATATTCATTGTTTAAATTTTCCTCTGCATTTTGGTAAGTGCCGCTGCGGCAGAGACAGACTGGCACAGACAGCCTGCTTTCCCTTCCTCCTGGACACACGGCTAGACTCTGTTCCCTCTCCTTTACAGTGAGGTGTGGTCGGATGTGTTTGGCTGATGGAGCACTGGCAGAAGTGACACCACTTCCAGACCTGGCCCGGAACGCCTCTCACCCGGCATCACCCAGGTGTTCCCTTTGGCTGCAGCATTATAACCTGAGAAGCCTCCTATATTGTAGAAGACAGCAAGGCTACAAGGTAAAGGGATTTTGGCCCTGAGTTATCACTTATTGATCAGCTATCCTGCTGATCAATCAGGAATCCTGTTCTAATCTTTCCATGAACAGGAAGTAAATATCTGTCAAATCTAATTGATTAAATGGTTTGAGTTTGCAAGTATTAGTATACATTTAACTAAACAAACATTCACAGAATGTGTCTGACCAAGAGAAACTGCAGTTTGGGGAGAATACTAATTCTCAGTTTGTGAGACTTCATTGAGCTGTACACTTAAGATGTCCATATTTCCTGAATGCATATTATACTTTCCTAAAAAGGGTAAACATTTAACTTAAATTTCTGACTTTTGCAAGCAAGACAAATGATTGGAAAATAGCAGAGCTGACATTTCTCCTACTCGTAGTATTTCTATTAAGAACGGGTTTGCTACCAAGGCGAGTGCTGCCCACCCGATAATCTCCAGGACTGGGCTAATCATGATGATGTTGGCCTTAGGAAGGCAGCAGGGTAGGGTCGCAACGGCAGACACTTTGGATTCAGTGAGGCTGAGTTCAAGTCCTGGTTTTAGCACCCTGTGCCTCACTTTTCTCATCTATAAAATGGAACTAATGACATGTACCTAATTAGATGGTTAGCAGTAAAACATAGTGGCTAAAAGCATGAAGTTGGAGGTAGGCTGCCTTGCGTCGAACCCTGGCACTGCCCTGTACCAGCTTGGGTGAGATGCTTAAACCCTCTGCTCAGTGTCTGCATCTGGAGGATGGGGATAATAGTACGCAGCTTGGAGAGTTAATGTGAGAATGAAATGAGCTAATACATACAAAGTGCTTAGAACAGTGCCTGCCACAAAGATTATGTACACGTTTAAATGTTTATTCTTATCGCTGCACGGACTAACTCGAATATGAACAAAAATTTCCTCACATTGTAGACACTCATTAAGTGGTAATAATGCATTATTCAAAGATATATTTGGTAATACGTGTCTGTACATAAAAACGATGGAATCGCGGTCTCACACTTCCCACGTTGCACAGTGCCCTACCATCCAGAAATTTCATTTTAACCCATTTTGGTTTATCCAATAGGTGCTTGTCCGATGTGAAATAAGTTGACTCCACGATTGAACGCATTACATTGAGAGAAAATATGGCATAGAGAAAGCAATCTGTCTTACCCGAGACCAATATTTAAGGGCTGAAAAAAGATCTGAGGGCTTATGTGACATGTCCCTTACTCCTGTTTAGCTGCACGCCTAACCCCGTGCACCGAAGTCTTCTGGTTATGGCCAGGCATGCTTTCCCCTGAGCTGGGAATATTGATAGAATCACTTTCCAGGTAGAATAGATTAGCCTTTTTGAGTATGTCCTTTGTTAGTAAAACATTTTTAAGCATGCTCTCTCAAAATAAGTACATGCATATTTACTTGTAAATGGTCTACATTTAGTATTCATATAGCATATAAGTATACACATTTATATACTATTCACTACTATTCTTATGTAGTATTCAATAGCAATACATATACAAAGTAAAAAATTTAGCATGATGAAATAAAGGAAATTACTTACAGTTTAAAATATATCCCTAGGTCTGATGGCCCTATTTTACCATTAGCCAGTACCTCAAGGCTCAGTCAGTACTTGGGATGAGGCTATCATTAATGTGCATGTTAGCCATAAGTTAAATAGGACATTGTATCGATAATTGCAAAATTGTTTAGCTGACTTATGTCAGATCTGATTAGATCACCTTTTCTTTTCCAGGCTCAAATTGCAGCTGATGAAGAATCTTTGTGGGGGTAGAGTATAAATTCTGCTGTTTTCAAATTCTGCTTGCTTCGTTATTACCATCTTCAAGGCATGGTTTCTTCTTTTAAGCTATGTTTCACTTTTCTGGCTTACCTGATACTAGAACGAATACAATTCTTAGTAAGCTGGGCACACTCTAAACTGCCATGTGCTTCAATGTGCCACCCGCGAACAGTGACGTGGAGAAGCCGATGGCGGCAGCTGCTCTCCCCGGACACCCGACTCTCTGACAGAGGGACCGAAGGCAGGCAGCAAAGCCACTCCCTGTTTTACATGTCACCTAAGTATCTGACTGTTAAAGCTAAAAGTGTCAACACAAGCAAAGTTCCAATGTTGTCTCCCTGTACATACAAAGGACCCCACGGGGCCTCCGCTCACTTTGGTCGGCATGTGCCGTAAGACGCCTGTTCTGTTCTCCGGCAACTTTCTGGCCGGGGCGGTAGTTGAATCCTTTCCTTTCATGCCAGAGAACAGTGCTCTCCCACCTCTGGCAGACCTGAAGGAGGTCTCTTTCCTAGAGGGAAAGAGAATTTTACAATCTGTAATAATATTGTCTTTCACTGAGACCTTAGCAATGGAATAAGAGAAACCGAGCCGCAGGTTTAAAGCCTGACCCCGGGAGGCTGGTCAGTGGGGTGGCGAAGAGCCTGGTCTTGGCATCAGGCTTCGTCCACGTCCTGCCTCTGCTGGTTATGAATTGTGTGAACTTGAGATAAGTGAATCAATTGGAACCTCAATTTTGTCACCTGAGAAAAATGATGACACCTAATGCATTAGTTAGGGTATATAATTAGATTGCTGGGGGGTGGGGTGGAGAAAGAGAGAGCTCAACATAGTGGCTTCAAAAGATACAATTGTATTTCTTTTTCATGTAAAAGTTAATGTGCACTGGGCTTCCATCTCATGATTCACTGGCTGTTCGGTTACTGCCATCATGTCTGATTCCAGCAGAAGCAAAGGGGTGGGAAGGAAAAGGGAAGGCACAGTGCTATTCTTTGAAGGTCATGACTTGGAAGTTGTTTAAATTCCATTGGCTAGACTTTAGTCACATGGCCACAACCAGCTGCAAAGGATCATGGGAATGTAGGATTTGCTGGTAGCTGTGTGCTGGCTCCAGGCTTCTATTCCTAAAGGAAGACAGGGAAGATGGTTTTGGGGCACAGCTGGCTGTCTCCAGAACACCAGCCTGTCAGACTAGCTGTGGGCATTAGAGTACATTGTTTGGCATGGAACTGGGCCCATGGCTGAACAGCAGACCCAAGATAATAATAATGATAATTGCACAATGATAATTATGATAATTGTAAAATAACCATTATTATTATAATTATCATTATTATTTTTAGTCTCTGAGTCTTTTGTTTTCTCTTAAGCAAAATGAATATTGATTTATTATTTCATTCTGTAAATAGTGAGTACTAATTTTTAAAAATTTTTATTTATTTTCAGACATAGAGGAAGGGAGGGAGAGGAACATCACTGAGTGAGAGAAACATTGATTAGTTTCCTCTTATGCCCCCCCCAACTGAGGACCTGGCCCAAATCCCAGGCATGTGCCCTGCGGGAAGTCAAACTGGCCACCTTTCGGTTCACAGGCCAGCGCTCAATCCACTGAGCCACACCAGCCCGGGCAGATTCACTCTTTTAGCAACCTTCAAGTACATTATACAATATCATCAGCTACCTTAGATACCCAAATTTGTTAATCTTATAACTGGAAGTTTGTATCCTTTGACCAATATCTCTCCATTTCTAGCTTCCCCCATGGCTGGTTATTACCATTCTACTCTCTGTTTCTCTGAGGACTTTTTTAGATTCCACATATATGTGATATCATATGGTATTTGTCTTTCTCTGACTGACTTCTTTCACTTAACATAATTTCCTCAATGTTCATCCAAATTATTGCAAATGACAGGATTTTCTTCCTTCTCATGGCTGAATAATATCCACATCTAAAATATATATATATATATATATATTTTCTCCATTCATTCATCCATTGACAAACACTTAGGCTATTTCCATACCTTGGCTATCGTGAGTAATGCTGCAATGAACCTGGGAGTGAAGCTGTGAGACTGGAGCCTCTATGGCATATCCATTCACATTCCATTGACCAAGTCATATGGCCCAGCCCAAAGTCAATGGCGTGAAGAAGTATTTTCCATCTTACATGGAAGCATTGCAAGAGCAGAAAAGGAATACTTGGGAATAATTGTGAACAAATAATATAGCCTACAACACCTGAGTTTGAACTCTTAACCAGCTCTGTGATTAAGGGCAAGGCACTTCACCTTCTTGAGCCTATTTATAAATAGGGATAAGACATCAAGTCCCTAAGATTGTATTCATTAAATGGGATAATTCCTATAAAGCAGAGTTTGCCAATGGCATGCCACAAGTGAATTACATGTGTATTATGATACTGTGTTATTTTTATTTTTAAAAATATTTTATTTATTTATTTTTAGACAGAGGGAAGGAAGGGGGAGAGAGGGAGAGAAACATCTATGTGTGGTTGCCTCTTACATGCCCCCTGCTGGGGACCTGACCTGCAACCCAAGCATGTGCCCTGACTGGGAATCGAACTGGCAACCCTTTGGTTCACAGGCTGGTGTTCAATCCATGGAGCCACACCAGCCAGGGCATGATACTGTGTTGTTTAGACCAGTTGGGTGAAGCTCGGGGCTTCTAGATCCTCAGCCTGCAGTCTCCTGCCTCAAGCAGGCTTGCCTGCATGCTGGCTACACAAACAAAATCATTTTCTCTGCACCATAATATGAAAAATGGCAGGAAGTATGGGAAAGGAAAGCACCTGGATGCCTGGCCCTTGATAAGCTTTAAAACCAGAAGGAGCTGTCATGACTGATAGAAAGAGAGGGACTGGGGAAGCAGTTTTGATGGCAATGAAGGATCAGTGGGAATCACTGACAGAAGAGAATATTCCCCCACAGCAGCGTCAACAAAACTCCTCTTGCTGCTTTGCTGCTTTGCTGCTTTTCCTCTCTGTGACCCCGTTAGGAGTCATGACCTGCCCCGCCGCTCCCCAGCAACTGGAGAAATCCTGGGAAAGAGGATGTGGAGGACAATGTCCAGAGCCCATGCTCTGTGTGACCAGAGTTGAAAGTTGAATCTAAAAATATGTCTTACTATAGAACTCCAATTGTGGCTGTTTCTATAGTCATTCCAGAGCTCATTACAAATCTACCCCAAAAGAAATTCCTGGAATCGTGCTCGTCTGGGAGTGATGGGAAGACACAGCACCATTCTTGGGCTGGCGTGTGATCACGGCTGACTGCCCTGGTCTGAAGCTGCAGCTTCCCACTGCCTGTGCAGAGGCCGAGAGTGTGACGCTAACACCCTGGGTCTCTCGGTGGGAATCTATCCCGGCTGCTGCAATAGTCTCCTCTCATTACCACAGAGAGGAGTATTCTCAGTGTAGACCCAACACCTAGGGCAATGCCTTAAGTCCTTTGAAAATGTTCCTAGTCCTTAGGCTAGTTACACTGCTAGAGGAAGCATGTCTTCATTGTTTACAGATATTTTCCTATTATTTTACTCTTATGGTTCCTCACTACCTAGCATACATGTAGTCAGGGTCTAGTGTCCTAAGACAAATAGAGCAGTGGAGAAGATTAACATCAAGAACTGAAGTTTTTGAACTAGAAAAGTTGGATCCAATTATCATGTTATTTCTGAAACTCAGCCATAATACATAAAGTGGTCTCCAAAGCAAAACCATCGGTTTTCCTGAGAAAGATTTAACCTTCTCTTATTCATTACTTCAACAGACGTTTATTGAGAGAAAGACTTCATGTGTGAGATGCTGGAGATACAACAATAAGTGAGGCATAGTCTCTGGTCTTTAGGAGCTTACCAAGTAAGTGGGAACGGAGTTTACCTAAAGTATACATTATTTTGAAATTTCGTGTTTTATATTAAATAGAAAAAATGGCATAAAAATTCTCTGGTAAATAAATGGTACTTTAGATACACATTTTAAGCATTGCTAACTAAGTAAATCCCTCTCTCCAAACTCATGAGTCATAGTGAGTATCTCCTATAATGTTTCTGTGGAGGAAGGAAAACACTTGGTCAGCAGTGCCGCGAAGGGGACAGGAAAATGGACGCTCTCATGGGCTGCTGACAGTGCTGATATGGACCAGCACTGGTTCAGGCTTTCAGGAGTGGCATCTGGCAGTATGTAAATGCTTTACAATGAGGGATTCTTTAAGTAAACTATGGAACGGTCTTAGAAGGGAATACTACATAAACCATGAAAATGGGGCTCTAGATAAATAATGAACTGGAGTATGCTGTTGAGTGAGAAAAATACAAAACAGTAGGTACAGTATGATCCCAATTGTGTGTGGGTGTGTAATTTGGGGAGTGCTTTTCAGCCTTTTTTGAATTTTCTACAAAGAACATGTATCATTATCATAATCAAAGATGGTGGGGATGGGTTTGTGATTTTTGTTTGTTTTGTTTTTTAAGAAAAAACAACAACAAAATAGTCTGGATCAGGTCATCCCAACCCCAAGAGGGAAAAGGGATTCCAAGCAAAAAACAATTTACATCACGTGGCAGAGTTAAAGACTTAAGGGCGAGTAGCTGGTGGGATTTCCTACTGATGTAGAATTTTCCAACTAGGCCTTTTAAAGAGGCAGCTTCAATTTTAATTTGTACACACAACAAAAATTAATGTAAATATTAGCACACTCTCAGGGAGACAATGAGCTCAGCTCCCTTAGACAAATTTTGCTATCTTAGACAGTTTTCTAAAGTATGTTTCATTGATTATGCTATTATGGTTGTCCCATTTTTCTTCCCTTTATCCACCTCTGACCTGCAACCCTCCTCCCATAAGGATTCCCCCACTTAGTTCATGTCCATGGGTCGTACATATAAGATTTTTGGCTTCTACATTTCCTATACTATTCTTAATCTCCCCCTGTCTATTTTGTGCCTACAATTTATGCTTCTTATTCCCCGTACCTTTTCCCCCATTCTCCCCCGTCCCCTCCCCACTGATACCCCTCCATGTGATCTCCATTTCTGTGAATCTGTTCCTGTTCTAGTTGTTTGCTTAGTTTGTTTTTGTTTTTTTTTAAGGTTCAGTTGTTGATAGTTGTGAGTTTGTTGTCATTTTACTGTTCATAGTTTTGATCATCTTTTTCTTAGATAAGTCCCCTTAGCATTTCATATAATAAGGGCTTGGTGATGATGAACTCCTTTAGTTTTACCTTGTCTGTAAAGCACTTTATCTGCCCTTCCATTCTAAATGGTAGCTCCGCTGGAGAGAGTCAGTCATCGCTGACAGTTTTGCATCGGAAATACGGAAAACAGGCAGCTGGCAAGGCTGCTTGCAGGACACTCCTCCAGGTTAGGCCTGGGTAGGAGTCAGCGGTTGGAGTGTTGAAGTTGGCGCACATCTCCCCTCACTCAGGGTGAATTTATGGCGGTCAAGAGAGCTGATCTCTAATTTCAGATTCTTAAAGAAAATTTGATTCTTTTATTTTACACACTGTGCTTTAAAATCATTATACATTGTTTTTTAGCATGTTGGAGAATTACCTTAATAGCACACAAAACTATGGCCATGATTTCATCATCTTGAAATATCTTTAAGAAATCTATAAAAGCTGTTTATCATTTAGAGAGTTTTTTCCAAATCTGATACATTATGTTTTATTTTATTTAGTTTTTTTATTGTTGTTCAAGTACAGTTGTTTCCATTTCCCTGCCACCACCCTCCCCCACCTTCACCTCCTACCCTCAATTTTACCCCCTTTGGCTTTGTCCATGTGTCCTTTATACATGTTCCTTGACAACACTTCCCCTTATTTCCCCCATTATCTCCCTCCTTCCTCCCCTCTGGTTACTGTCAGTTTGTTCCTTATTTCAATGTCTCTATATTTTGCTTGCTTGTTTGTTTCATTGATTAGGTTCCACTTATAGGTGAGATCATATGGTATTTGTCTTTCACTGCGTGGCTTATTTCACTTAGCACAATGCTCTCTAGTTCCATTTATGCTGTTGCAAACGGTAGGAGCCCCTTCTTTCTCTCTGCTGCACAGTATTCCATTGTGTAAATGTACTACAGTTTTTTTGTTTCCCGCACTTGGCTATTATAAATTGTGCTGCTATGAACATTGGGGTGCACAGGTTCTTTTGAATTGGTGTTTCAGGATTCTTAGGGTATAATCCCAGCAGTGGAATTGCTGGGTCAAAATGCAGTTCCATTTTCAGTTTTTTGAGGAACTTCCATACTGTTTTCCATAGTGATTGCACTAGTCTGCATTCCCACCAGCAATGTACTAGGACTCCCTTTTCTCCACAACCTCTCCAGCACTTGTTATTTGTTGATTTGTTTATTATGGCCATTCTGACTGGTGTGAAGTGGTATCTCACTGTGGTTTTAATTTGCATCTCTCTGATGGCTAGTGATGCTGACCATCCTGTCATATGTCTCCGGGCCCTCTGTATGTCCTCCTTGGAGAAGAGTCTGTTCAGGTCCTTTACCTATTTTTTAATTGGATTGTTTGTCTTCCTGGAGTGAAGTCTTGTGAGTTCTTTATATATTTTGCAGATCAGTTTGGAAGCCCAAGTGTGTAGAGGATCATTATACATTTTAAACAGACTTTAAAAATAGGAAGGTATAGAACAAACACCAGTTTTGTAAATGGCCTTATTTTCTTTAGACTTTTCCTTCCCCCAATATAAATATTATAAATGCAGTCAAAGCCATCTGTGACCCACTTTCCCAACCCCATTTCCTCACCTTCCTTCTTAGAGGTAACCACACTACTTATTTCAGTGTTCATCATTCCCATGCATGTTTTAGTAAATTTCTCTACATATTTTGCATCAAGAAACATGTAAATTTTTGCTAACTTTTTTGGGTATTATTTTTAGACTCCTGCAGTTCACTTTTTTTGGTTATTGTTGTTTCTGAGATTCATCTGTTGGTAGATGTGGCTGAAATTCATTCATTTTGACTGTTGTATAGTATTCCATTTTATAAGTAAGGCACAATGTATTAATTTCTTCTTCTGTTGATGGACACTTAGGCTGTTCACAATTTTATTGATTTTGCTATTTCCAACCATGCTGCAACAAACACCTGTGAACTTGTATCCTTGTTTAGGGTGTATACCTAGAAGCGGGCTCACTGGTCCTGGGCTAAGTGCATCATCTGCTAACTAGATATAGTCAATGGCTCTTCCAGGGGATTGAACCAGCTCTCAGTTCTACCCTGAAGGTATGACGGTTCTTGCCAGTCTTTGGAATTGTCATTGTGTAAATTTTTGCCAGTCTGAAGGGTATAAAATGATGTCTCATTGTTTAATTTGATTCCCTAATTAATACTGAGGCTAATCATCCTTCCATATGCTTATTGGCCGTTCGTGTTTTCTTTGTTATTAGTGGCTTTTCATATCCTTTGATCACTTTCTTAGTGGGTTGTTAGTCTTTTTCTTCCTGGTTTATTTCTATCTTATCTTTTAAAAAAGTAAGAAAAAGAAATCCAGCCAGTTATTCAATGTATGTTTTGAGTGAAAATTGGGTGTTAGATGCTATGAAGAGTATGAAAAAAGCATAGTCTCTTATATACAAGTACTCAACTATTTTTGATGGTAGAAAGAGAAAGCTTTTTCAACATGACATAACCGTTGTATTAGGATGAACCTTTACTTCATTTATATTTTTGTTCTTAAGGTTTGATCAGACTATTTCTAATAAAAATACAAAATTATGTGGTTATAATTATTGCTGTATTGTGCCTTCATTGTTCAAATAAAGCTCACATTCTGGAGTCTAGAATCAGAAAATGAAGGCAGACAGCCATGCTCCCCCAAGGTCATCTTGCACTCATCACACAGCGGCACATGTGGGGTGGTCAGGGGGACACAGAGAATGACTAATGCATTAATAGGGCTCACATGGACCTCCCCCCCATGACTGCATTCCTTTCATTAGCTTTTATCCAGCTGGTCTGAGCTGCACAAACAAAATATTGTCTAAGATTGGCCCATTGATGGTAAATTCAGAACAATTTTTGTAAAAGTCTTGCCAAGTTACATACTGACCCCAGGGTCTTTAAACCAGCCAAAAAAATGTTAAGCAAAAGCTAAATTAAATCTATTATCACAAATTTGTACCCCATAATCTGATGAGACTTCCAGATGTCCAGCCTGAGACCATCTGCTGAATGTCTGTGGGCACACATTCCCAAAACCTGTGCATCGATAAGAGTAACAGACCGACAGCTTGGAGTTCTGAAACTCTGAGCAGTTCCTGCTTAGGCATAAAAGCGGACAAAGAAAAAACACACTAGAAGCTTTTTGGGTTTTTTTTTTTGGACAGTTCTTTTTCTAACCATTAGTTTCTGTTAAATTGCTCTAGAAGTCAAATAGCTTTTCCAGCACATAATAATTAAACAGGCTCATTTCTCTCAAAGACAATGGACTATGTGATTTCAAATATTTTAAAAAGTACCAGGAAAACCTTTGGGATTTAGTTACTAGCTCGGACTTGCTAATAATTCTGAGTAGTGTGTTTTGTTTCTTATGGTATCTTGTCTTACGGCAGGATTCCGAGGCAATAGGCTCCCAGAAGGAGCTGTGTGTATGCGGGGTTTATGGGGGGAAGCTCTCAGGAACAACTTGAGTGAGAGATTGGGGGAAGCAGGAGTGGGCAGAGGGAGAAACAGGACTAAGAGGCAGTGACAACAGAGGCCTCTGCAGTTCCTTTGGGGAGCATTGGAGCTTGAGCAGTGTGACAAATAGTTTATGTGTCAACTTGGCCAGGTTATGGTGCCCAGTTGTTTGGTTAGATGTTGCCATGAAGATATTTTTTAAAGATTTTATTTATTTATTTTTAGACAGAGGGGAAGAAGGGGGAAAGAGAGGGAGAGAAACATCGGTGTGTGGTTGCCTCTTACATGCCCTCTACTGGGGACCTGGCCTGCATCCCAGTCATGTGCCCTGACTGGGAACCAAACTGGTGATCTTTCGGTTCTCAGGCCAGCACTCAAGCCACTGAGCCATACCAGTCAGGGCAAGATATTTTTTTTCAGATGGGATTAACATTTAAATCAGTAGACTTTCAGGGAAACAGATAACCCTCCATAACCTGAGTGGGCCTCATGCAATCAGTTGAAGACCTTAACAGCAAACACTGAGGTTTCCTGAAGAAGAAGGAATTTTTAAAATGGCAACATAAAAATTGTACCTGAGTTTCCAGCCTGCTGGAAATTTGACCTCAAGATTGCAATATCAACTTTCACCCGAATTTCCAGCCTGACCTACAGATTTCAGACTTGAGAGCTCCCACAATCATGTGCCAGTTCTTTAAACTATTTTATTTACTTACTTATTTAGAGGAAGGGGAGGGAGAGAGAGAAACAATTTATTGTTCCACTTATCCATGCATTTATTGTTTGCTTCTTGTATGTGTCCTGCCTGAAGATTGAACCTGGAACCTTGGCATATGGAGACCACACTCGAAGCAGCTGAGCTACTCTGCCAGGGCAATGTGTCAGTTCCTTAAAATAAATCTCTCCTGCCATCAGGACCTTAGAGATCTATGTTAGGACTCTTCTATTGGGGTTTGCTATAAACTGCATAGTGTCTGTTCCCATCATGGTGTCAAGAACTGTGAAGGGTCTGAGGTTTTGTCTTCCTTGCAAGCTAACAAGGTAGTGTGTTACAGTTTTATGGATGCTGGTAGAAGACATGAGGTTCCTGGGTCAGAGATGGAGGACAGGTTATTTCTCACAGCTCTAGCCATAGCCAGGGTATCCGCATATTTGTACTGGTTCCCTGAGTCCCAATTACCATAAGGTGATGCAAAGTGGTTCACAACATACCTGTATTCACAGTGGGCTGCATTGCAGGAGAGGGACCCTGAACCAGAGGAAACCCAAATCTTTTATAATGGGCAGCAAAAGTGCCTGCCTTTTGCTCTAGAAGGAAGTGCTATCTTTATCTTCCATGGACATAGAAAAACTTCCCTATGTTCTGGAGGAAGACACTGTCTCTACCTTCTGAGGCTGTTTGCTACACATCCTTGAAAAGATTGTCCAGAACAAGACCTGCAGCAACACAAGATACCTCCAGCATATGATATGCCAGGTTAGATGGTCCAAAAAGTAGAAGTTCTTGCACTAGAGCCTGGGCCGACTTCAGAGCACTGTCCTGCACTGGACTCTACCAAAGTTTGCAGTCTTCCATGTCACTTGGTCAATTAATTGGGATAATACCCAAATGTGTCAAATATGTTTTTTCCAGAATCCAAAAAAATATGCTGTTTTCTTCCTAGAAGTGGACATACAGAAACCATACTTTGGAGAGGATTTCTCTGAATGTCCTAGATAATTGAGCTCTTTAAAATTTATTGGTGTGTTAGGCTTCTGAATCTTCGTAGAGTTTATCTTCCACTCTCTGAGGTACATGGATCTCATGAGAGAGTCTCCAACATACTTGTTACTTTCTGTTTATCCAGTCTGATGTACATGATGCCAGTGATCAAGTGGACCAATCTGATGCTTTGTAGATGGTCCAGATCTTTTTGGAATATATTATGACAGTGCAGGAGTGTTGACACAGCACTGAGGCACATCTACAAAAATATACCACTGTCTATTCTGTGTGAATGCAAACAAGCTCTGATCCTCCTTCCTTGTATGGGTGGGGAAAATGCATTCATAAATCTCCTCCAGGAATGATATCACATCTGGCACAACAGTTATAACTGGGGCTATTTACTTGGTTGAGTTTGCCACTGTCCACTGTTATTCACTGGTATTCATCTGGTTTTGTTAGGACCCAGACTGGTAGGATCTAGGGTTGGCACAACCTCTGTTATTTTTCCGGGGGTTTGAAATTGATTTTGCTGTTTGTTTTTAGCTTGGCTGGGTGCTCCAGTTTCACGGGTTCTTTGTATCCTTGCCCACTATGATAGCTCTTAGAACACTGACCACCAAATCACCCATGTAGAACTCTGCCAACTGCCATGTATGTCCATCGCAAATACGCATTTGGAGACCAGGGAAATGACGATCAGATGAATCTGTGGCCTCACTGGCCTCACTGTACTTGGCTCCTATATGACCCGCCCTCACAGGGTATCCATGGCAATGTTTCAGGTCCTCAGGTGTAGTCCACAGAATGTGTCTGCATTCTAACAGTCCTCGAATGGTCTTTGTCTAATAGTCCTCAAAAGTCTGGATTTTTATCTTTCCCCAGTTATATGAGTTACAGTTACATGTTTACATGAGTAAATGGCCATAGGTCCTTTTGGGTAACGATTGAGGGAATCATTACTGTATTCACTTTCCATTCTGTTGCAAGGCCCTTCCTCATGGGACCTACCTCTTTAGTCAGTGGGTTCTGGATCTGAGGACTGGCTCAGGTTTGAAACTGGGCATGGCATCACGAACATGTTAGGGCAGCTGCCCTTAGCCTCGTGATTATCTATCGTTGATATTTTTTTGCTTGTATAAATTGAGCAAAACCATTGTGGGCTACACGTCTACCTTGCCCCTAGGTATACTATATTCTATTAGCCATGTCCAGGCCTCTGTCAGGTCAGGTCTTCTCCGTTGCTAATCTAACCTGGTTGATCATTATGAGAACTGCACTCACTTTGCTTCTGATTTTTAAGTTCCACTATCTGGTTTCTATTATTTCAGGATTCATCTCCAATGCTACCAGTGAGCTCAGTTCTGTAACAAACTTGCCCATGCACCAAATTCAGCCTACTGCCTGGATTTTTTTTATCTTCTCATCTATTGATGGGCACTTAGGTTGCTTCCATATCTTTTTTTGCCAACTTTTGATCAGTTGATTATAAGAGTCAGACTGTCTGGGTGTGATCTGCTTGGGTTTGATCCTGCCTCTGTAACCTATTTGCTGTGTGACTCTGGGCAAGTTACTTTACCCCTCTGCGTCTTAAAGTTTTATCTGTAACATGAAATAATAAGAACATCTTTCTCTTCCTCACAGAGCTATTGTGAGGATTAAATGAATTAACATAGGTAAAGTGTTTAGAACAGTGCCTGTCATATAGGAGCACTATGTTATTTTTCAGTGCCCTTGACATTTATGCTTAAAAAAAAACTATTTGCCTCTTTCTCTTATACCCTGGACAGATATGTGAAGGAATCAATTCATTTACCTTTATAAACCTTTATTGTAGGGTATATGTTAATGCGGTGGATATTGCTACTGCCAAACCTGATATCCATTTTCCCTCCCTTCCTTCGCACTAGAACTTGACTTCCAAGCTTGGGCAAAGGACTACATTTCCAAATTTCTTTTGCAGGTAGGTATGACTACACTTTAGGTGGTAAGATAAGTGGAATTGTGGGGGCTTCCAAACTTCTGAACAGTAGCTGCCTATGTTTACAAGAGCTTCTTCAGCTTTCAACTTGGAGGTGATGATGGCAATTCCAGCAGCCATCCTAAATCGTGAAGGTACAGCCACACTCTGAATGGCTGCAGAGACAGGAACTTGGTCTCTAAAGGTAGCACAGAACTGCTGTCTATATCGGCCTCATATGGTTTGACTCCAGAATTCTTTTTCTTTAATAAAGATTTTATTTATTTTTTAGAAGGAGGGAAAGGGAGGGAGAAAGAGAGGGAAAGAAACATCAATGTGAGAGAGAAACATTGATTGGTTGCCTCTCACACATGCCCCTACTAGGGACTGAACCCACAACCCAGGCATGTGCCATGACTGGGAATCAGATCAGTGACCTTTTGCTTTGCCACTTTTCTGGACCATGCCCAACCAACTCAGCCACACTGGTCAGGGCCGGAATTCCTTTCATGATAGTGAAATCAACTTTTTCTAGGATAGGCTGCTACACTTCCACTTGTTTGATATCTGCCATATGCAGCCAATCCTGATTCATAATTACTAGTTTCTGTACTCATTAGTTAATTCATTATTTATTCATTCAAAATGTTATTGAGTCCTCACTCTGTGGTAGGCCTTGAAGAGTTAAGGCAACCTCTTGGAATATTTCTTTCTCCAGGTCACTGGGTCTCAAGGAGATGAGTAGTGGTTCTCATAATCCCAAATGGAAAATTATACAAAATGATTATGTTTGCATTACAGTGTCTTCCTGCTTTTGAAAATGGAGCTCTCTAATGATCTGCAAATTCACACAAGCTCAGGGAAAAGAAGGAAGCTGCACTGGAAGGACCACTGGGGATGGAAATTGTGAGATGTGGAGAGCTCTGGAAACTCAAATTTCCTTCCTGCCCTTGGCTCTGCATTCTTCCCTGCCTTCCACCTTTTGTGGGAAATGACATCACCTCTCACTCTCACCAGCCCAAAATGAGTTGCCCTTCATCACTGCAACTATGAATGTTCCTGTAAAGCCTCTGTCTTTAAGATGTAGGGGAAGCAGATGCAAAAGTATATGGGTGAATTGTGATGACAGTAATTATTTCTTCCATCTTTAAAGTAAAATTGGCCAGGCACGTAAACCGTTCACTTATCTCTGGAGATCAGGCTGTTAGTGATAGACATAGTTAGGTTAGGTCTATCTATGAACAAAAAAAACTGAGTGTTGAAGTTATAAAGCTCTGGGCACTCATTCAATAAATATTTATTGAGCATCAATTACCGACTTGGCACCAGGGGTAGAGGTTGGGCAGGAAAGTCAGAATGGTCCTTGCGCTCATGTTGGTGCAAATTAGCCACAGCTCTCTTCCTTTCCTTGATAAAAATCATTCCCATTTCCACTCATCTTTACTTCAAACATGCGTGTATATCATAAGGAGTTAGACAATTGCAAGTGGAGTTATGTGTAAACTGGCCTCAATTCCACATTTACCATAGTGTTGACTCATTCTTAAAATAACAGATTTGTTTTTCCAAAGAATGCCCCCCACTTTACCTTACATAAGCCATGTTCTATGTATTCTTATGGAACTATGATATAGACAAGATGTGAGCTGCCTGGGGAGAGTCCTATACAACTAACATTTATTTACCTCTCCAGGATGCCACCTTCCCCATGCAAATGAAACCTGATGTACAATGTCACTGGGGCCAATACAGTTGACCCTTGGACCACGAGGGGTTTAGGATCACCGACCCTCTACACAGTTGAAAATTTGCATATAACTTTTCACTTCCTCAAAACTTAAGTACTACTAGCCTACTGTTGACCTGAAGCCTTACCAATGACACATAGTCAATTAACACATATTTTGTAATATATAATACCTATTACATATAATATATATTACTTACAATAAAGTAAGCTAGAGAAAAGAAAATGTTATTAAGAAAATTATAAGGCTAGCTGTAAGGGAAATGAAAATCAAAACCACAATGAGATACCACTTCACACCGGTTAAAATAACAAGACAAGAAATAACAAGTATTGGAGAGGATGTAGAGCAGAAAAGACCCTCACGCACTTCTGGTGGGAATGTAAACTGGTACAGCCACTACGGAAAACAGTATGGGCTTCCTCAAAAAATCAAAAACAGAGCTGTCCTATGACCAAGGAATCCTACTTCTGGGTATCTGCTCAAAACATCTGAAAACATTTATTTGTAAAGTATATTTCTGTGTTCATTGCATCTTTATTCACAGTGGCCAGGACATGGAAAAACTGAAGTGTCTTGAGAGATGATTGGATAAAGAAGATGTGGTGTATATACAATGGAATACTACTCAGCCACAAGAAAGGACAAAATACTGCCATTTGCGACAACATGGATGAATCTTGAGAGTATCATGCTAAGCAAAATAAGTAGATGGAAAAGGACAAGAACCATATGATTTCACTCATATGTGGAATATAGAACAGAAAGCAACAAATGAACAAACAAACTCGTAGACCCAACAGTATGGTAGTTACCAGAGGAAAGGGGGGTGGGGGAGGACGAAGAGGGTAAATTGGGTCCCGCACATGGTGATGGGAGACTGGATATTGGGGGGTGAGCACTCAATGAAATATACAAATGACATATTATAGGATTGTATTTGAATTCATATAATGTTATTAACCAATAACATTACACCCCAATAAATTACAAAAATAAAATCATAAGGAAGAAAAAGTATATTTACAGCACTGTATGTATTTATTGAAAGAAAATCTGCATATAAGTGAATCTACTCAGTTCAAACCAGTGTTGTTCATGGGTCAAGTGTACACAGGAATATTTTTCCCCTCCTTACCTTCACAGCATCCTCATCTATTCAATGTAAATCATATCTACAAGGCAGATTCTGTTGTTGTTGATGATCATTTTGTTTTTCAGTATCTGGAATATAATTAAGATAAAATGTGGGTCACTGAATAAAAGGCCTGAGACTGGTATTTTTCCTTCAACAAGCAGCCCTTTGATCTATTTAAATTCATCAATAATAGATTAAGCACATTAGCATTTTATCTACTTTCCACAACCTCAAATCAGTTTGAAACTTAAAAAACCGATAGCTGTATTTGTATGTTTGTATGTCTTTCAAGTAGTATGAATTTGACAGGCTGGCACTTCTTTAGAATTCTGAGATGAGGGAAATTGTGTTTAATGGATGTGATAAAAACAAAGGGAAATAACATGGAGTTGAATAGCCAAATAAAAAGGATTTGCTTCTCTTTGAAGTAAGAAGGCTGGAAGTTGTATCAACAGTTGTATTTTTCAGTTCACTTTGTTTCTCTTTCTCTCTCTCTCTGACTCCAATCTAATTTATTTTTGCATT
Source organism: Trachops cirrhosus (assembly GCA_028533065.1). Classification (NCBI taxonomy): domain Eukaryota; kingdom Metazoa; phylum Chordata; class Mammalia; order Chiroptera; family Phyllostomidae; genus Trachops; species Trachops cirrhosus. The sequence continues at coordinate 22,925,366 of CM052538.1, read as the reverse complement.
AAATAATTCAGCCCCTTCCCCTCTGTAACGGGTTGTATTTGGGGAGATGAAGACAAACTGCTTAGACCTTGAAAAACACATGGGCTCCTCGGGTAGATGGCATCTGTGAGGACTCAGAACTCCCTCCACATTCTATAGGGAAAAAACAGAGCCAGGTGCATTTCTTCCCAAATCAAATTAGCTGCAAGATGCCACATCCAATTGTGGCAAATTGATGTGAGAGTTTGTGATGTCTGCAGCAGCTCTCCCAGCAAAGGTCACCACGAAAAGACACAGACACCAGGCGGGGGTGCAGCAACTTGTGCTAAAGCCGCTCTGACAATAGCAGGGAAGATGTAAAATGCAATCAGCTTTTTGAAAATTGCAAGAGAATCCAGTTGTAAGTATGTATTCTAATTGGATTTACTGTGCCATCATTTACCTCTTTAAGGATGTTAACATAACATTATGTTTAATTGAAAAAATGGGTGGGTAACGTATTCAGGAGAGACTCTCCAGCCCCTCATATATGCCGTGGTCTAATCAGGCACAAAATATAGGATGCCCTAATCACATCGCCAGACAGTTTTCCCATTTCTGAAATAAAATTTGCTTATTTACCACCGAAAATTAACTAAAAATGTTGACATGTGACAAATTTGCCCATCTTGATAGTTGTTTTTAAAGATCTCCCCTGACATTAACAAGTTTACATCATGCTTTATGACATTTAATTAGTCATATTTTATTTAATTAGCATGGTAAGACATCTAAAGCAATCCAAATGTTTTCTGAAATGCCCAAACAGGAGGAGGCAGTTCCATACATTGTGAGAGACCAGGCCCGCGTCTGCTCAGACCGCTGACCTGGATGATTTGCATTTTTGGCTCCATCAGGCTGCTCTAGCTGAAAACTGGGAATATCTTATGGTTTTAGCAAATTATTTCAGGGCCCTGATCAAAATCTGTCTGTAAAGTGCCAATACTTTTCCAAGCCAGCTTAATGTAGGACGCACCTCCACTTGAAGGAAAAATAGAGCTATCTGCTTCACCTGGAAGCTCATTCTATAACTATATGTATTAAATAATGGATGGATGCGTAAGCATGTTGTCTTGGAGGGTATTGTTTTGTGCAATTGAAATCCTTTCTTCTCATAACTTTTTCCTCAACTTATCATATGTTTTCTTTTCACAAGTACTAATAATTTTCAGGGCACCAGGACTCTGCTATTAAGGAAAGTCTTGTATAGAGTTTAGAACATTTTTTGAGCACTAACTATATGCCAGGCATCTCACATGCATTGAATCCTTCCCCCAACACTTGGAGGTGGAAGATATTATCATTCCCATTCTTTTTTGTAGATGATGAAACCAAAGCATTGAGATGGTTACCAACAGCTGGCCGCTAAGTGACAAAGTTCAGGATCAAACCCAGAGCTTCTTGGAGCAGATCAGGGCCCCTGTGAAAAGTTGCCCTCCCCCAAGAGAGTAGATTTGTGCTCATAGGCAACTGCTCAGCCATGTTCATACCCAGGCTGCTCAATTCTGAATTCTAGGGGTTAGCACTGAACTGGCCACATCTCAGCCTAGCTCTGGTGGTTAACTGTGGCTGGTTCCATATATACACGCACACACACACACACACACACACACACACACAGGGTCTGGCACAAATAATGCCCCTTTTTTATTACAAAAACTTTTATTACAAAATCATAAACATGTACTTCTGTAACATAATACTATCACACTCAAGCACACCATATGACATTTTAGGGGAAATGTTCAAATTAAAACTGTAAATTATTACACCCATATTATTACCCTACCAACCACACTCAAGCAGGTGTTACTTCTGCTAATACACAGACACACACACACACAATTGAAAACACCATGGAACATCCATAATAAAAAGTACATGAAACTTTAACAGAAATTCTATTTCTAATTCTGGAATGTAAGTTTTGCTCCTTTTATACTGTAGCCCTGGCAATAAAGCCTACCCTGCCCTAGTTTGCCTTGCTACAAGATTTCACTTTAAATGCTACTATATACCTAATTGTGCCTCCAAACTTAATACATTTTTTTCTGTACAGGCTCAAGTTAGTTCAATTTTTTAAAGTTCCGGTAAGGAAAGGAATGACCTCTGTTTTGTGCACGTGAGTAAACTAAGATGTCCAAAGGAAGGGGCAGTGATAGGAGAGGAACAGGAGACCTGCCTTCACCTTGACCATGCAAAATCTCAAGGGAGATGTTTAAAAACACCCAACAAATCTGTGTCAGATTTGGAATGTTTATATTTAAAAGCCAGATAAAAGTAACCTCAAAGCATTTACTTAAACCTTTCAATGGATATGAACCCCCCCACATCTGTGGTTACTCCCCCTTCCCCAAATAGGGAACGCAGATGTAGATATTATGCTAAAATCGCAGAGCTCTAAGTGCATTAAGAACATCATTTCAATATAGCTTTTACCAATGCAGACGATTTTTTAAATGAAACAAGGCAGATACAATAGCAGAGGCGCCACCGATTGAATAAATATCACTTAACCAATTACCAATTATCCATACTAATGAAGGATGAGGCAGAGCCCTGATAAATTAAAAGCCCAAATAAACGGAATGTTGGTTTAACCAATGATTCTTCCCCTTTTGCAGGCTTCTAAGGAACAGTATGAAATGACTGATCTGAATTTTACATCCTCTCCCTTCCTCCACCTGCCCACCCTCTCTCTGACTGGGGCTCTGATGGGCAGGAGCCGGTCAAAGGGCAGACAGCTGGAGGGAACTCAAAGGGAGCAGGGGGAACCCACGGAGTGGAGACTCTGCCCTCGGATAATTGAGAGTTGATTGGGTACACAATGGCCGGCTATTGTCCACTTCTCATTTTGGATGAGGGGCCAAAGCCAAGCCTGACATAAGTAGCTCTTTCCTGGACCTTCCTCTCCTGGGCCAGCTGTGAGCATTCATGGTGACGGCCGTGTTTGGCACATTCCTTCTTCACTCCTCTCCCCTCCCGAGTAATCAGGGACGGGACTAGAAAACTCTGGCCGTACGGGAAGCCCGGTTCTTGTCATTTTGCAAAACGTCAGCCTGGGTCAAAGACTGGAGAGGACTGAAAAGGCGGCAGAACAACATCTTCCACGGATTTGATGCCCAGGGGCTTTAGGCTACAGCATTTTATGGGTCTCTGTCTGTTCCCTGACTTCCACGATGCCTTCCTTTCTTCTGTAGCTCTTGCCCCCATTCCTTCACCTGGGTTCCCTCTCCCACTCCTTTTGTGCCTAATGTTCCAGCTGGCCTTTCGCCTCATCTCTACTTTCTTGTGGCCTTACTCACCTCAGCGTCACACATCCTGCATGTGACTGGGGTAATAGCTCACTTTCTGGTGCTCCTTGGGGCACCTTGCCCAGGGCTAACATAAAGCTAATATGCAACTCTATGGTCATATCATTTTTTAAAAAATATTTTTTTATTTTTCAGTAACATGGGACATACAATATTATGTTATATATTATACAATATATTAGTTTTGGGTGTACAGCATAGTGATTAGGCATTTATATGACCTATGAAGTGATCACACTGATAAAGCTAGTACCCAGCTGACACCATACAGAGTTATGACAATATTATTGACTATGTTTCCTTTGTTGCACTTTATATCTCCATGACTATTCTGTAACTACCAGTTTGTGCTTCTTAATCACTTTCCCCCTTTTCGTCCATTCCCAACCCCCCTCCCATCTGACAACCACATGAAAGTGAGATCATATGTATTTGTGTTTCTCTGTCTTGTATGGCACATCTTTTTTTAAAGTGTCTCTACAGTGCATCTCTGCTAGCCTGGCCTTCTCAGCCCAACCCTTAGGACCCTCCCCCCATGTTTCAGCAGCTAAAGGGTTAAAAGCCGGGCACAGCAGGGAATCTACTTTGCCTCCTTTCTATTTGGTTGGTGCACTTTCCATCCCCATCAGAGAGACACTCTGCCTCATCAACCCATAGCTCAGATGCACTCAGGGTACCCCCAGGAACCTACAAGGTCAAGTGTTTACAGGCAGTAGTAGACGAATACGTGTATAATGTTAAAAATTTAGTTTTTGCGGATCAGAAGTGACTTTCAGATACTATGAGCAGGACTCTGACTCATCTATGACCACATGAGTCAGAGCCTAGTATCATCTGGGGAAAAGATGTCTACTTACTTTTAAATTTCAAGAATGTTTCACAGATCCATGCCTTTGTACATATGCCCCTTCCTCTACCTGAAATGCCTGTCCCAACTGTCCTCCCCTGGCACACTGTCACTGATCTCCAAAGACTCTACTGGTGTCACCTCTTTTGTGCCATCTCTGATGACCCTTGTCTATTAAAGGAGTCACATGCTCCCCTGTGTTCCCACAGAGGTTTGCACCTTTCTCTATTAGAGCACATACTGCCCTGTGTTGGAGCTGTTTCTTAACCCATCTCTCTCTTCCACGAAGCCAGTATTTCTCCACCTTGATAGCACACTGGTAGCACCCAGGGGGTTTTAAGACACACCAATAATTGGGCATTACCCTCAGAGACTCTGGCTTCATTGGGAAGAGGTGAGACCTGAGCACTGAGAGGTTTAATATCTCCTTAGGGGACTCTAACATGGAGCCAAGGTGGGGCTCCAGTCCCTTATGGCGAACTCCTGGAGGATAGTTACTGTGTCTCATTCGTGGTTAGACCTCTGCCCCGACACATTGAATAGCAAACAGTAGGTGCTCATTGAATGAATGAATATCTACATTAGTTGGCCCGGTCCTAGGTGATCATGAAGGGCCCTGTGGCAGAGGCTGCCAACTTTCTGCCAATATTTATTTCCCTTTCTACGAGAGAAGTGGTACATTTTTAGCTGACGATGCAGGGCTGCCTAGGATAAAGACCATATTTCTTAGCTTCCCTGCTAGCTAGAAGAGGCCAAGAAAGTAATTCTGGTCAGTGGGAGGTGAGCAGAAATAGCATGTGCAATTTCTAAGTATGCCCTTATAAAGAACAGTCATCCCCTTCTATGACCTCTTTTCTTCTTCCCCACTGGCCAGAATGATGACCTGGTGACGGTGGGTCATCATGGGCCACGTGGATGAAAGGAACAGAGTAGAAAGGACCTGATCCCTGATGTGGAGCCATCATGCTGGCCCTAGAAAAGGACATAAACCGAAGTCACTATTATTTGTGGTCTCCATTATAGCACTCAACTGTGAGTGCCTAACTAATTTGAAAAAGAATTCGATTTTACTATCATAAAGCTTGATACTTGAGCTTGATAACTCCAGCAAACTTGTACTAACTCCATTCGAGCCTGGCAGCCAAGACACTGATTCACAGGGACAACACTAACTTGGGTCTCTGACGGCTGCCCATCACTCTTAGGCTAAAGGCCAAAATCCCTGACATGGACTGTCCACCTTTCCAAACTCACCCTGCTCTCTGCTCCCCTAGGTCTCTCTGCCCCAGTCCCCTTGGCTGTGGTTCATCAAATGAGCTGCTCTGTTCTACTGTAGGGTCATTGTGTGAGCTGGTTCTTTTCTATGGAATAATCTTGACCATGTTTTCATGTGGTTAATTCTAACTCATTCTGTTGTCCTTTACATCTCAGCTCAGTTGTCACTCCTTCATGTCTCCCTGACCTTCCTACTGAGGTAACCCCCATATTGTACATCTTGAAACTGTCTGCGCTCATCACAGTTGTAATTTTGCATATACTGGGTGATTATCTAATTAGTAATCATCTATATCACTAGGTCATTAGCTACACAAGAGTAAGGCCAGTGGGCTGCTTCACTCACCATGGACTCCCCAGTGCCTAGCATAGAGCTGACCATGTAATAGGTGCTCAGTAAATATTTGTTGTAAACAGATGAGTATATAAATAAACCAAAGAGGATATTCTTTTTTCCACTGCAGAAACAGGCAGAGGCAGAAAAAATGGAAAGCATATGATTAAAACACTAAGAAATGAGGGATTTTATTTCCTCACAATCTTGCCCGTGAGCATCAGCCAATTGTGATCTGGCTGGAGGAAAGTTAGCCAAGCGTGATCTCACTAGCCTCAATACCCAATTAAGTTGCTCTTGGCACTATAGCCACCAGATCACAAATAGGTGGACTGGCTCAACTCTGGGTAGCAGCATTTCTTCCTTGAGCTCTGATGAATGGGAGAGCATTTGTATTTTCCTCTCTTGTTTGCAGGCCCTTCTGCCTAAATGCCCCTGGTCTGAGCTCTCCTAAGGGGTCGTAAGCTCTTACCCAACATGGTTCCTATTGCCTGGGATCACCTCCTCCTCCTCCCTTCCACAGTGGCTGAGTCCTGCACTCCTTTCAAGGCGTGAGCTTGTTCTATCTTCCTCAGGAAGATTTGATGAGCTATACTTGTGAGTAATCTCCCCATTCCCCCAAACTTCAGGAATTTTGTCAGGAACATTCAACAGGCCCTCATGATAAATTGCCTAGTAATATTTATTTTTATGTAACTCCCCCCCCAAGTAGAATATAAAGCCATTGAGGGCAGGAATATGAATCTTTCATTCTTAGCACCTAACACAGGGTGTGCTGCCTCACAAGCGCCTAGTAAGGCGTGCAGTGTTTGTTTAGGATGGTGATGATGGTGATGATGATGATGTTATAAGGAAGCGTGTCTTCTCTTCCAAAAGACTTTTGGCAGCTTGCTCACCTGTCATTCTGCATGCCAGAATTAGGGCAAGTGCAGAGTGCATATGGGTCCTTAGAGAATGTTTCACTCCAGGATAGAAAGTGAAGTTCCTTTTGCATTTGCACGGTGAGGGCTCCAATTCTCTCACTGCCTGATGGAAACTGCTGAGATAGAAATCTCAAAATTGCCCGGGGCTATGAGAACTCTGAGTGAACGGAAGAAGTCTCTTTTAACTTTTGTTGTAGTGGAAGGAAAAAATATAACCAGTTAGGTTAAAACAACACCAATCTTGGGTGCTAGCCCTGTGTTTTGCTGTGCTCATTTGGCACCTCAAAGCCACATGTGACTCCCTGACTTTTAATCAGAGAGAAACCATTTCTCTTCTGAGCAAATACCAGAGTATTTTTTCAAAACATGGATTGGTGTTTGTTTGCATCTATCTCTCTATCTCTATCTATCTATCTATCTATCTATCTATCTATCTATCTATTATCTTCCTTCTTTCCTTCTATTTAGCTAACAAGCAAAGGTATATTGGGAGTTACCCACATGCCAGGCACTATTCTGGGCATGTGACATAAGAACAGATATTAGTAATAGCAGCAACCAAAATAACAGCTAATGCTTTCTTGAGTGTTTAGCAGGTGGGTAACTCTCAATACACCTTTATTGAGGTAATATAGAATATACCTCAATAAAAACATTGCTGCATTTAATCTTTCCAACAACCCTTAAAGTACAGGTCCATTGTATGCCTCACCTTATATCTTCTTGGCTCATCTTTTTATTCCAGCTGTTGCCATGACAACCAGTTTCTCACAGGTGTATAGCCTGGCAGTACCTTGTTGCCATTACACCACTTATCTCATGTCGAGAACTTCACCTATGGAACCAACTGTTCAGCCCTTCTGATGCAGAGCTCAGACATGAAAGTGTGAGAGAGCTGCCCTCAAGCCCAGTGAGACATAGGCGACAGTGAATAAGTGTTCCCTTTTCTATCCCTAAAAAAGACAATTCTGACGTCATTCTACACAGTTCCTCAGAGGGGCCCAGCAAGATGGGGCCTCAGCTGCCCACTGTGACCAGCTCAATATGTGTGTTCATAGTGACTTTCCCTCCTTCTGGGTGTCACTCTTCTTAGTTCCCCCTCTTGCTCCCTGGGATCACTTCTCCCAAAATGCTGCTTGCCTGAGTCCTTGGTCTCAGGCCTGCTCTCCAGGAAGGAACTCAAACAAAAACAATTAGTATATATAGTTTACCACTTGAGGAATGTAGTGGTGGTCCCCAAAGATGTTCGGTCCTAATCCCTGGAAACTGTAGATGATACCTTATTTGGAAAAAGGGTCTTTGCAGTGTGTTAAGGGTACTCAGATGGGGGATTATCCTGAATTAGCTGGATGGGCCCCAAATGTTGTTATACTTATCCTCAGATATGATTCATGTGCTGAGGCAGAGGGAGATCTGTTACACACAGAATAGGGGGAGCCAATGTGACCTCAGTGGCAGAGACTGGAGTGATATGATCACAAGTCAAGGATTGCCTGCCTGCAGCCACCAGAAGCTGGGAGAGGCAAGGAGAGAATTCTTCCCTGGAGCCTTAGTGAAAGTATAGCTCTGTTGATAGCCTTGATTTCTGTCTCCTGACACTGACTTCCAGTTTTTGGCTTCCAGAACCATGAAAGAAGATATCTGTGCTGTTTTAAGCCACTAAGTTTCTGGTTTATTTGTTGCAACGGCCAAAGGAAACAAATAAAAACTCAGGTGCACAGAGCTCAAATAATTTGCCCAAGGTCCTAAAATTCGTAACTGGCAAAGTGAGGATTCTAACTCAGTTCTGACTCCAGTTCCCAATTTCTTAAGCTTTGCTTCCTCTCCAAGTAGAGACGGCAAGATTCCTGCCCTGGAGAGAAGGCAGATCAACCCGAAATCATAGCTGATATTGGTAAAGGCTATAATGGGAAGAGGTGGGTGTCTAGAAATAAAGGGGAGAGGACAGCTCCCTTGGGGTGGGGTTATTACTTAGTGGCAGCCAGGAAACGCTTGTGTGAGATGGACCACTACACTGAGGGACACACCAAGCAGATTCCCGTCAATCCTTTTTAACCCACTAATATCCTTCTTTAATCTCTGATGCTGGCTAAAGGCCAGATCATAACCAGGTCTGTTTCGATTCTCCTACCATGTTGCCCAGGGTGAACAGATAAATTCTCTGCAGGAAGGCCTCCCTCAGTTCTGGAGAATTCTCTAGGTTTGCACTAAACTAAATCCTCTGTCTCTGGAACTTCAGAGAAGGGATTTATTGTAGACTTAAGTGTTCCTTAAGACATGCCCAATATTGAAACACAGAATCTACCAAATTGGGCAGAGGCCCCACTGAAAGTATGTGGGCCTCCACTGTAGAATGCAAATAAAGGGACAACAGGGAGTGGGAAGGCACACAGGAATGAACAAGGAGTGTTTTTGGGTTCATTTGATGGTGGATGTTAACTCCTTACATATGACCGCTCTAATTTGGTCATTAAGTCACAGTAAAGCTATACAAAAATCTTAACCATTACTATTTAGTGTTAACTGTTTCACTTCTACAACAGTTCCAGGATTACCTCCTCCTATCACATAACAGTTTAATCCCAAAGAAATTCCTTGGGTAATGTTACCAGATAACCTTATCTGATTCTTCTCAGGGTACTAGGTTGGCACTTCTGTTCTGTTATTCCATAAAAGTCATCAGATACCTTCTACCAAACACTGGACAAAATTCTGCAGATATGGAGAGGACAGACACAATCCTCAACCTCAGGGTGTTCACAAAATCTAGGTGGAAAGACAGATGTATATACAACACTTACAAATAAATGTACTAAAGGTGTGCACAAGGTGGTGTGGGAGAAGAGAGGAGGCATGCTCAGCTTCGTATGAAGAATGCAGAGAAGGGCACTTGGAACAGAAGACACTGCTGAGTCTTAAAAGAAAAGGCTGGAGTTGCCCAGGTGGAAAAAGATGGTAGAGCAAGGGGTTGTGGAGGGAAGGCACAGGGAAACATGTTTTAGTCAGTTCGGGCTGCTATAACAAAACAATGTAGATTGGGGAGAGGGTTATACAACATTTATTCCTGGTTTGCACAGAGCCAGTTTCTTGCTGTATCCTCACGTAGTGGACTGAGAGAAGTTTCTAGTTTTTTTCTCATCTTATAAGGACATTAATCCCATCCTGGGGGGGGGGAGGGCTGTATCCTCATGATCTCATCTAGCTCTACTAGCCTCCCAAAGGCTCCACCTCCTAATATAAACACATTGGGATTAGGGCTTCAACACATGAATTTGAGGGGGACACTAACATTCAGTGCATAGCACGTGTACAAAAGCAAAGATGTGAGAGTGAGAAGAGGAGAGTGTGAGAGAGCGAGAGTGAAAGGGAATAAGAACTAGGGAATTGGTATGCACATGGTGTTGGTAGAGCTCAGGGTACCTGTACGCGCATCTGGAGAGGTAAGCATGACAGCATTGCATGCCATGTTGAAGTTAGACTTTGTTATGAATGTAATGGGAGTCATTGAAGGATTTTAAGTCAGCAGTGACATGATCAGATTTACCTTTTAAATGATCACTATGGCATCAGTGTGCAGAATATATTGGAGTGAAGCCTGACTGGAGACAGAGAGGCCAGTTAGGGAACTATGGCAGTGATCCAGGTGAGAGATGATGAAATGGGGATGACAATAGGGGACAGATACAAGAGCAATTTAGGATATAGAATTAGCAGGAGGAGTTGGCCACAGACAAGCACTGGAAGCAGAGGGAGTACTTGAGGATGACTTCCAGATGTCCAGAATGTACAAGTTTGTAAATGAGTAAGAAGAAAATTTGAGGGGGAAGGAAAATAATATATTGAATTGAGAATATTCTGAATTTGAGCATATTTTCCATCATCCCAGTGGAGGTATTTGGTAAGCAGGTTATTGGGAAATCCACTCTAGATCTTCTTTTCTTTCCAGTCAACTCACTCTCCTTGAGCCGTACCATTGTTCACACACATCAGCTACCTCGTAGTTGCTGATAACTCTTTTAAGTATTTAAAATTCTACCAGAATATCTCTTATGAGCTCCAACTTCCTAGATCCAACCACCAATTAGATAATTCCTCTTGGATATCTTATCTTAGATGTTATGTAACTTCATCCTATTACAGGGGAACCTATTTAAAGATGTGCTGTCCTCTACAGTAGCTGCTAGTACTATTGAGTACTACTATTACTACTGATTACTGCAGAGTACTTGAAATCTGGCTAGTCCATCAAGAAATGAGAAAATGAGTCACCGACCAGGAGGAAATATTTGCAAAAGACATGTATGGATAAAGTACTATTAACTAAGACTACAAAAGTCTCTTAAAACTCAACAATAATAAGATGAACAACCCAATTTTAAAAAGAAGTAAAAGACATGAACAGACACCACACCAAAAGAGATATGCAGATGACAGACAAGCACATGAAAAGTTGCTCAACATCACATGTCATTAGGGAACAGCAAATTACAATAACAATGAGTTATCACTACTCACCTATTAAAATGGCTAAAATTGAAAGCACTGAGACCACCAAATGTTGGTCAGGATGTAGAGAAACAAGAGCTTTCATTCATTGCTGGTGGGAATGAAAAATGGTATAGACACTGGGGAAAACAGTTCGGTAGTTTCTACAAAACAAAACCATGTGATCAAGCAATTATACTCCTTATATTTAACCATGAGTTAAAAACTTAAGATCATACAAAAAAATCTATAAACAGCAGCTTCATTCATAATTGCCAAAACTTGGAAGCAACCAAGATGTCCTTTACCAGTAAGTGGATAGATATATAAATTGTGCTACATTCAATCAATGGAATATTATTCAGCATGATAAAGGAATGAGCTATCAGCTTCTGGCCAAGATAGAGGCATAGATAGATACACTGTGCCTCTTCCCACAACCAAAAGAATGACAACAACAAATTTAAAAACAAAAACAACCAGAACTGCTAGAAAATCGAACCGTATGGAGGTTTGACAACCAAGGAGTTAAGGAAGAAACATTCATCCAGACCTGTAGAAGGGGTACAGACAGGCAGGCAGGCGGAGAGGGCTCATGGCAAGGCAGCGGCTGGCAGACTGGGGCAGGCAAGGTGGCGGCTGGCAGAGCGGGGTGGGCCCATATTTGTGTGCAGATAAACCGGGAGGAACAACTGAAGAGCAAGACAGACCACACAACCCACGGTTCCAGTGTGGGGAAATAAAGCCTTAAAACCTCTGATTGAAAACACCTGTGGGGGTTGAGGCAGTAGTGGGAGAAACTCCCAGCCTCACAGGAGAGTTCACTGGAGAGGCCTACAGGGTCCAAGAATGTACACAAGCCCACCTACCTGGGAATCAGCACCAGAAGGGCCCAATTTGCTGAAGGGTAGCAGTGGAAATAACTGAAAGGTGGCCAAGAGCCGGGCAAGCAGTATCGTTCCCTCTCAGACCCTCCCCCACATACAGTGTCACAACACAGTGATGTGGGTTGCCCTTCCCTGGCAAACACCAACAGGTGTTCCCAGACAAAAGATATGGCCCAAATGAAAGAACAGATTAAAGCTCCAGAAAAAAATACAACTAAGCAAAGAAGACATAGCCAACCTATCAGATGCATAGTTCAAAACACTGGTAATCAGGATGCTCACAGAAATGATAGAGGAAAAAGTGAAGGCTATGAAAAGTGAAATTAAGGAAAATGCACAGGGAACCAACAGTGACAAGAAGGAAACTGGGACTCAAATCAACAGTTTGGACCAGAAGGAAGAAATAAACATTCAATTGGAACAGCATGAAGAAATAAGAATTCAAAAATATGAGGAGAGGCTCAGGAACTTACAGGACAACTTTATATGTTCCAATATCCAAATCATAGGGGTACCAGAAGGAGAAGAGGGAGAACAAGAAACTGAAAATTTATTTGAACAAATAATGAAAGAGAATGTCTCCAATCTGGCAAAGGAAATAGACTTTCAGGAAGTTTGGGATGTTCAGAGAGTCCCAAAGAAGTTGGAACCAAGGAAGCACACACTAAGGCACATCATAATTACATTACTTAAGATTAAAGAGAAGGAGAGAATCTTAAAAGCAGCAAGAGAAAAGGACACAGTTACCTATAAAGGAGTTCCCATTAGATTAGCAATTGATTTCTCAAAAGAAACCTTACAGGAAAGAAGTGGCTAGAAAGAAGTATTCAAAGTCATGAAAGGCAAAAACCTAGATCCAAGAATACTCTATCCAGCAAACCTATCATTTAGAATGGGAGGGCAGATAAAGTGCTTCCCAGATCAGGTTAAGTTAAAGGAGTTCATCATTACCAAGCCCTTATTATATGAAATGTTAAAGGGACTTAGCTAAGGAAAAGAAGAAGATCAAAAACTATGAACAGTAAAATGACAACAAACTCACAACTATCAATAACCGAACCTTAAAAAAGAAAAAACGAAGCAAACAACTAGAACAGGAACAAAATCACAGAAATGGAGATCACATGGAGGGTTATCAGCAGGGACGGGAAGGGGACAGAATGGGAGAAAAGGTACAGGGAATAAGAAGCATAAATAGTAGGTAAAAAACAGATAGGGGGAGGTTAAGAATAGTATAGAAAATGTAGAAGCCTAAGAACTTATATGTACGACCCACAGGCATGAACTAAGCTGGTGGAAATGAGGTTGGGAAGTGGGGTGCAAGGTGGAGGGGGATAAAGGGGAAGAATGTGACAACTGTAATAGAATAATCAATAAAATACATTTTAAAAAAGAAAGGAGCTATCAAGTTATGAATAGAAGTAGAGGAAGGTTAAATGTATATAACTAAGTGAAAGAAGCCAATCTGAAAAGGCTACATACTGTATAATTCCAATTATATAACATTATGGAAAGGCAAAACTATGGAGATAGTAAGAGGATCAGTGGTTGCTAGGGTTTAGTAGGGAGAGAAGGATGAACAGGCCGACACAGAGAATTTTTAGGGTAGTCAAACCACTCTGTATGACACTATGATGGTGGATATATGTCTTTAAACATTTGGCAAAATCCATAGAAGGTCCAACACCAAGAGTAAACCCTAAGTAAACTATAGACTTTGGGTGATAATGATGTGCCATTGTGGGGTCATTAGTTGTAAGCAGTGTACCACTGTGGTGGGGGATGCTGACAGTAGGGGAGGCTGTGCATGTGTGGGGAAATGGGGTATATGGCAGATGTCTCTGTACTTTCTGTTGACTTTGCTGTGAACTTAAAACCATTCAAAAAATCTAAGTCTATTTTTCAAAAAATGTGGCTAGTCCAAATTGAGATGCGCTGTAACTATAAAACAGACCCTGAATTTCCAAGACCTGTATGAAAGAAGGATATAAATACCTTATTAATAATTTTTATGTTGATTTATGATAGAAGACATGTTTGGAAATATTAAGTAAAACACTATTAAAATGTATTTACTTTTAAAAATATGGCTACTAGCCCTGGCTGGTGTAGCTTAGTGGATTGAGCGCGGGCCTGTGAACCAAGAGATCATGGTTCGATTCCCAGTCGGGGCACATGCCTGGGTTGCAGGCCAGTTCCCGGTGGGGAATGCACAGGAGGCAGCCATACATTGATATTTCTCTCCCTCTCTCCTTCCCTTTCCCTCTAAAGATAAATAAATAAAATCTTTAAAAAAAATAATGCAGACCAACAGAGGCTAAGGAAGGAATTCCCCTTGATTTAAAAAATAAATAAATAAATAAATAAATAAATAAATAAATAAAAATAAAAATAAAAATAAAAATATGGCTACTAGAAAATTTTAAGTGGCATATGGCTTATATTCTCTTCCTATTGGGCAGTGCTGGCTTAGGCTATAAACAAGTCAGCACAAGAAACCAGGACTCCTGGCTTCTAATCCAATATGAGCCACTCACTCAGCAAACAGATTTGAAGTACCTACTCTGTGATGAGTAAGTTAGACATGATACCTCCCCTTGAGAAGTTTACAATGTTTTTCTGCCTTATTTTTGAGATTAGTATAAGAAACAGTTTTGAAAAGCACAAAGCACCTTAACATCACAAAAAATAACATAAATACAATTTCTAGGTAGAGAGAAGAAGACATACTTTGATTTCCAGATGAGAATTAGCGACACTAGAAAGCCCTCTGTGGGCAGAAACCGCGCAGTCAGTCCAGTAACTGTGGCTGATGAAGGGACCTGAAAATGGCACTGGGGTTATACCAGAGGGTAAAAAGGAGAGCTGTGAGGTCTGTACAAATTGCGATTTTTAGCAAAATTAGTTTAAATTGGGAATTCCTGAATTGTACAGGACCAAAGGAGCTCTGCAGAAAGAATTTTTCCTATTGACTAGTCTTTGCCTTGGTGGTAAGAAGAGAGGGTGGATTTTAGTCAACTTTTTCTCCCCTGGAGCTGTAGGAAGATCACGGCAGGAACAGGTAGGGCATTCAAGAAACAGTCAAACAAGGCCTCAAGGGAAGCTCATCATGCATTAGTGGTTAGAATTGCCAGAGCAGCAGCCACATAGTAGAAGCAGCTATGCTTTGAAGGGCAGCTCATTTTGATCCAAGCTCTTGGGATGGCCAAGGAGCTGAGGGGCAGGTGAGCAGAAGCCCCAGTGTCTGAGTGGATAGAAAAGTGGAAAAAGCTGAGGCCAGGACCAAGCGCAATGGTATGCTTAGCAAATGCTAACCTCAGGGACCATATAGCCTGGAAGGAGTCCTCCAAGACCAGGCCTCTCATTTCACAGGTGGAGGGGAAGGAGCAGTAGGACGGGGACAGCCAGGCACTGGCTGTGCTCCTGCTTTGTGCTGGGCCCTGGGCTACCATGGGAGCCCAAAGGGAATAGCAAGGTCTCTCCTTCCAGAGAGCAAATCCCAGCTGGGAGAATATCCCATTTATTTGGCAGCATTTCTCCCTCATTGGAAGCAGTCTGTAAAATGATTAGTTTTAAAAGTACATTGTACTATTTAAAAACCAATTTTGATAAAATTTTCCAAACTTCTTTATATGGTTCTATAAAATTGGGGTGGTTAGAATTAATTAGAAGAGAACATTATGTACTTCATAACAAAAGAGAGAGAACGAAATGAAGAAAAACACATTTTTGGAATGGTTTTTTGTCGTTTGCAAATTTTCTCCCAATCCAGGTGCATGCTGAGGCTGGTGTCTGCATTGTGATTAAACACGATGGGCTTCAGAGTCACAGGCCTGCGTTCCGACTCCCATCCCGCAGCTTGCTGGCCGTGTGTCTTGGAGCAACTGGCTTTACTTCACTGGGCCTTTACCTCATTTTTTAAATGGGTTCATTGAATTAAATAATTGAGTATGCAAAAACTCAAAGCACTGAGTCAGAAAGCCAGTAATGCTCAGTGAATGGTAGCCATTATTGTAGTTGTTGTTGTTGTTAATATGTAAGTAAGCTTAATATCTAGATTTTTCTAAAATCTCCTCCCCTCTCTTACATGTGTTCATACACACATACTTGTAGGGTGAATACAGGGATAGCACCAGAACTGGGGCTGGAAAGTTTCAGGCCTGGGTCAATTCTCTCTCTCTCTGTCACTGTCTCCCCATGCTACTCTCTGATGAAGGTCATATCCTATTACTGAGAACATCAAGAGATTTCAATATATTTTGTACACTTGAGAAAATAATTGCATGGAATATTACTTGAAATATGGGTGTAATCTGGCTTAGAAACATTTGTCATTTATTCAGCAAATATTTCCTAAGCAGCAACTGGGTGTCTGGCACAGTTCTGGGCCCTGAGGATACAGCCATGTCAATGAGGATCTTGGAAGTAGATTCTCCAGTCAAGCCTTCAGATACCATTTTGGTGTCTATCTCTTGAGAGATGTTGAGCTAGAACCACTCGGCTAAGCCTCTCCTGGGTTCGGACCCACAGAAAGTGTGGGATAAAAAATGCTTATTTTAAGTTGCTAATGTTTGGGATGATTTGTTATGCAGCAGTAGATCACTAATCAGCGAGCAAGAGTGGAAGCCTAGAAGGTAAGAGGTTATTTCAGTAATCCCCACGAGGAAGTGACTCGGAAGTGATGAAAAATAGATTTATAGTAAAATTGACTCTTCCTTGAGCACTCAAAATTATTCAGCACATTCAATCACTTCCTCCTTAGAAAACTGGTCTCCTGGCTTCTGTGACACCATGCTTTGCATGTGGTTGTCCCTCTATATCACCGACTGATCCCTTTCATGCTCCTTTGCTGGCACATCCTCTGCGCAAGCTCTTAATGTTGGAATAACTGGGCTTGACTTTGGCCTTCATTCTCTTTTCAATTTACAGTCTCTCAGCAGGAACCCTTATCTTCTGTAATGATTTTAAATACCATGCATATGACCAATGAACTTGTTCTTCCAGTTGATTCCTTTTCGTGGAGTCCCAGGCTAAAAAATCCTATTGTTTACTTGACATCTCTATGTCTATATCTGATGTATTCTCAATTATATTTTGTCTTAGTTTAAAGATTTTATTTACTTTTAGAGAGAGGGGAAGGGAGGGAGAGAAAGAGGGAGTGAAACATTGATATTCGAAAGAAACATCGATACTGAACTGGTGACCGGTTTGCAGAATGATACCCAACCCCCTGAGCCACACCAGTCAGGGCGGAGTCTCGGTTTTAAAATGACCAAAACAAAACTCTTGGTTTCCTGCCACCAGTCCCACTCTTATTACAATGGTCTCCATTGCAATAAGTGGAATCCCTGTCATCCCAGTTTAAGCTAAATGTATAGAGGTCATGCTAGATTTCGGTCTTTCCTTCACCGTGCACCCCCACCTTTAACCCTTGGCAAGTCTGAATGATTCTACATCCAAAACATATTTGTACTTCCTGTGTTTGCTGCAGATGCCACCCTATTTGAAGCTACCATCGGCTTTTACTAAGACATGCCTTCCCACTCTCCTATAGCAGCTAGTGTGATATTCCAAGAATGCAAATCAGAATGAGGAGCTCTTGTTTTTGAAACCCTTCGATGACTTTCCATTGCACTCAAAGTCAAATCCAGACTCGTCATGGCTAACAAGTTCCTACATGTAGTTGGCCCCTGTCTATCTCTGACTTCATCTGATATCGCTCTCCTCCTTTATTTTTTCTTCAGTCACTCTGACCTTCTCTCTGTTTCTTGATGATGCTAAACTCATTCCTGGATTAAGACATTTGCATTTGTTGTTCCCTCTGCCTGGAATAGTCTTTTTCAGATATCTGCATGGCTATGACCTTCTTGTTATTTTGGTCTCGTATGTGTCATTTTTCAGAGGGCTCTCTGAGTTCTAAATGTGAGTAGCCCCCTTCCAGTCACTTCTTGTCATTTTATTCTTTTGTTTTGTTTTCTCCACAGCATTTACCTCTCTTAAATTCTATCTACACTTACCTATCTTGTCCATATATTGGTTGACTTATTCATTTTCAGTCTTTTCTTCTCTGGACACCTTGGCCCTACTATTAATCCTAACTCTTATCTCCCTGGTTTGTTGCCATATATATCCTCAGCTGTTATCACAATACCTGGCACATTGCAAGTACTTGATAAATAATTGTTGAATGTATGCATGAGAAAATAAATAAATAGTCTGAGAAAAAAAGTCCAATCTACTCTTCCACCCCTGTCTCAACTCAAAGTGCAACAGATAGAGGGAACCCCTCTCAGTTTTACCAAGCCTTTTCCTGTCTCACAGCCTTTGCATTTTTTGACTTCATATACTTGACGCCCTCCTTCCCTCAGCCATCTGCTCAATTTTCACCTTATTAGAGAGGCCTGCCTTGACCACTCTTAATCAAATAGATATCCCCATCATTTATTTCCAAGAATTTGAGGAAATAGTTCAGCTCCATTTTCTTCAATGCTCGAAATATTGCAGTCCTTTTGCTAAATGTTGTTTTCCATCTAAGTTGTTGAAGTTGCTAACTACCGTGAAGCCTCTTTTAACTTAGTGCTTGAGCGAGTTGCTCCAATCATTTACTGCTCCATAACAAGCCTCCCCAAAATGTAGTGGTTTAAGACAACAATTTATTTTCTCACAATTCCATAATATGAGCAGGATCGACTAAGAAGGCTCACCAACATGGCCGGCAGTGGGTGTGGCTATGAGCAGGGGCTCCATGGAAGTGTTTGGTTCACCTCCATTGGCCTCTTCATGTGGTTTACGATTTTTGTAGACTTGTGGCTGGGTTCTAGGTGGGAGTTTTCCAGGTCTGTGAACTCCGAAGCTGCAGATGGCTTGGAACTCAGTCTTGGAAGTTACACATTGTCACTGGGGCATTCTGGGGCATTCTGTTGACCAAGTCAGTCACAGGGCCACATCAGAATCAAGGGGGGGGATATAGTTTCCACCTTTCAATAGAAGATTGGGATTGAATTTGTGGTCGTTTTTAACCCATCATCTTTAATCATTTCAGAAAGACATTGGAGTTTCAGCCTTTGTTAACAAAAATGTTTCTAAAAATAATGGTTAGTCTTGCAAGTAGATTATAATATACAGTCTTCTCAATGATTAAAGCCTTTTCAGAAACTCAGGGCCACAGTCCTTCATTTCCATCACTATCAAGTTTGGGTTCTAGTCCCAGCTCTGTCAAAAGCTAGCTAGTTTTATTGTCTTAGGGAAAATCACAGAGGATTCTGGCATGCATTTTTCTCACCCACAAAATGAAGGGGAGGGATGGGGGTACATGATTTCAATTTTTATTTTCAGCTCTAAGGTGCTATGATTTTACAGTTTTATATAAACTACATGAAATTAGACTATATCTATAATAAATTTAAGACATGCCTTCTATGCATAAATCTCTTGTATGGACTTCTGTTTGCTTGTGATTCCATTATTTCTCACAGAATGGTAGTATATAACATTGTTGGGTGGTTAATGGAGGGTAGTTATTAAGTTCAGCTAATTAAGTTATAGCAGAGACTGCTAGGTGTCCTCCAAAGCCCATTTTCTCAACTTTATGGACACACAACCTTTTCCAGCCCCTTGCAGTTAGGTGTGGCCTTGAGACTGTGCTCCAACCAATGAAATGAGGCTGGAATGAAGAGAGTCCTCCAGAGTGACCTTGAAAGCTCCTTCTTGAAGCTGGCACAGCCTTCATCAGCACGTGTCCCTGGGCAACTAACTGGTGGGTTATGGCTGACTTGGTCACCTACCCGTTACCATAACAAACTTGATTGTGTTTGAGTCACTGTCTTATATGGGTCTATTCTTCACAATAATTCATCTATAATACATAGGTTTTACTATGTTTTTCAAGATGCTTCAAGACAGTTTAATGCTACTCAATGGGATACAAAAAAGAACTAAATAGTTTTCTCTCTGTTGGGACATCTTCAAGATTAAGATGATACCCATAGTGTCCTATGTATCTCCTGAAACCAAGTCTCAAGCCCTAAACTATCCTCAGAATATGCCTGGATTATTAGACTTCCTATCAGCATTTGGTCATCTGTTTGACAAATATCATTTTGAGCATCAATTCTGTACAAACAGTGTTACAGTCATCACTGAAAAGCAATGAACAACGTAGATCAAGCCCATCCTCATGCTGTTTAAAGGAGGTGGTGGCCTCAGGAGACTCTTTGTTAGCCACAGTCATTCGTGGTGCTGTCCAGATACAGCTCCACTCCTGCCCTGCCCTGTGGACAACAAACTTGTTCCAATGGTCAAGTTTACTGTATAATCAAGATGTCCTACTGCCTTGGCTGATGTGGCTCCATTGATTGAAGCAACAACTGGTAACTGAAAGGATTCAGTTCAATTCCTGTTCAGGGCACGTGCCTGGGTTGCAGGTTGTTTCCAGATCAGGGGTTGCGTGTACCTGGATGAGGGAGGCAACGGATCGATGAAACTTTCTCACATGGATGTTTCTCCCTCTCCCTTACTCTCTCTCTAAAAAAAGCAATGAAAAAAATGTCGTCTGGTGAGGATAGAAAAGAAGATATCCCACTGAAAGTTAAAAAAAATTATTTCTAAAATTAATCCCAAATTTCACTTTTTTCTAGACCCAGTGTACAGAACATGATTTAACTTTGATAGTATTATAATTGCATTATATGGTAATGTAATAATACACCAAGGGTCAATGAAATGCAGGAACTATTTGCCTCATACAGAATGGCCTCAGGTAGCTATGCATTTTGAATTCTTGTGACTACCTTCGGCAGTTTTTCTACCTCATTCATTCCTTCGGATTTTTATTACTCTCCCACCAGAATCCATTGTCACCTTGCAATTTGCTCCTCACAGCTAAGAGAACTGAGAGCCCTCATTTTCTTGAATGGGATTCTCATAGAGTGATGAAGAGAGAGGGCTGATGAGATCTTTCCTTTTGTGATGCTGCTTTGGCTGGGTAGGAACTTCCCTGGTCATTTTTTGCTTCCTCGATGAGTTCTAGATAGCTGAGGCCGACGGATATTTGATTTTTACACCTGAACGAACATTTTGCCTGATGTTTGGTTCATTACTCTGCTCTCATCCTTTAGTAGAATGGTCCATTCTTTGCAGAAAAGGAAATAAATAGATCAATTCCTATAAACTCTGTTAAACTTGGGAATCTTTATAAAACCAACAGATTTCGGAGAAACTTTAAAAGTTTTGTTGTGGGGGGAAAATAAGAACTCCAGTGCTCTGCGACATTGGCTGCCCAGAGAGCTGGCCTGGGGAAGGCAGCCTGTAGGGAGAATCCAGAGACCCCGGGGGCAATGTTCCAGGAGGGGAGTCTCGGGGAGTCTTGGGGAGTCTCAGGGAGTTCTGTGGAGGGCAGTTTACCTAGAAGTTTTTGGTGGACCTGATGTCCACATAGAAAGGCTCTCGCCTTCTCCAAAAGAACTGTGATAAATAACTGCAGTGCTGACTTTGGGGAAACACAAGTAGTTAAACTAGAAGGTGGGACTGTAGAAACCCTAAGAACCTGATTTATGGATTAACGGGTGCCCAGTCAAAATGGCTAATAATTCTGGTACTATAATTACCCACCTGTAGGCTTTATTTTTTTCTTCCAACTTTCTACTTTTCTGTATTTTACAAATGTTTAATAAAGAGCATGAATTTTTTTATAATAAAAAAATCTGATTAACTTAATTAGAAAAAAATTACCTACCAGGTGATGGGAGGTTTCTCATTAATTTATCATCAGGCTTCATAGTCTGGCTTCAAAATCTCTGCCGGCCAAGCTGCAGTCCTTTCTGTGCTCTCAACGCTGACTCCGGGTGATGTGTTTGGTGCACGGGGTGCGTTGGGTACGGGAGGTGATGGAAAGCGTAAAGGGAGTCGGTTTCCCAGAGCAGTGTCCTCGGAGGAAGGACCCACTGCAACTCCCCCTGAGCGGGAGCAGTGCCCATCAGCATGTGGTATTGGTGATTTCAAGGAGAGAGAAGAAGGAAGGAAGCAAAAATCCTTTAGAAGGTTGGGTGAAGTCCTTTGAGTGTATGGTTTTGCCACATTACGTCCACTGTCACTGCTGGTCTTACAGTTGGAAATATGGGCTTGGTCCAAATGGGAGCCTGGAAGAGAAGTCTGAAAACGTACCACCTACCTCCGTGCTGTGTGGTCCTGCATGGGTGCCAGGGGCGGGGTGGCAGGTCAGCCTCCCTCCAACCCAAGGGCATGTTCTACCTCCTGCTGATGACAGGTAGGCTTGTTGGGTGGACCTGCTTCAGTACTGCCCAAATGGTTGCCAAGCCACCAGCCCTTCTCTGGGTTAGCCCTGATGTTAGTGTTTGGGCATCCCCGCTGGCCCTTTGATAAGACCTGGAGTGATTTACTCAGTGAAGATGTACTCATTCATTTTACTTTCATCCAAGGGGGTCACTGCCATGTAATGGGTGGCTGCAGTATGCTTGTTTAGAAAACAAAGGATGAAATCCTTGCCAGCCCAGTCTCCGACTAGAAGTGTCTTCCAGTTCTCCACAGGGTAGTGTAATTTTGGGATTCCAACATCACACACCACACTGGTGGGTGGTGGGAGGGGAGGAATTAGTCACCGTTTGAACTGAGATTCACAGGACTGTGGATAAAAATTAAGGAGACAGTGGAAAAGGCAAATGTATCATCACCAAGAAAAAAAAATGCATCTGGAATTTGAAAGAATGTCCATACCCTTGAAAGGAACACTCATACAAAAGGTGTAGTTAATGCGTGACATCTTCGTAATAATCATTCCGGTATTGATTAACTTCACATTCTGCTTCAGTTAGTTAATTGTAGCCTTTTCCTGTTTCTGGTTCTGGTGTTTAAAGGCAAAATAGGCTCTTTGTTATGCTCTCAGAAGAACAATTTACACATTTTGATTTGGCAAAGAACAGCTCATTTCTCTGGGCCCTTCTGGCTTTTTGATTCCACATGGAATATGCGAGCAAACTGGCTGAACTTTCAAACATCAGCTAAATCCTAATAATCACTAGAGCGTTTTCTTGCCTTGCCCTTTTCAAATGGCCACATTTATTATAAGCCACATCCACATTCTGCTGCAGAAAGGCCACCGTCTAACGGCGCATCTGCCCTCTCTCCCAACTGTTCCAGAACCAGAGCCCCTCTGACACTGGTCATTCAGCTTTGCAGGCCTAATCTGGAATGTGGTTCCCCTGCCCCCGCAAGGGTCCCCAAGCCCCACAGCGGGGGAGGGGAGGTTGCAAGCAAAGTCATCAGCCCCTTAGAAGGCATCCTGACCTCCTCAGGACTGAACTTTCAACCTCTTGAGCTGACAGTTAGTGGTGGATGCACAAATTTTGTTTGCAACTAATTGCAGCTTGTAAATGGAGCATTGTGGCCCCAGAAAAGAGCCAGCAGTCTCTCTTCCCCAGGGTCACCCAAGTGGAATCTGGACACAAGAAAGCCTGTCCCCTAATGGGCCTCCTCCCTGAGCCCTTCCCAACCTCCGGGGCCCTGGGCTTGTCTCCTTCATCAAGTCGGGAGCTAGAGGGCACAGCGGGAGACTCCTTTGCGAATCTTCTCCTCCAAATGCCAGGCTATTCATAGCAACTTGCAGCTCCCTCAGGAATTCCCACAGACTGACTTGCCAGAGCAGACCATTGTCTCTCCACCCAGTCTCAGAGGTCTTTCACAGACCCAAGGACACACACGCCATCTCAAAGCACAAAATGCTTTGCAAGCCTTCCATTGGGAGCTCACCAAGGGAACTACTGATACGTTGAGAGGAGGAAAAGCAGAGGCAAGTTGGAAGGGTAGATGAGATTTTCCAGCAGACTGGATTTTCCAGCTTATTTTTAACTTCACAAAGCAGATATGCTTCCTTAATCGATGACGAATAAGCCATAGAGTGGCTTGGAACATGAAGCCATATTCCCATTTATCGGAGGCAGGCCTAGAGGGGCTCCGAACATCTCTCTGATAGCACAGCTGGTTGCATGTGCGCATCGCAGACCTCACTGGCTGAAACCTTCAGCTGTAAACAAAAGGGGTAGCCAAGGGTGACTGTCTTTGTTTTCTGTGATAGTCTCATTGGACTGAGGTGGTAGCTAATATTATCCTGTATCCTTAGACCATGAAAAGAACATAAGGAACTCTATGAAAGTGTAGAATGAGCTTCCCAGGCAAGGATCATATTGTTCGCAGTTAATCAAATTTGTTAAATTGTTCCCAGTGCCTTAGAGCCAAAGGGTGATACTTAGGACCAGGCTAAACAAATCCCCAGCCATCTGCTCTGACAGCTGTTGAACCTTGAGCAAGAACTTGTACCCATGGAGTCTTTTCAGAGCTCCTAGGCATAGGGATAGACTAGAAATGTTCAATCACCAGGTGGCCAAAGGTTAAAACTACTAATGGCCCTGGGATACCTGCACCTAGTTAGAGGTGATCTCAGGAATGAGCTACAGAAGCAAAATTTCCCCTTTGTCTGTAGGCTCCCCGAACACCCCAGATTCTCTGTCCACTGGATACTTTCTCAATAGCTGCAGCATAGCCTGAAAAATCAATGCAGTTAGTGAACTGCTTAGTCGAAACTGAACACATCTATTGATGCTGAAATGAGAGCTGTGCACTTCCAGCCAATTTAAAGAAATCTCCTTGAATGATCTGTTCGATTCTGTGCCTTTCAAGTGTGAGGGCTCAGGATTAGCTTGCAGTTGCAGTAAATTATTTCCTTGAAAGTTGTTTGCCTCGAACAAGTTAGTTTTTTGTGCACCAATTTCATTAGATTAACTGGGTTTCATCCATGATGTTAGAATAGAATGACCAAACATTCCAGTTATCTAGTGACTGTCGTCATTGTAAAACTGAAAATCCTGTGTCCTGGAAAACAATTTGTCCCCAAACTGGGACGGTTTGTCACTATACCAAGTCCTCTGCCTCCCAACACATCAAAATGTCCTACTGAGGTCGAAAGTGTAGCAATGAAATAAACTGTGAGTTTCTGCTTTTAAAATCTTAGTGTGGTACACACTGAAAAGGGGTCTGCTGAAAGTGGTGAGGGATGTCTGTTTATTCAAGAGGAAAGAGAATCTCTGTGAGGTCTGGCAGCGGGGGGAGCTCAGCGGCCAGTGCGCCACACTGAGTCGCCGCACATGGACATTTAATAGCTAGGGTTTTAATCTTTATTCTATGGCCTCAATTTCTGATAAGGCAAAAAATAAAAAATGCAAGACAGACTTTTATAAATATTTCCTTGAGGGGTTTTGTATTTCCATTTGCACACTTTTAGGCACTGGAGAAAAGTGTGGAAAGAGATAAGACAGGAGGAAATATTTCAATTGGGTAAGCCTCTCTTTTCTTATACTGCCTCCTTAGGAGGTCAAAGCCATTTTTTGTGTTACTACCTATTCATATTTCAACTTTTACACCTGACTTTATTTACTCCACCCAGTTTGACCTAAGTCAGTGCTTTTAAAACTTGAATGAGCTGAGGAATCTCCTTGGGGGTCTCATTAAAATGCAGGTTCAGATGCAGTGGGTTTGTGATGAGGACTGAGTTTCCCTATTTCCAGCCAGCTCCCAGGGGATGCTAAGGGTCCCAGGGCTGCAGGTGACTGTACCTAAATTTTCATTACCCTTAGGAAATTTCTAAAAAGAGAGAAGAAAAAATATTTTTAAAGAAGTGAAGGGAGAAAATTGTGCTTTATAACCTCAAAACTAATGCCTGTTGGAACAGAGAATACTGTGTGCTTTAGTGTGCAACACAAATGCAATTAGAATTGAACTGAAACAGCAGCGTACCTAGGAAAAAAGGCAGATGGGAGGAAGTGGGAAGGAGGAAGGAGGCGGGTGGCGATTAGAAGTCTCTGGCTGGTGGGGGTGGGGGGCTACTCTTCAAAGTATGGCACTTGCTTTTCTTCCACCACTCTCTTTCCTGAACATTGGTACCCAGGCATCTCCCTTCCGAAGGTTACCCAACGTGTAGGGAGTATTTTTGGTGCGAGGCAAAGAACTATTTCATTCTCCTTCGATTGGTTGCAAGAACCCTGGAAAAACAGCCATTAAGGATGAAACATGAAACATGCTATGAAAAACATACCAATCTTTTCATGTTGCTTTTACTTTATTGTGTTTCCAAAGACACAAAAACAGATAATGAAATGCGTAAGTAGAAGAGGAAATATCATTATGTTGAATGCTTGACAGAAAATGGGTTCTACTAAATCACATACAGTTCTGATATTGTTTTATAATAAAAATTATTAATGCCATTCCATGAGTTTCTATTGCTCACACAGGCCTGGTTAATGAGATGACACATTTAGGGGCAGAAGAGGAATTCTGGGATTCAGTGTCTTCACTATTTCAGAACAAAATGCATGTACCAAAGAAATGGATGAGATGTTGTTCTCCAAATCACATCTGTTGTGACCTTGGAGAGTTTACATCCTTTTCTCTGAAGAGGAGCATCAAGTACAGATGATTAAGTTGTCACAGAGCACCCCAAATCCTCCAGTGTATGTTTATGTCCCATGGAAAATGTGTAACCAGGGGTCTATCCAGGATGGCTTTTACTCGCTGTTCGCTCAGCGGCTTCAGGCTAAAACAGAAAACCCGTTTCCTATAGGGCATCAAAGCAGAAGTGCCCAAATTGCGGTCCATGCTTCTTTCTGTTTCCACACAGGAGGAGTATGGAACTGGAGTAAATAGATTTCAATGTCTTCCCTTTCCGTAGGAGCCTGCCTGTGTTCAATTGTCTCCCTGATTTTCGTTTTGAATAGTCAGATGCTCATAAATGTTCCGTTTGATATGATATCCTCAGACACCCTTTGAGATTGTGAAATCCTAGTAAGGGGAGCTGTCCAGCCTCTCTTGATTCGCACAGGTGGTTTCTCAGCCCAGCCTACGTCACCCCAGTTTGGCTGGGGAACCCTGGTGCTATTCCTTTGTCTCCAAATGGATGCAAGTTTCTCTGTTCCATCTCAGGCTTGCTTTCCTCTGCTTTTCCTGGATAGGGGGGTGTGTGGGCTGGTGGAGGGAAGGACAAAAGAGGGACAGTGAAGGAGGGCCAGTTTCCTTCTCCTGCCACTGCTGTCTTCACATTCACTTCCACAACCTCTGGGTAGAACCCTGCACAAACCTCTAGAACATTACCACATCTCATCACATCTCCACAGACTGGTCTTCGCCATTGGTAAGAGTAGTTTGCAGGCAACGAGGTCCTTTAAAATGTCCCTCCTTGCTTCTTTTCCTTTAATCTGCCCAGTCACTTGCATAGATCTATACAATCATTCCATGTCTATGTAGCTTGTGCATTAACCTGATTACTCCCCACCCCACCCCCCACTTTTTCTTGTTCTCCACTACTGACTGTGTACTTCTCATGATGGTCTAGTTACATCTGACTCTGTGCTCCCTTCCCTCCTGAGGACATTGGGTCTTTCAGTCATCCGTGATTGCACAAATACTTTTTGAGTGCCTTCTATGTGGCAGGAGCTGGTGTAGGTGCTGGGATATATTAAACAAAACAAAGTCTTTGGCTTTTTTCACTCTAGTGGTGGAGGGAAAGACAGTCAACAAACAGACGAACAGATAAGTACTGTACTCAATGGTAATAAGTATTAGAGAGAAGAAGGTACAAAGTGAGGAAATGAGATTCCTGCACTGGGGTGTGGGTGCTGCTGTTTTATACGGACTGGTCAGGGAACCTCTCCTCTGGGGCTCCCACTTAGGGCTGGCTGGACTGCACACAGCTCCAGGGGGTGCCTTTCCCCCAGGGCTGTTACACATCTATGTAGTTGTGAACATTTCCTGACAGATGGAGTCAAAGTATTTGAGGACTTGTGTGTCTGTGTTTGTAGGGAGGCAGCCTTGATAGGAGTGACATTTCAGCAGTGCCCTGGGGGAAGTGAGGCTGTGAGTCACACAGCTACCTGGGGGAAGAGCACTGCGGGCAGGTGAAACAGCAAACTCGAGGCCAGGAAGCAGGAGCTGTTCTTGGTGTGTGCCTGAACAAGGTGTGTGCCTGAACGAGGCACATGCCTGAACAAGGCACACACCGGAACGCGGCCAGTGCCTGAAGCGGAATGAGTGAGGGGGCAGATGGTAGGAGGTGAGGTCAGACGTAGAGGAAGGTGGACCACAAAGGTCCTGGAGACTATTGTAAGGGCTTAGTCTTTCATTTTAGTGGAAACAGAAAGTAGGCGGAGCGTTTTGAACTGAGGAGTTACATGAATTGATTTGTGTTTTAAGGATCACTGACTGAAATGTAGACATCTGATGCAGGGGACAAGAGTGCAAAAAGACAATGATGGGATTATTGCAATTTCCAGGTGACAGAAGACAGTAGTGTGGCCCAAGGTGGCCACAGTGGGAGGTAGAGACTATTAATTCTGGATGTGTTTCTGAGAGAAGCCTTTTATAAGATTCCTGGGACCTGCTGGCTTCTCATGCAATGTCATGAGAGCTCTTCTCTTGTATGCAAGGTCCAGTTCACCAATTAGTATCCTACAGAAGGAAGGGTGGAACCCCAGAGCTGGAAGGGCCCTTAGAGGCAGGACATCTGATGGAGAAGTGGGAACATAGGTATTCAGCCTGGTCTCCAAGCCCACGGGGTCTTGAATTTTGATGAGGGAGGACAAGGATGAGATTGATGCCTCATGATAAATGCTGGTCCATTTGGATCCCCAGATGTTTCACACTAGTGATGTGAAGGCAGAGACTGGACCTTGGTGTGAGACAGCACAAAATCGGAAAGCTCCCCATCGCACTGAGTTCTCTTTGGAGGCTGTGTGTTCCGACCTCTACTACACACATGGATTCTCTGCCCAGCGTCCCAGAGTGTGGAAATCTAGCCTTGGCCACGTCTTCTGGGGCAGAGTACTCATTAGATTAAGGTGGCTCACCATGTTGTTGGACAGCTCTAAGTTTCTGGAAGGCTGGTCTGAACAGGGCTAAAATCCTGCTCTCTTTTACCCTTCTTAACCCCGGAGCTGGGCTAGCTAGGAGAGCCAAGCAGATGTAATGAGTAAGCGCGTGGGCTCTGGCCATCTGGATCAGAATCCAGGTTCTCTGTGACCTTGGGCATGCTCCTTTTCCCTCCTGTGTCTCAGTTTCGGAGGCCACGTGATAGATACCTGGTAGCAATGTTCATGAACTCTTACAGAAGCAAAGGGCCTGGTATTCACCTTGGGGGCAGCAAGGAAAGGGGAATTAGTCATTACTGGTTTCTGGCTCCAGCAGCAAGACACCTGTTGTTGGTTCTCCGGCATTTAGAAGTTGACCCCATCTCTAATACTGATCCCCAAACCCTATTTCACCTGGTAAGCAGTGGTTCAGGGGGCAGTGAAGTGGTGCGGTGGGAAACTCAGCTTTTGGACTCTGATTTCCAGCATTTGAACCCAGCTCTGGTGCTTATTATTCTATAATCATGGACAGCTTATTTAATGATGATGATGATAATGCTACATATTCCTTAGGTTTGTTGTGAAGTTTAAATGAGACAAAGTATATGAAGTGCTTAGCGCAATGTAGAAGATCAAGTAATGTTATCAATAATTTTAAGTTAGGGAAACGAATTTCTAAAATGAAGTCTGTTCTTAAAGATGACCATGTACGAGAGCAACCAAAACCACATTCTGAGGACTGCCTAGTGCCTTGCAGGGAAAGCAGAAGACAGGAACACCACGGCTCCTGCCTTCTGACCGAGTGCAGGCTCCCAGTGCCTCTGAGGCAGCTTGCCTGATAACCATTCATCAACCGAAAATTTTTTAAAAATCTGCTGGAACTAGTTATTCAGTAGCAGGTAGATTTTTAACAACACTTTCCCCCTGAAAGCAAAAATAATGCAGTTTTACTGTGGAAACACAGGAAAGCATTGAATAACATGAAGAAGTAAATCCTATTTATCTCCACTGTCCAGAAGTTGCCCCTTGCAAGACTTTCTGTGCAGCTTACTAAGCGGCAGGTGGCGTAAGGCCAGGCAGTGTCTGGCCCACTTCTAGGACCCTAGCAGGGGACAATGTCTGGTACAGAAGATGCTCAGGAAAGAAGGGTTGGATGGATGACGTATAATCTTGAGTATTAGTGTATTTCCATCCCCACTGTGGATTAGAATGACCAGGTAGGTTTGTTTTCATGGTTGTTTCACTCAATTGGGCCCTTTAAAATATTGGATTTTTAGTTTTTATTATTTTATTTTTTATTGTATTTTTTTCCATCCCCATTTATCCTCCCCACACCCTCTTCTACTTCTACCCGCACCCCCCACCACAATCACCACATTGTTGTCCGTGTCTATGAGTTCTTTTCCTTTTTTCTTTTTTGCTCAATCTCTTCATAAAATATTGAATTTAAAGGCAGCAGTGAATATAAGTGGTCCCTAAATGTGCCAATGACCACAGACCCCTGTTTTGCCCGTCTGGTGGTCCACAGCCCGAGAAATGCTTATGCGATGGATCCCGAGGCTGACCAGACTGATCTCGAGCTGGTGGGCCTTGCCCTGGCTTCTCCTCTCTGGGCTCCCAGGGCCAGTGGGTCCCTCGTCCTGGTCCCACCCAGAAATCTCTCCTCTTGAGGATGTTTTTACTCTGCTTTCAATCACTGGAGAATTTTACAAGCACTAGAGACTTTCCTCCCCGTTCCAATTCAATTTTCCTTCTAATTATAATAGGTACCACTTATCGAATGCTTAAATAGGCCTGGTCCTACGCTAAGCCTCAACCAGGTATTATCTCATTTAATCCTAACAACTCCTTGTGCTGTCACTATTCTTGTTTAACGGATGGAAATGAAGTGAAGGCCTAGGAAGGTGAAGTGGCTTGCCCAAAGTCACACAGCTTGTAAGCAGCGGATTTTAGCGGCGGTCTATCTGACTCCAAACTCCATGCTTCAACCACCTTGATATGCTGTGATCAGAATGTACATGTATTTGCATATGATTCTCTATATTTACCTTCCTATAATAAACATTCATCCAGCTGATTACATCACCTTCGGCATCATAATTTGAAATGTCTAAATAAATACTATCCTAAGTGGAGGTACCTTTGGTGAACACCTGGGTGGTAGAGAATGCCAGAGCAGAGACACCCAATACTTGAAATTCAGGGCCAGGAAGAGCATCCCTCTGTGGAGCCCTCATGGTGAGGTGAGGGCCTGTTTGTGTAAAGGGACCAGGGGGAAGCTGGATGCTGGGAGATTTGCAGATTGAAAATAACAGGAACACTGAACAAGGGCACTGCAGAAGAGGGAAAGAGAAGGTTTTACACTTTTACATTTTTGTGTAACTGGGTTTTGCCGCTGTGGATGCTTCATGGGTCTGAACTCTTATCTGAATTACCGGCATGATATAAGGACTTGGCCATAAGAAGCTTTGGGGCATAGGTAGGGAATATTGCCCTATTCTAATCTGCTGCTGTGATCTCTCTCTCTCATCTGAGGAATCTGGAGGGTGACAAGCAAGGGGTAAAAGAGGCTCCTCTTCCTCCCCCGCCACCCCCTCCCAGGGCTGGGTCATTCTGCCCTCAGAAACCTCAGCCCTGTCAGTGATTGTTAGAGAGGCGGGCCAGACACTGCCCAGGGGCAGCTTGCTGGACCCCCAGCTCAGAACTGCCTCGCAAACAATGAAGACCCTTCAGCTTCTCCCCCCAGCTGTCTCTGGCCACCCCTGGTGGGGTGGGGGTGGGCGGTCAAGCAAACTCCAGCACAGGAAGGCTTAAAGAGAGAGGCAGGAGGGCACCATTACAATCAGAGTGTTTTTGAAGCCTGGGTGCCATTTCTCTGTGTAACTGTGATTTG
Source organism: Trachops cirrhosus (assembly GCA_028533065.1). Classification (NCBI taxonomy): domain Eukaryota; kingdom Metazoa; phylum Chordata; class Mammalia; order Chiroptera; family Phyllostomidae; genus Trachops; species Trachops cirrhosus. The sequence goes on along the minus strand of CM052538.1, from coordinate 22,893,483 downwards.
TATTACATCAGTTGGTAGAACCTCAGTTTCCCATCTATGGAACGCTGATGATAGTCCCTCACTTACAGAATTGCTGAAAGGATGCAATGCAATTTAGCAATGATGATTGTCAGTTCATGCATGTTCACTGATACTAACATTGTGTGAATGTCCAGAGAAACTACTCTCTCTTCTATTTTGAAAACACTCCTATTTTGGTGTAATATTCTACTTAGTTAAATTGGTTCTTTCATGCCTGAATAGATTAGTTTGCTAGCTCTCTCTTCTCTTTCCCCTCCCCCAAAGTTTTGTTCTTCTAGGCCCCTTGCTTGGAGAAAGGAGATGTAGGTGTTTTTGTTTGAAGGACACCAGGGCCCAAGGTAACTCTCAGGGACCTTCTGTTCCAGGTCAAGAATCTAGCTGGAAAGAAGTGTGCAGGAGTCACAGGAATTGTTTGTGATTTTTTCATTGTGAGTATCTAAAGGCATGTGTTAGCCTTTGTAGGACGTCCACAGAAGCTATCCCAGCACTTGCAGGTAAGAGAGAAAAATATTCTTTTCTCGGGACAAGAAATTCTGTTGGCATTCTCATTTTCTTCTAGTCTTGAGAACCCTGGGGGAAAGTGTGACCAATAATTCAGGATGGGGACTGATACTACTCTGTGATCTGTGTGGTTGTTATTCACAATATAATAACAATAGCATGTTTGCAGAGGGTTTACAACAATGAGATGAAAGAATGAATGAAAGGAAGGAAAAAAGGAAGGAAGGAAGGCAGAAAGGTAGAAAGAAGGAAGGAAGGAAAGGAAAGGAAGGAAGGAAAGAAAAAGAAGTATAACTCAGGGGCAAGAGATAATATTATTCTCTTACGGAGACCAGAAAATAATTCTCCTAAAACCAGACTGAGATGGCTAATTGCAGCCTTTGGAAACACCATTCATTGATGAGACACTCAAAATATAAAGACTCCATGTTGCATTTCACAGTGTGTCTTGCAGTGATTGACCTGATTTCAGTAAAGCATGTCATTATGAAGAAAAGTTATGTTCCAAGAGTAGGAAGTGAGTTTAGGCTTAAACGGTGCCCGTTTGCTAAGTGTCGCTTCACCTTTTTATTCCCTTAAGTTCTTCAATTCCTAGACACCTACCCTCTTTCTACTTTCAAGGGTAAATCCTCTTATTTCTCCTGTGACTATAGCAAGTCATCATTTGTCTTTCTAGAATGTGGCTTCAGAAAGCTGCAATTATTAACAATTTCAGTGTAGAATCTTTGGACAAAACTGAAAAAAAATGAAAGTTCTAGATTGTTTCTAGGAACTATTTGATTTAGGAAATTTTAAATCACCAGTAATATTCACAGTTAATTATTCCAGAAGCAATTGTGTTTACCCAAATCTCCAAATTAACTGTGCATACAGTTTGCTTGGGCTGACATTTTGGTGACATTTACCACAAATAATCCTTCAAAGTGCAAGATCCATTTTGAATTTTTCCCCCAAATTGGAATTTAGCTTTTGAATAAAATTTGTTTATAGTTGCTATTTAAAATTCCATATTTATATAAACTCCAACTTGCTCTCATTTAATTTCTCTGCTATATTCATAGGCAATTTTTACCTGAAGATTGTGTCACCCTTAGCAACCTAGCCTTATTTTCTAATTTCCCTTTAATGGTTTTGTGTTCCAAGTTTAATTTAAGAATGGATTGCTTATATTTCACATACAAATCTCCCTCCTAGTTATTGTTATTAATATCACAATTTTGTTGTAATATCTGTAAGAGCACAAAATGTGTCCCCTTAAAGATGCATTTGCCAACCACTGAACTGCATACATTTCAATTACAACTCTCCCTCGTAATTATTGTTATTAATATCATGATTACTATTGCAATATCCATAAGCCTGCAGAAGGTGTCCTGTCAAGGGTGCATTTACAAACAGCTTTTTCAGCTTCTTCTTAAGAAAAATGGGCCTGACTTTATCTAAATTCGACTTCCCCTACAATTTACATTAGACAACACACTCCATCAATAAAACCATCAAAATGATCTACTGCATTGTAGACAAAAGTTATTGTGTCAAGTTGACACTAATCAGTTAATTCCAGTAAACCTTCAGATAAACAAAAGCTTGTTGTCTATTACTGACGTGTGTGATGGGCCCCTTGTATGTCCTATGGTTCTGCCCATCTATAGAGATGTATCTGGCAGACACTTGCCCTGAGGCATCTATATGGAAACGGAGACAAGATGTATAGTTAATGATGTTGACCCTGACTCCCCCAACAGAGATTGAATTCAAGTCCTCATAATATCTCGACAGCTGATATGTATACTGTGCTAATAATGTTAACAATTACTATGCCACAGGGATTCCCCAGGCTTTAGGAAAAAAAAAGCGATTTTAAAGCTTCTTCCCTTAGATGAGCTGATTTTCTTGTTTATACCTATCATCAGCACGGTCTCCCTATTGAGATGAGTTTCTTAATGGAGAAAGGTTTTTTTCTTAATGTCGGTGTTTTGGACTAACGAGTGATGCTGGGTGAGTTGAACATCTTCTGGAAAAGCCGATAATATGTACAGATCAGAGGAAATGTTTACAGTCACTATTTCCCTGGTAGGCTGGGCTAGTCAAAACTGGGGAGAGCATTAGCATCACACTGTTATTGTTGACGTGGATCAGAGCACATTCAGGATGTCAACAGGCCTTCTCTGACGTGGTTCTTCTTTGGACACAAAAGGGCAGCCTGCCAATGCCTGCTTGACATGATTGGGTAGCTGTGGAGTCAGAAATCACCCTTGGGTCTCCTCAGCTGGCTGCTGAGCCGTAGAGGAAAAGGAAGGAGCTGAACCAGCCCGCTGATCACCTGTTTTCTCCTCACCTCCCTACTTCTCATTCTTTTGCAAAGACTGAATGGGAAAGGCCATGGAGGGGCTTGGGATGAAATGTTGACAGGGGGTACTGTTGGAAATTAAATTCTGCCCTATTTTGTGTACCATTCTTGTGAGTCACATTTGTGAATAGTAGCGAGAGATTTAATGATCGCATATTTTTTATCTTATTTCCCTTCGGTCGATGGCAATTCTTTTCTGTTAATGTCAACTTAGAGCTCAAAGTAATTTAGTAATTGATTCTAAGCACAGCAGTTCGCCAATGGCAGATCTCCATTTGTGGGGAATATCTTTGCTAATTTTATCCATCAGAATGAGATTACCATGCTAATCTCTCCCATCCTCATCTCTTGGGTCATTTGGGACATGCTGATGCAAATGACTTATTAGACACAAGGCCTTCGTCCATCCCAGGACCAGAGAAAGATGAAAGGAAGCCAAGATAAGGATATTACAATGCCTGAACACACACAGATGGTATGCATACCTAATACGTTAAAATGGTAGGACCCTAAACTGGGAACTGGTATAAAAACTAGTTATAACAAATGAAAAATACAATGAGCCAAAATATGTTAAATACATTTAAGGGAAAGAAGGAAAAGAATTAAGGCAGAACAAATGCATCTGGGGACATGTAATTGGAAACCTAAACATTCACTGGGCCAGGGAAACCCAGAAAGTCATAAGTCAGGTGGAGGGAGGGGGGCATCCTTAATGAGATTAAGTGGAGAAAACCAAAATGGCCGTGTTAACAAAAAGATTGAGGCTGTATCTACAGACACAAGCTGTCCAACTGTTCTCAGTGAATGACTGGTTACTGGCTAAGTTAGCCATTGGTTGCTTGTCTGATTTAATTAACATGCTCAAACCAGGGTGAGTGTGTGTGGTAAAAAATAGCCTGAAACTAGTTTCGGTTACATGTACACAATAGGGTATTGTATTCTACAATGGGCTGAAAGGCCTCCCAAAGATATTTCTAGTAAATGGATACCTTCTAAAATGCTTTGCTTTATGAAGTAGCAAAATATTTAGAGGGAATTCAGAAAAGATCAGTTTAAATTATTCAGGTAAAAGGGGATTTCAAGAAAGAAAAATTAGCTAATATAGAAGCTGGGTGAGTGTTTATGAAGGCAGAAAACCCCCAGAGATAGAAAAGATATTTAGCATGTAAGATGCCTGATGTGAGGTCAAAAGAGGCAAATCTAGATATTAAGCAAATAAATAAATCCAGTCTTTACTCTCCTCAATGGAAAGGAGGAAAAACTGACATTATGGTCATTTTGTCTTCAAAGAGCCAAAACCTTATTACCAAAATAGCAGAAGCATATCATGAAAAAATCTAAAATAATACTATTTCCAAGTTCGAATCATTGGCCCAATTACTCTGAATGTCTTATACTCCAAAGCTGCTGTATAACGTCAGTCGCCAGCAATAGGACAGAACACTCACATGCACACTCGCTGTCACATACTGTTAACCTGAGACGGAGAGCACCCCTCTCAGACCCGGGTGTTCTCCTGACTCCCCAGTCCCGACTAAAGAGACGCAGGTCTGAAACTTCAGGTCATCTTCAACCTCAAATCATAGCGGAGTCTCTGGGTGCTTGTGTTTGTCCTCATCCTTCTTCCCAAGCAGCCACTTGCCAAGTCACGCAGACTCTAAATCTGAGAAGTGTCTCCCATGTTTTCTGTCTTCACTCCCAACACCCCCATTGGGATCTTGATTTTCTTATTTTCTGAGGGGATAAATAAAACTTATTCATCCTGGTTCCTTCTAGCAGTAGGTAAAGGCCAAGGTGGAAGGCACAGAATTAGGAGCTAGATTTCTTCAAACATATTTTGTCTTATAGATTTGACTTTGGAAACATGTAAACATTTTACATAATTAGAAAACAAAATAAATTTAAAAACAAAGCTAAGATTCAAAAGTAGAACTAGCCAAATTGATCTAAGTGTGATGAGCTTGATTAACATAGGAGGGAACTATTACAAAAAAGTTTAAAACTTCAGTCGGGCAACTTTTGATTTATTCTCCTCTCTGTGTTTGCACTATCACCCTCTTCTCAGCTCCTCACTCGGAACCATCCCACGTCGCTGCGGGATTACCTTTTTTAAAAGCCAACTCCCAGACTGGGCTGTGCCAGAGGTGAGACAAGGGAGTGCCCACCCTGGGGGCAAATTTTAAGGGGGCGCCAAAACACTCTGTGGTCAAGATAAATACTATTTCAAAGAAATATTTCTTAAAAAAATTTTAAAGATTTTATTTATTTATTTTTAGAGAGAAGGGAAGGGAGGGAGAAAGAGAAGGAGAGAAACATCAATGTGTGGTTGCCTCTCACGTGGCTCCCACTGGGGACCTGGCCCACAACCCAGGCATGTGCCCTGAATGGGAATCGAACCGGCAACCCTTTGGTTTGCAGCCCGCACTCAATCTACTGAGCTACACCAGCCAGGGTTCAAGGCAATATTTTTTAAAAATCAAAATGAATGTCAAAGAAATCCATGATGACCAGAATATTAAAAATTTAAGTGAAGAACAGGATTCAACCCTGAGTTTGCACGCCCCTGCCTCACTCACTGTATCCAAATCCTATTCCTGGTTTCAATCAAACTTTATTTACAAAAATAGCAAAATAGGGACTGGGGACTGTAGTTTGCTGACTTTATTTATTTTTAAATATTGTATTACAATATTTATCTTGATTACTGGATTTTGGGGTGTCCCCTTACATTTTACACCCAAGGAGAGTGCTCCCCTGGACTCTCACCCACATGCCAGCCCTGCCCGGTGTTTCATCAAATCAAACACCAATTTCTCATCCTGGCATTTCAGGATTTTTTACCTGGGAGGTAGCATGGTTTAATGATTAACTAACTCCACAGGCTTTGAGCTGGCCCGTCTTCGGTACAAATCCTGGCTCTGCGGTTCACCAGCTGTGCTGAGTTTGGACAAGTGACCTCACCTTTTGGACTCTCAGTGTCCTCTTCTGTAAATGAGGATGAAATACCATTTACAGGAGACATCGTCCTATTTTTTCAATCTTACTGGCCCACTGATGCAGAAATGCACAAGTCTTTATAAAGTGTTTCACATCATGCGCTTCTTTAAGCCCAATAATCATGCCAGAGCCGTGCGACGCTGCTTCCTCCAGCTGCAATCACCTTCCCTCTCAACTCCACAAGTTAAAATCTTAGCAGGATTTCAAAGCCAGCCTCAAGCCACCACGTGTATGAAGCCTTTCCTAAATTCCCCACAACCACCCAGCAACCAGAAGCACAAGCTGATGGCCTACTATGTGGCAGTTACCGGCATTTGGGATTCAGTGGTGAACATGACAGAGGCGAGCCCCACTCTCAGAGAGGGGGTTATAATGCTAAAAATGAACAGATAAACTATTAAACAGGCACGTAGGATCATTTTAACTAATTATAACAAAATTAATATGATCATATTTTAGAAAATCAGGTATAATTAAATTCACTCTAATATAATTTTAAAAGTCCCAAGCAGAGGAAACAATAATTCAAAGGCCCCAAGGCACAAAAGCTCAGTTTTGTGTCACTGTGTTTGAAGAACTGAAAGAAGGCTGAAGGCAGGATGGCAAGGTGCAGTTTTCTTTAAACATCGAGGTAACTGTCACGAACATTTCTTAGGGTCATTGTCTCTGTCCACTTTATGTTCTGGTCAGCTGTACTCTTGCCTGGTTCTAGTATTGGAGAAAGTGAAGAGCATGGGTTTCTTAACCAGATCGCCAGTTTAAATCTTGGCTCAATCACTTATTAGCTGGAAGTCGGACAAGTTTAAAGCACTGCAAACATTGTTTTCTTGATTTGTACAATGGGGTTGATAGTGATGAAACATGCCCATAGGGCCGTTGTGAGGGTTAAACGACGAATACACATTTAGAACGACCCCAGTGCACAGCGAGTGCTGTGTAGCTCTTAGGTGTGATGTAAGTTCCTCTAGGGTTGCTGGTCTTTGCATTAGTGCAGAAACTTGCATACTGCGTTTTAAATTATAAGCCCTGAAAATGTGTATTGAATCTAGTCATGAAACAGAAGACTGATATTTTTTTAATAAATGCCAGTGATGAGATGTTTATTATAGAGCCATACATTCCTTATTTGGTACCTTCTTTTCTGTGTTTTCATTTCTTAGCCACCGAAAGAAATGATCTACAAGGAAGGATCAGGCTGAAATAGTACTTCACAAGGGCCACTAGCATACAGTTTTTAATATGCACCTGAAATCAATGCTACTCAATGTTAGCATTACCCTTTCTTCCTTCCATTGGGACTGTTTTAGAATTTAGGTCATGTCAAATAACAATTCAAAAAAAAATTCTATGTCTAATAACACAGCTGATGGATCCAGCTGAGCTTGGGTATTCACTTCCTACAGGGGTGTCCAATCTGTGGCCCGCGGGTGGCATGTGGCTCGGGATGGCTATGAATGCGGCCCAACACAAAGTTGTAAATTTGCTTAAAACATTATGAGGTTTTTTTTGTAATTACGTGTTGCAGTGTATTTAATATGTGGCCTTAAACAACTCTTCTTCTTCCAGTGTGGCCCAGAGACACCAAAAGATTGGACACACCTGCTTAGGAGGTTGCAGAAATTTTCTGCCATCAGGGATGGGGTTTGCTTGGCCCAGGAGGGCTAATTGTCAAAGAGCATTTCTTCCTATGGCCTTTGATCTAGGAGGATAGGTACATGTCATACACTGTAGAATAAGTAGTCTTGGTCAACTTTATAGATACTTTGAGATTTTAAAGAATGTACTTCCGAATGTTTTTGAAATTCCTCTTATAAATAAAACTCCAGACTTCTTGCCAAGGTGGAGGCATAGGTAGATACACTTTGCATCCCCACACAACCAAATGAAGGACAACAACAAATTAAAAAAAAACAGAACTAACAGAAAATCGAACTGTATGGAAGCCTGACAACCAACGAGTTAAAGAAGAAACATTCATCCAGACCGGTAGGAGGGGCAGAGAGGACTCACGTCAAGGCAGCGGCTGGCAGGCCGGGAGGTCCCACATTCGAGTGCAGATAAACTGGGAGGAACAACTGGGAGCAAGACAGACCACATAACCCAGGGTCTCAGCGTGGGGGAAATAAAGCCTCAAAACCTCTGACTGAAAACACCTGTGGGGGTTGAGACAGCAGTGGGAGAAACTCCCAGCCTCACAGGAGAGTTTGTTGGAGAGACCCACAGGGTCCAAGAATGTACACAAGCCCACCTACCTGGGGATCAGCACCAGAAGGGCCCAATTTGCTTGTGGGTAGCAGGGGAAGTACTGAAAGATGGCAAACAGCTGAACAAGTTCCATTGTTTCCTCTCAGACCCTTCCCCACATACAGCGTCACAACCCAGCAACGTGGATTGCCCCACCCTGGCAAACACCTAAGGCTCCACCCCTTACTAGGTAACAGATGTGCCGAGACAAAAAATGGCCCAAATGAAAGAACAGATCAAAGCTCCAGAAAAAATAAAAAATAAAACTAAGCGATGAAGAGATAGCCAACCTAATCAGATTCACAGTTCAAAACATTGGTAATCAGGATGCTCACAGAATTAATTGAGTATGGTTGCAAAATAGAGGAAAAAATGAAGGCTATGAAAAGAGAAATAAAGGAAAATATACAGGGAACCAACAGTAACTGGAAGGAAACTGGGACTTAAATCAATGGTTTGGACCAGAGGAAGAAGTAAACATTCAACCAGAACAGAATGAAGAAATAGGACTTCAAAAAATGAGGAGAGGCTTAGGAACCTCCAGGACAACTTTAAAGCGTTCCAACATCCGAATCATAGGGGTGCCAGAAGGAGAAGAGGAAGAGCAAGAAATGGAAAATTTCATTATTTATTTGAAAAAATAATGAAGGAGAATGTCCCCAATCTGGCAAAGGAAATAGACTTCCAGGAAGTCCAGGAAGCTCAGAGATACCCAAAGAAGTTGGACTCAAAGAGGAACACACCAAGACACATCATAATTACATTACCCAGAATTAAAGATACAAAAAGAATCTCAAAAGCAGCAAGAGAAAAGGACACAGTTACCTACAACGGAGTTCCCATTAGACTAGTAGCTGATTTCCCAAAAGAGACCTTACAGGCAAGAAGTGGCTGGAAAGAAGTATTCAAAGTCATGAAAGGCAGGGACCTACATCCAAGATTACTCTATCCAGCAAAGCTATCATTTAGAATGGAAGGGCAGATAAAGTTCTTCTCAGATAAGGTCAAGTTAAAGGAGTTCATCATTACCAAGCCCTTATTATATAAAATATTAAAGGGACTTATCTGAGAAAAAGAAGATAAAAAATATGAATAGTAAAATGACAGCAAACGCACAACTATTAACAACCACACCTAAAAACAAGCAAAGAAACAAATAAACAAACTAAGCAAACAACTGAAACAGAAACAGAATCACAGAATGGAGATCACAGGGAGGGTTATCAGCCAGGGAGTGGGAGGGGGAGTGGGAAAATATACAGGGAATAAGAAGCATAAATGGTAGGTAGAAAATAGACAGCGAGAGGTTAAGAATAGTATAAGAAATGTAGAGGCCAAAGAACTTATGTGTATGACTCATGGACATGAACTAAAGGTAAGGGAATTCAGGTGGGAGGTGGTGTGCAGAGCGGAGGGGAATGAAGAGGGGGGTGGAATGTGACAACTGTAACAGCATAATCAATAAAATCTATTGTAAAAAATAATAGAAAATTAAAAAAAACCCTCCAACTTTCATATTTGTTTCCAGCTCCTCATCCAAACGTACTTAAACTGTACTAATGATTAATGAGAGAGGGGGCTTGTGAAGGGGAAGGAGTAGGGACCAGGACTCGAGTCCCAGCTCTGCTACGTGACTGCTGTGTGATTTTAGTCTACTTACATAATCTCTCCCAGACTCATGTCCTCCATTTGCAAATGTGTAATATTATTTCAAAGAATTAGTGTGAGGAGAACACACAGACACACTTCGCCCACACATGGATTAGTTTTGTAGGCTGCTCTACCAAATTATCATACACTTGGTGGTTTAAAACAACAGCAATTTATTCCCTCACTCTTCTGGAGGCCAGAAACTTGAAACCATTATCACGGGGTCAAAATCAAGGTGTCTGCGGGTTTGGTGCTGCATCCAGAGGCCCCAGGGGAGAGAAAGTCAGTTCCTTGCCTCTTCCAGCTTCTTGTGGCTGCCAACATTCTTGTTACTTTGTGGCCACATCACTCTAATCTCTGCCTCCAGGAACACTGGCCTTCTCCTCCTCCATCTCCCCCTGCCTCCTCTGTGACTGCATTTAGAGCCCATCTAGATAATACAGTGCAATTTCCCCATTTCAAGGCCCTTATGCTAATCATATCTGCAAAGATACTGAAATGAACATTTACAGGTTGCAGGGATTAGATCTGATACCTTTGGGGGCCAATATTTTAGCCTGGCACAATCCCTAGTTGATATAACCCATTATGATTATTAGTAGTGAATCTTGAATTTCTAAAAATCAGAATTAGGGATCTTGTAAAAATAGATATTAGTGACACAATATTAAAAATATAGTTCAAAATGTATTTAGAGTTTCACTTTTAAATGTATCTCAAAAGTGATTAATAGGTTACCACTCCTCACACACCACCACTTCTTGTATGACTTTGGACATATTATATAATCCCTTTAGGCCTCAGTTTCTTATTGGTCAACTAGGGACAGCCCTAGTCACAGACCGGCATGAAGATTAGGTAGTGCATGAAAAGCCGAGCACAAGAGAAGTGCTCTCCACGTGGTAGGTCTTATGAATTTAAAAAGTAAATGTACCAGCAAAAATCTGACCCGACCTTTCTCACTTTTGTCCCAGTGCCTCAATGAAGATGTATCAGAAGACATATATGTCAGTTGCCCAAGGAATAATTTTACTTTGTGTCTATATTGACCTCATTTTTTAAAAATGTAAGTTTGACCAAATTTCTTCCAGAGTTTAAATCTCAGATTCTGTTTTAATTTGCTTGATGGCTACTGAGTTTTCAGGAGTGAAATGCAGCTTCCTTTTGTTTGAAATTTTTGGGCCTGAAACTCTTAGGGGTCCTGTGGATTGTCTCAAGTCTTACAGCCCACTGGACATCGGTGGAATGCTGGGCCCTGTAATTGACTTCTACATACACCTGATGATGAAATAATCGGCCCTTTGAAAGTCAGATTGCTAAATACTACAATACAGAGTCTTGGGGATTGGTTTGAGTGCATATGTTGTGAGTTACCCATTGTAAGAAGGCTTCCTGAACCAATTTATGTTAAGAAGGTGGGTTGTTAGAAATGACTTGTCCAGGGGCGTGTAGCTTGTTGGGGGCAAGTGCAGTACCCTGTTGTTTTACACCCCCAGGATGGGGAATTTTCTACTCTCGCACAGGTATTCTAATCCTTTCTTTCTCCTCTCTCCCTCCCTCCCTCTCTCCTTTCCTTCCTTCCTTTCTCCCTCCCTTCTTTCCTCCCTCCCTCCCTTCCTTCCTCCCTTGTTCTTACATGTCCCCTTTCTCTGTCAGCTCCTGACAAAGGCTAGCTGTGCTTATGGCCTCCCCAGTCAGGTGATGGGAGCATGAGTTCTCCTTACACTGTATCATGATGTATCTAATACATAAAAGAAGAAAACTGAGAACAAAGCAGAGTTTATGTGGCTTAATTATATTGACATCTCTTGGGTTTAGTAACATTGTTTGTATAGAGCATTCTCTGTGGTATGATTTGATAATTTTTATCTCCTTTTACAAAATAGTATTTTGTGGTTGAATTTCTGCTCAATATAAGCTCATATAAGGGGACTCCTAAGGACATTCAAAAAGGAATAAATCTTCAAAAAAAATTCCAAAGGGAATGAAGTGGACTTTTTTTGTATCATGTATTAATGGGGTTAAAACCTCAGAAATTCTTGGCATGAGATTTTGGAGAATATTACAGCAATGAAATGTAGCAAGAGGTAATTCACCATATTATGCTATTAGACACGTGTGTACACATGCTTATGTATACATTTAATTTAATCTACAGGAGTTAATCCAACATATTGTTTTACCAGCCAACATCCTAGGAGTTGAATTTAAAATCAAAACAATAGCAACAATAATAACTATGATTTATTAGGCATTTATCTTATGCTAAGATGTTTATGATGACCTTGTTTATATTCACAATAACCTAGGAGACTGATGTTTCTTTATTTTTAATATATTTTAGCTCCATTTTACAGGTGAATAAGCCAGGGCTTAGAGAGATGAAGTAACTTACCAAAAGTCCTGCTGGAACTGGGGTTTGAACTCGAGTCTGGCTTCAAAATCCATGACCTTACATTTACACAATGGAATTCTATGCAGATGAAAGAAAGAAGGAGCTCATACCCTTTGCAACAGCATGGATGGAGTTGGAAAGCATTATGCTAAGCGAAATAAGCCAGGCAGTGAAAGACAAATACCATATGATCTCGCCTTTAACAGGAACCTAAACAACAAAACAAAGAACCAAGTAAAATATAACAAAAGACACTGAAATAGAGGACAAGTTGTCAGTGCCCAGAGGGGAGAGGGGAGGGAATTCCAGGGGAGAAGGGAAGGGTTTACAGGAACGAATATAGAGGACACATGGACAAAACTAGGGGGTTGGAAAGGGGAGGGAGGAGGGGAGGAATGGGTGGGTGGGCTGGAATGGGAATAAAGGATAGAAACTGTACTGAATAAACTAAAATAAAAAAATTAAAAAAAAATCCATGACCTTGACACTACACAGGGTGTTGTTGCCTTGTGCTCCTGTATCCAGAGTTCTCGACTCTGTTAGTCATCTCACGTTTGGTAATGCAGTCATTGCCAATGTACATTCTCCAAAGCGTCTGGTGAAACTGCAACATGCACTCATGGCAATTTGAATGGTCATCATTTCACAGGTGAAGTGGCTGGTGATGCAGGTCGGAAGGAGAGTTTTACTTGAAGCCAGTGTGAGCCTTGCACACACATCACCTGCCACCTTTTCTGCGTCTTACGAGCCAGACCACATTTGCTGTCACTGCCTTGCCACCCTGCAGAGTTCTTTCATTAAGTTTTAAAGAGCTGAGAAATCAGCGAAATTACCAGTAAATACGTATTAGGGCAGGAGGACATTCTTATTGTTATTTTTTAAATGCTTTATTGAGTTCACACAAACAGAGGAATATTTTATTTATGAATTTAATATAAATGCCATAAAATATATGCAAGAATACACAAAACCTATGAACAAAATTATAACAGTATTCAAGTTCCACATGGTTTAATTTCACCAATATCCCCTGGGTTCCATGGGAAGAACTTCAGCATAACATAATTATTTTTGCTTCAATGCAAAAAAAAATTGACTAAGTTTCTACTATGTATGTGCTAGGCACTGAACCTACTTGAATGAATAAGACATATACCTGCCCTATTTACTCTCTAACTACACATAATATGGTTCTTTGCAACCTTTCTAATATGGATTGAAAATCTACATGTAATCCTGTACTTTACTAATTCCCACCCCCTATGTTAAGTAAAGAGGCTCTTTAAATAGCTTTATGTACTATTATTATTAGTTGCCTATTATTATTATATAGTATATACATGAACTATTATAATGTATAGCTATATGTTATTAGTAGTAACCTATTACAATATAATTATCTATGATATAGATATTATTATAGAAGAGAGAACTTAAGGGCCTATAGGCCGTCCTAATTGAGCATATTACTAATTCTTGATGGGTTGAGACTTAGCCTCAGAATCTTTGTCAACATAGCATTCCAAGTAGTCATTACGAGCCTCTTCTTGTGCGATACCACCTCTCTTCTATGGTGCTTCACTAAACATGCGCAATGCCATCCACTTGGAGCGGTTACTATTGAAGCTTCCCTAACTTTCACCATTCATTCCACAAAGATTTGTTGAGGAATATGATAACTAATATAATAGCTACTGTCATGGAGTGCTGGCTATGTGGCAGGCACAGTGCCAAGTGACCTTCCTGTATGATTATTTAATTCTCATAAAAACCTTAAGAGGTAAAGGTAGATGTTATTATCCACTGTAGTAGGCCATTGCACATTAGTGTTGTTGTGCTTTTGGTCTTGCCCAGCACCCACCGTCTCTCTTCATCTGCGAGGAGAAACTCAGTTTTTCTTCCAAGAACTGTCTCAGTCTATGCAGTCAGGTGAGATGGATTTCATCTCCGACTGCAGCAGTAGGCACGTGGCCCAAGCCTGGCCAAGGAAAATGCACATCTCCCTCGCCATAGCAGTTGGTTTAACGTTGGGTTGGGCCCCAGGCTCAATCAAAGGCAATGAGAGTGACAGCGGGTCTTTTGCTGGGACTCTTGGCAAAGAGGCACGTCTTCCATTGGGTTTGTTAAAGCTGTTTTGATAGAAACTGGGAGCTGGCCTTGGTGACCGTTTTGTCCCTTCCTGGGCAACCCTGGGGAGATCCTGGCACAGAATGTGGCCAACGTGGAGAAAAGCAGAACTCAGACAAAGAGAAACTTTTCCCACATCAGAGTTTGAGAACCTCAAACCGGCCACATATGAAATGAGTCCCTGACCTTTCTGCCTCTGCCCCTGTACCCTGCAGTGTTATGCAGTTAATGGTAGCTAGTGAAGCCCAGTGTGTGAGTGCACGTGTGTTTAATAAAAGACTAAAACAACCCCAGTCTACACACGAAAATTCTTACATTACAGAGGGTAAATAATTTGTCTATGGTTATATAAGTAGCTAGTGGGAAAGCAGGCTTTCAAAAAACAAAAGAAAAGAAAAGCAGACTTAAAATCAGACTTCCAACTTGGCACTTTTCAGCACCATGTTATTCCACCCGGACACTATGATAGAGTTGTCTCTCATCCCCCGAGAGAAGCTGTCTGAAGTGCACTGTTGGTATTTAACAGGATTGAGCTCATGTGGGGTTTGAGGACTAGATTCCAGACTGCTGAGGTGGAAGATTTTAGCTGTGACCATCAAAACTGACCACAGTGAAGGGGAGTGCGGGCCAGGAAGGAGAGTCCCCGAGTGTCCAGGCCTGGACAAAGGACATTGTCATGCTAAAGGAGAAGAAAGTGTGCATTTCCCTCTTTGATGGGGGCAGAGCTCTGGAAACATAAGCATTTTGCTTATGTTTGTGGCTTTTGGGTCACACCAGCAAATGTATACAACAGCAAAGAAGAAATTGTTCTCTGGGTCTCGGAGCATGTGGAGAGCTCACCAGGGGATTTCCTTATTAGAGTCCCTGATAACACAGGAATCGCCTTTTTAGAAAATCCCAGTGGGGCAACATTAAAGGACATGATCTGACACGTTGTCCTTGGACTTTCTCTCATAAATCATTGAGTCCTAAAGGTAACAAAGTAGATACTACAAAGTAGACACTTACATAAATCTTCGGTAATTGTAGTCATTCTCCAGGCAAGTATGAGCTTGCTTATACAGCTTGTATAGCTTTTCACAACCCAAAACTTTTAAATGCACATTTAAAACACATTTAACTCCTAGTGGAACTAGGTGGAAAATGCTCAATTAACCATTTAGTTTGGTTGTTACCAAAATAAAAAATAACATTATCTAACTCAACCCTTTAAAAACTTAAATCACATTTCACACATGTAGAGTCAGTAGGTTTGCATGTGTTTGGTAAAATATACTCATTGCCTCATTTCCTGAAAAAAATACTCATTTAATAATTTAAATCTGTCCAACAAATTTCTTGGTGTCTCAATCTTTTTGCATGTTTTCCAAAGTAATTTAAATTAATTGTCATTTCTTTCTGGTTTAGGGTATCTTAAGAAATGTAAAGAAGGTGGGAAGAAGTAACCCAACATAGAACATATCTCCTGACATTAGTTCAGCTGAGAATTGATGGGAAGATAAAGCATGCCTGGAGGCAGAGGGATGGATTCAATGACTTCTTGAAGTCCTTGGCAACTGGATATGTCTAGGGTTATGATTATGATTATGTTTACTTATTAACATTTACACTGGGCCATTTTAGTTGATTAGCACAATGCAATTACTAAAAATCTGCAGTTAGAAGTTCTGGGAAATGTCTACATTGCTAGGAAAGTCTCGATATGATATCATTTCTGATTTTCAACAATTTAATTAAAATAAATAAGCATATTACCTCTATGTTACAACAGTCTCTTCTCATAGTTGCCAACATGATGAAGAACTCAGTCTGATTGCTTCAAGTGGGCACAGTGAGAGTTTGTGATCTCAACTTCTTTGTTAATACTCATAAAACACTTCTGTGTCCACCAAGCAAGAAAGGTATGTTCTCTCAAGGTGAAGGAGCCATGCGTAGACTGAACCTGATTGCCTGTTCGCCCTCTTCTAGCCTCCGATGGGCCTAGTGTTTCGGCCACGGCCTCCCTCTGGCCAGGACCAGAGCCAGTGGAAGCTGAGCGGGCAGCGGCCTGTGAAGTGGGCCAGGAGAGGGGACCCTTAACCAGACAAAGGACTGTCGTTGTTTTGGACATTCTTCTATTAGAGACTGATCCATCTGAGATAGACTTTATTCCCTGTTGAAATGCAAGTGAGTCTAAAAATTTGTCCTTGTCGAGTGCTATCAGCTACAAATGAATGAGTACAGATTAATTTTCCACATAATTTCTTTAGAACAGTGATTCTTAAAGTATGACTTGGGGACCCCCTCAAATTCCCAACACTCATTTTGGGGGGGTCTTTGAGGTCAAAACTATTCTTATAACAATACTAATACAATGTTTACTCTCATTCTTTCTCACAGACATTGAAGTTTTCTAGAAGTCACATGACAGGTGATGTTGCAACAGTGAATACAGAAGTAGGTATGAGGGTCTGGGTGGGTTCTAGTAAGCCAAATATTAAAAGAATTGTAAAAATGTAAAACAATGCCACTCTTCAATAATTCATTATTTTGGAAAATATTATTTTCATCAAAATATTTTATTTGTATTAACAGTTCGTGGATTTCTATTTTTTAAATAAAGTAATAAGTATCTTACATTTTTCTCAGTTTGAATTTTTAATATAGCAAATTCAGTAGCTATAATCCACATAAACAAAAGCTCTTTGGGGTCCTGAATAATTTTTAAGAGTTTAAAGGCATCCTGGGATTACGAATGTTTGCTACAGGGACTGTCAGAATAGAAAGAGGCCTTAGAGGATACGAAGTCCTTTCACCACATTTACAGGTTGAAAATTGATCCCCAAAGACTGGGACAACTTACCTGGTGTTCTGTTTACCTATTGCTGTGCTTTAAACCACTCCAAGACTTAGTGGCTGAAAACACAACAATCTTTCTTTTTGCTCTCAAATATAGTAAAATTTGGCCTGCGCTTGAAGGGGGTGACATCTCTGCCTCACATGACATCTGGGACTTCAGACGTCTGAGGGCCGGGACAGCTGGGCTTTTCCAGGCATCTCTCTGTGTTCATCCCTAATGGATACTGGGGCTTCCTCACAGAACGAGTGTCCCAAGGAGCTGGGGTGAAAACAGGAAGGCTTCCCATGACCTCACCTAGGAAGAAGCCCCACAGCTTTTACCACATTTGATTGGCCAAGCAAGTCACTGAGACTAGCCCAGATGCAAGAGGAGGGAAGTTAGACTCCATCTCTCAATGGGAGGGACATCAAAGAATTCACAGCTATCTCTGATCTACTACATCTAAGGTCCTAGAATTATCATGAGAAGAACTGAAACCAGAATCCATCCCTCCTGACTCTTAATGCAGTATGACAACTTTGACAGTCATGTGTAGGAGGATGAAGAGACCGAATGTGGGGCATTGTGTGAATGAAGAATATTTCAGGGTGAACTGTAAGCACCCAGGTGAGTAGCAAGAGTATTGGGATCCTAAAAGGGAGGCTGCTAAGGAGGACAGGGGTCATGGACCCTCTGATACAGAAGAGACCGATTCTTTCTTATGACGCTCAGCTCTCCTCAAGAACCTCTTCACTAGTTGTCTCTGTTTCTATGATGGCAGGTTTGATCTGTGGGGCGGCGTACTTCACCGCTGGGAAACTATTATAATGTTCTTCTGCAGACTGGAAGTCCGTGCCCCAGTTGCTCTTTCAAAGTATTCTCCAGGAGGTATGTGAGCATCCTCGGTCCACAAGCACCCCAATCACATTCTGTGCACTCTGCTGTTGCCCATGCACACGAACAATACATCGTGCTGATCCAAACTCCAAATCCTGTTCATGGATGTTCTACGAATCAGGCTTCTCCTGGGTGAGTCTGCTTGTTTGTTTGCTTGTTTTTCACTCTGCTGTGGAAATTTATATTTACATTTTTAGCTCAATGAGCTCCCCTTGCCAATATCTTTTTGAATCCAGATTGTCACTAAGACTACTCATTATCCCACTTACCTCCATATACTCTGAAGATTTGTTAAGTATTTGCTCTATACTTTTATCTAAATCATAGATAAAAATGTCTAGACAGAGCCCTGTGTCACTCCACTAGAGACCGTCCTCTATGCTGACGTCAGTTCACTAATCAGTATCCTTTAGGTTCATTTATTCACCTAACTGTTGTTAATTCATCTAATAGTCCTCTCGTTCAGTGCATATTTCTCCATCTTGTCCACAGTGATATCGTGATAGGCCTGGACAAATGCCCTGCTGAAGTCCAGATGCATTATGTCTACTGCAGTGGGCTGTTCTCTGGATCCACTGTCCCTGTCAGAGGAAATGAAGCAAATCTGACTCCTTCAAACACGCCACGCACTCTGATGATTCTAAGGCCTTGCTCGTCTTCTTCTTTCTGCCCAGAATCTTCTTCCATTCTGTCTTGCCTGCCGGCTTGTTTCTATTGCTCAGATGTCACCTCCTTGCTGAGCTTTATTCCTTGACTCCAGGCATAACTATTTCACACCTGGTTTATTTCTCCAAAGCTCTTCATACATAGTATTTTGTCCAGTTGCTTGTTTATGCCTGTTTTCCTCTCCTTCATCTACAGCAAACCATGTCTCATTTAATAAATGTATGATGACTTTAATTCAACTAGACCCTGGTGCCTAGTGACCATCAATTCCTTTCCAAATACCCATAAATCACTCATTTCAAAATCCAATCGAGGACCAACAATGTGGTCTCTAATACCAATTCCCACTAAAAATAACCAGGGATCTTTTGAGAAATAGCTGGTACCAGGTCTAGGGAAAAAGTGTAAAAGATGAGCCTGGGACCTCTTGTCATACCAGCTAGCAAGAAAGCTATCAAAGACCACTTGGAGCCTGTCAAAAAAACTGAGGAACCCATTGAAAAGGCTTCCAGTGGTCAGGATTGGGGTCATTTGAGCACGAATAAGAATAATTACTGCAATGAGAGAAAATGCACAAAATATATTGAGACCCGTGAGTTCATAATGCTGACTCCTGCCTCCCCCAACCTCCCCCAGACCCCAGTGGTGATCTTGGAAGGACACACCGGGGAGGAGACTCATTATTCTGGAAACTGGTAAATAAAGGGGAAGGATTCAGCGTTTATCCTGATTTTCCCTACATTACCACACCAACCTTAGGTCCTAAATAATTGATAAAGGAAAGTTTTTTTCTTTACAGAAGTGTTTTAGCTAATAAATGAGCAAAAATGATATAATTAGAATATTACTGTTTTGCATCTACTAGATGTATAAAATCATGTAATCTATGGAATGATAATGAATGGCTCCTAAAATCAATGGGTAAAGAGCGATGGGAAACTTTTTGATGGGTAAGTCCAGCTGGTAATACCCCAACCGTACATATCAAATCTGACATCATAAAAAGAGACACAACCAACCTCCTGGTGTAGTACAGTGGGAAGTACACAGCACCGTCTATATGAAGTATGCGTGTTAAAAAAAACTGACCCTGAACCTGATGAAGCCTCGAAATTCAACTACCAGTCCACAGAAAATAACAAGGGCTAGAATTAAACAACACCATGGGGAGACAATCAACCAAATCCAGAATGTGGGTAATTCTATAGCACACGTGACTTATTTTCTTCTAAAATAAATCGCAAAGAGAAAAAAGCGGGAAGCGGCCTATAGATGAAAAGCAACTTAAGAAACACAGAAACCAAATGTAGTGTGTGAACCTTGTTTCAAGTCTGATTCATATGAACCAAGCAGCCACGGGGCACAGTGGGGGTCAGCAGGGCGGGGCTGAGGATGGGGCGGAGAGTGTTGGAACGGGGCTGACCGTGAGAGGCTCGTGATGCTTTCTTTATATTATTCTCTTTCCTTGGTATATGTGGGAAATCTTCCATAATTATTATTTAATGCAGTCTAGAATTTTACCTGTAATCATTGTCGAGTTCACCAATCTGTTGTTTTCAGAACCAGTTTTCCTTCCCTTTCTGAAAATTTAGGTGTTTGCCAGTAGAGCAAACACTTATCATTTCTGAACAACAAAAACCTCAATCCCAACTAGTGAATTTATCCCTTTTATCATCTAGTTCTATACATAAGAAAAAGGCCTCCTTGTCATAACTAGATGTCTATTTTTTAATAAAACTAGACTTTGACATTTTGAGTCCACTCTTTTTTAAAAAAGATAACAGGGGAAAGAAGGGGAAGAGTTGTCAAGGAACACTTATAAAGGACCCATGGGCAAAGTCAGCGCAGTGGGGGAGGATCGAATGCGGGAGGTGGGGGTGGGTAGGGCGGAGGAGAGTAATGGGGGGATAATGGGGACAACTGTAACTGAACAATTAAAAAATGAAAAAATGAAAAGTATACTTGGCATACAATTTTATATTGGTTATATTAGTTTTAGATGTACAATATCATGATTCAACATTTGTATACCTTGCAATGTGATGATCACCCCACTAATTCCAGGAGTTGTCTGTCACCGTGTAAACACCTCAGTATAGTTGACTGTTTCCTCTTCCCTTCTTCACCCGCCCTCCCAACCCTTCCCTTCCGGTAACCATCCCTTTGGTCTCTGTTTCTCTGAGTCTGTGTTTGTTTGTTTTGTTTTTATATTCCACATAAGCGAAATCATATGGTATTTATCTTTCTTTGTCTGACATATTTCACTGAGCCTAATACCCTCTAAATCTATCCACCTAGTCACAAAAGGCAAGATTTCATTCCTTTATTTTGCCACATAATTTCATTGTATACGTATATATACCACATTCTTAACCCATTTATTGGCTATTCTTACAGGTCTCTGTTATCCTTAAAAAATTACCCATCCCTGATTTCTTTCTCATGCACCCTGACTGTGGGACAAATCTGCAACCCAGGCATGTGCCCTGACTGGGAATCGAACCCACAAACTTTTGGTTTATGGGATAATGCTCCAACCAACAGACATACCAGCCCAGGCTGATTTCTTTCTTTTGGATAGGATTATTAGTTTCTTCAGGCAACCTCTCCTCTTTCTTTCTTAAGAAGTCTTGCTCATTTACAATAGCACAATTGGAAGAAGGTGGGCAAAATTTTTTGCTGGTACTACCCAGTGTTGGTGAGTCATATTCTGCTCTGTAGATGTAAGCTGGCACTACCTTCCTGGAAGGCGATTTTGCAACATGCGTCCAAAGCTTTGTAAAAGATGTGTACTCTTTGATCAAGGAATCACACTTTTAGGGGTTAATTCTTAGCAAGTCACATGGATAGGCACAGAGAATAGGCTAACAGGAAGTCTAGAGCAGAGTTTTTAAATCTACTTTGATAATAAAGAGCAAGCTAAATGTCAAAGGGAACAGAGTTGACTAAATAAACCATGGCTTATCATGCAGTGTAATGCCATATAACCAATAAAAATGATAGAAGAATGCTTCGTGATGAGGGGTAGTATTCATGATACATCACTGAAGAGGAAAAGGAGGTTACAAAGAGTCCGTAGAGAAAGTTCCCCATTAAAAATTATGTTTACACATGGAGGAAAAAAGACTGAAAAGTTATATAAGAAAGTTAAAGTATTTATGTATAATGCCTTTTTAATACTTTGATAGAAGAAAAAAGTCACTAACAATGAAAGGAGAGGGCCAGCTCCGGCGCTTCATGGTTCTGTCTCTCTGCTGGGTGCTGTCTGCTCTGACCTGACCACCTCCCAAGAGTGGCAGTAACCTCCCTTCGAGGTTTTTCTCTGCCCCCTCTCTGCACTCAAAGATGAAGGGCAGAATCAGTGACTCCTTCAGATGTAAGAGAGTCTCAGCAGATGGGGGGGGATTACTGTGCAATAGTTGCTAAATAAGGAATTTACCCCAGGAGCTCAGGTCTGGCCAAGGCAAGCTCAAAAAGCCCAGTCTGGCCTCAGCCTAGTCTCTGGAAGGAAACTGTCTGGTCCCACATGGGGGTTCTTTGTGCCTTACCTCTCAGCCGTTAGCACTGTTCCTTCAAGAGGTCTCCCTGAGGTTGGGTTAACACTGTTGGCTTCTGCTCTGTAGTTTCTTACATGACTCGCTGTGCTATTTTGTCCATTATTTTTCCCACTTCCCTCCTAGCAGCCTCCCTGCCCCTTCTTAAAAATGTCCCTTCCTCCTCCTGTTTCCCACGCCCAGTCTCAAATGGTGAAGGCTTGTGCATAAGCGAGAGTTAGGAGTGAGTTTGTGATTAGAACTCTAAGTGTCATAATTCTTGAGGCTGCTGTGTAACTTAGGAGAGTGAACAAATGAGAGAGAGGGAGAGAGAGAGAGGAAATGTGTGTTTAAAAAGAAAATTAATATTCTCCATTACATCTAACTGGGGAAATACTACAAACATGCATCATTGTAACCATTTTATTGTCTTCTGGCTCCTGAGGTCTGGGACACGTGGTGCCTGTCCCTGAGTACTGGATTACATTTGCTTCTAGATTCTGAATCAGCTGAAATTCACATTAAAATGCATGATGCTGCAGCATATTACTGGCAAAACCCACAAACTTCTGGAGTAAAACAAAATGATACAAACCAACAAACAACCATAGGACCTTTGGGGAGCCCAGAAAAAAAATATTTTTCAGAAGCTTTAGAATTCTCATGCATTTTTATATGTATTTCAAGCCTGAGCATTTTCAAACCATGAATGATTCCAGTGTTCCCAATACATCTCTCATTTGGCTCCTGGGGCTGATTCACATACAAGACCCTGTTATTGGAATTAATTCTGTGTATGACGAAGGCAACATAGATAAAGCCCTTGACTACCAGGAACTCGGCCTGCTTTTTGCAGGGTGGTGGAAATGGATACTTAGTAGGTACGATAGGACTGACATAGGGAAGCATCCCTTCCCTATAATAGCCACCCACCCCCAACACTTCTAGAGTGCCTGTTATCTCACCATCAGCGTTCCTTCCTCTGTGACACCTGGCTGTTGGCATCTTCATTTGAAAGTACTCCCAGTGGGAATAACACACAACATCCTAAGACCTTAATGTAAAGGATGGAGGACAGACCACAATCACCCCCTCACTCTGTTCTCCATGTTGCACTGTTCCCCACCCTCCAAATGCGTCCTCTGATTTCCTACCATATTCACTGCCCCTTATGTTCTTTCTTTTGTTTAGAAATATATGTAGAACATGTTCTCAGGCTGCCCCCCAATCAATGAATAGAATGTTAGGACTTAATTCTCATCCCAGTACATGAAGCTACTAAGGTCTTCCTCAGATCGAGCAGTGACAGCTCTGGTGGCCAGTCCAGTGTGGACTCCTGGTCCCTGCAAACTCAGTGTGCACACTTTCCCATGCTACTCTGTGGGGGGCGCTACTTCAGTCCAGTGGCCTTCCGTCCACTCAGAAGCCTACAGTGCCTGGGTTTGTTCCATCTCAAAATCAGCTTTCAAGACAATATCTGAACCCCTGTACCCTAAAGTGCAGATTTCTAGGCCATGGTAGGTATTTGGTAATTATGGGTTGAATGAGTGAGTGAATGAATGAATGGTTGATACCATCAAGTTCTACCAAACCCAGAGAAGTAAGCGTGTTGTTGAGGATCTCTAGACTCAGGTTATAGAAGTGAAGATCTCACCAGCAGATACGGGAGAGCTTTGGTTCTGAGGTATTCTCTTGGACCCTCCTGAAATCCCAGCACTGGGCAGAAGAATTGTATACTCTGTTGGACCAAAGACTTGACTTCTTTTGCATCTCTTGAATCCCTTTACTTCTCTTTATCCTACAATATTATTCTGAGAAATATATTTCTTGCCTAGATTAGGGCCATATCTTTCCAATTTCTCTCTTGGCTTCCCTACTCTTCCATTCCTTCCCCCCAAATCATACTATACTGTGTCCAGAGTCTTGTGGGACCTGCTTTCATCTTCTCCCTCCTGTCTTCTGTCTCATCAAAGCTTTCCCTGTTTGTCATCTCCACCTCCCCATCTCTCTTGACCTAACAAAAAAACAAACTGAACTACTCTATTATAGATTCCTAACCACACTATGCTTTCTCAGGCTTGGGATTCTATCACTGATTCCTATGCCTGTAACTTCCTCCTTTTCCACTTCACTACCAGTTATTTTTCACTCCTAATCCTCCTTTCGTACCCAGCATAGAGGATGTCCCCTCTTTCAGAATCCTTCTGTGATACTCTAAGAAACTACATGCCCATTATGGGTTTGCTGCAATCTCTTCTCTATGGCCTCCTTACTCCGAAACTCAGGCTGACAAAGCAGCCACCACCTGAGCTCGGTCGGCTCAGGGCAAAAGAGAGAGCACAGATACTTGAACACTAACTCTTAATGCTTTCACCTGGAAATCACACTTTACACTGCTATTCAATTTTTATTGGCCAAAGCAAGTCACATGGCCACATGTAACTTCTTGGGGTTAGGGAAGTAAAATCCTACTCTGTGCCTAGAAGTGAGAAGATCTGAACATATTTGTTATACAGCCCTAGTGACGTATACATTCAAATAAATCAAGACCAGGAAAATCCTCAATGGATTTGGTGATCTTAATGAGAAATGTTAAATTTGTGTGGGGGTGGTGGAAGCCATATTGGAGGAAGCTATGGAGTATTTGAGAAGAAATAAAAACAGTGAGAAGAGACAACTCCTTCAAGATATGTGACTATAAAGGGAAGAAGGGAGAGGGGAGTTTAGCCAGGAAATTAAATCGTGTTCATTGCTTGGTTTTAAATATGAATGTAGCTTGAGCATGTTTAGATGGCAAGAGCTTATGTCCAGATGAGCATGAGAGTTTGAAGATCCAATGACAGGAAGAATTGGGAGAGGTCCCTGAGCCAGTGGACGAGATCAGACTTCAAAGCATGGTAGAGGGATTGACTTTAGGTTGGAGTAGGTTCCCCTTCTGCATGCAGCGGGAAAACAGAGGAGCAAGTGGGCACAGCTATTGACTTTTTTATAGATTGGGAAGTAGGAAGCTGAGGGCATCTGGTCCATTGGTTTCTGTTATCTTTGTGAAATTACTTTATATAAAGCTATCATAATCTGTTCCACTTGGAGAAATTTATAGAGGGGAGGGAAAAAGGAATGCCCCTTTGTACACATGTGGTTTCCTAGCACAGTGGTTGGGAGGAGGTTGAGCATATTGCCTCTGCATGCCCCCTCCTCCCATTGAGCCCCCTTTCAAGTATCATGTAGGTTTTAAGTGCCAAATACAGTCTTCTAAACACACATAATAACCCAGTGGAGAACAGCCCACTCTTAGTAGTTGACAGGAGTTTTAATATATCTATGAAATAAAAATTTGCTTCTTCCCAAATTAACCCCCAAATATACTGGGTCATTAACACCAGAAGTTTACTCTCTTCCTGTCTTCTACCTGGAAGTGACTTCTCAGTTCATCCTACATTGCATTCATTGGGACATTGCTCAGGTGAGGAGGGTAATCTCACCTATTTCCTTTAGGGCATAAACATATGACTTCAAGTTCTCAGGATGCTGTTGCTCCAACTTTTCTGGCAGCTCAGGCCCAGAAAAATTACGGTTCTCTCTGCAAGTGCTCCTCTGAGCCCTGCAAGCTTGCTCAGGACTCATGATTTTTTTTCCTCCTTTTTCAAATAGTTTCCCACCCCCCACTTTGGTTCAGACAGAGAGGCCTCCCTACCTAATTTAATTTTGTTTCTCCTTTCTTTGTTACAAGCAGATGTCACTTTTACATCTGTGCCTCTGATCAAATGCCCCATGTCTCCCCCACCCCACCCCAGCAGATGTTACTGCTATTAGCCAAACTCCTGCAAAAAAGGTAATAGGCAGACCCTTCTGCTGATCATAGCGTTGGCGGAGGGGAGAGAATGAGAGGAGCAGAATGTGGCTCTTTCACGATGATGCCCTTAAAGGGAGGATATTGGGGTCCCTCTGAAGTTAATCCAAATGCAGAAACACCATCTATGCTTCAACCCAAATCCACACAGCTGACCCAGTGCAAACACTTTTTAAAGTGACATGACCCCGAGCATTCAACATTTACATACAGGAGTAGAGTACCACATTAGCCATGCATAAACTCTGTGTATAATGTAAGTCAAAACACATAATTAACTTATATGTACACATGCCTTACAGCAAGTTCCTGAAAGATAGAAGTTTTCTGCCTGATTGTTTTATTTTCTCCCATTTGATAACTTAGAGGCTGGCTATTTTTTGATTTGTCTACCCTCTTCACAGGTATAATAAACACTCAATAAGAAAGAGGGTGTTCATGCACTGTCTAAATTCCAAAGTCCAGTATTTAATACACAACTGAAAGAGACTCTACCACCACCATCATCGTCATCACCATGATCATAACGCTGGTGTCTAACATTCACTGGATTCTTTCCAAGTGCCAAGCACTGTGTTCATTGCTTTGCGTACACTATTGTCAATCAGTTAATAATTGCTAGTCTCACGGTGCCATGAGGCTAGGTACCAGAAATACGAAGAGTCTCTATTATGAAACGTGTGTATCATGGTTGCTAAGAAATGGAAAATGTGGTGAAAATTCTAAAATGCTCAGAGAACAACTATATCGGTGATCTTCGTGCTTGGAAATGCTATGGTTGGTTTTGCTTTACGTCCTGGAGAAATGGTGTCCCAATAAATCCAGGTGATTTTCTTGGTGCAGGTGAGTGAAAAAGGCTGCTGTCTGCAGAAATGTTTTTTTTTATGGTTTGTGTTTTTTTGTTTTCATTTTTGTTTTAGAAACCTGAGGACAAATCTTATCTTTTAATTCTGTGGTTGAGAGAACTGTCGGTTCTGAGTTGAGTCTTTGCCAGGCAGTGGCCTCACTGTGGGGGAATAATTTGGATGCAGCCTCAAATAAAGCAATCAAAAAGAAAATTCCTCTGAAACTCTCACTGGTATTTAATATTTTATTCATTCCCGTGTTATTGTGCTTTGCCTGCGGTAAAACAGCCTCCTAGGAGTGAGGCATTAGGAGGCTGACAAGCGTTTTCCCATGAATTGCTACTACAATACAATGGCATTTTGTTTGCTGTTTTGTTTCCTTGTCTTCTAACATTCTTTCTGACTTTCAAGGAAAAAAAAGAAGAAGAAAAAGAAACCCTCGTATGAATGGCAAAGAAAAGGAAAGAAAAGTTTCTTTTAAACTTTCAACCTTTCTCATTTAGTACTGGGTAGCATGTAAACATTTTTTTTCTCATGGTATATATGCTGGTAGTCTCTTCCCTTTTTTTGTGCTTTAAATGACCTTTTTTTTCCCCCTTTTACCACATAACATTGCCTTTCCATTATTGATTCAAAAAATCAGCAGGGGAAAAAAATCGGCCGTGTACACATATTAAGAAAGGAAAGTCAGAGGAAGATGGATCAACCATCCATCTATCCATGCGGCCATTTATCTATCAATCCATCTCCCTACCCACCCGCCTCTATTAAAATAAATAGCAGGCGCTGTACACATTGCTGGTTGGCTGAAGTTGTGATCTGGACAAAAGGTCTGTTTGGGAAAGGGATGCTGAAGCTCTAATTCTATTTGTGCCGGTTGAAAATCAGGAGGGGTTTTTCTACACTTCACTTTTATTAGATTATTTCTTATAGATGGTTTCTTTTTTCCTCCCAGACGCGTGGTGGAGGCTGCTGAAGCAGTTGGTCTATAGTTGGAATAATTAAATTAACCATTTGGTACAACTTTTAGGGGAGAGCTCGCGTGTAGAAAGCACAACTCGAACAAAACAGGGCGCTGGAACTGGGGCTCTGGCCTGGCCCCACATGCCTTTCATCTTTGGAGCAGAAGCAGGACCCCTGGCCACAAAAGACGGGCAAAGGGGACAACAGGCTATGGATGGTGGGGGGTGGGGTGGGATGGGGAGAGGGACGGTGACACTGAACCAAATAAACCTACAAGGCCTACAAAGGGGAAAATGAAGTCGAGCGCGTTTGCTCATCGGACCGTGCGGTCCGGGCGCTCAGAGGTCTCCTAGTACAAAGAGAAGAAGGCACCCGACGCGGGGAGGCCGGGCACCAGGGGGCGCCTGGAGAGAGCTCGGAGACTGCGGCAGGCCCCGGCACCTGAGAGAGCGCTGGCGTGCTGGACGAGGGGATTTGGGGAGCGCAGGCTACTGCGAGCCCCGGAGTGCAGGGCGGGGAGAGGGAGCTTGCGGCGGGCGAGCAGGTGCCCCGCACAGGCTTCCGCCAGGCCTGCCCCTTGCCTCCCGCTCCCCTGCGACCTCACTTCCCTCGTCCCAGCCGGGTGGTGGAGTTCTTGCCCCGCTCCTATGGCTTTTCCCCGGTGTCATCTTCAAAAGCCTCGTCAACATCAGCTCTCCTGAGCTGCACACCTCGCTCCCCACCCCAAAGTCCCCTGCAAACAAGAACTTCCTCCAGCGCAGACTAAATCCCAAAGTTCAACATCATCACCCGAGAGCATCCTCAAAGGCTGCCCAAATTAATCTTGTTCCTCCCTGCTCCCCACACACTCCAACTCAACCGCCAGCTTCTGCCCCCACCCCTGGTTTGGGGGCCTGGAGATTGTGCCAGTTAA
Organism: Trachops cirrhosus; assembly: GCA_028533065.1. NCBI lineage: Eukaryota > Metazoa > Chordata > Mammalia > Chiroptera > Phyllostomidae > Trachops > Trachops cirrhosus. The sequence goes on along the minus strand of CM052538.1, from coordinate 22,864,710 downwards.
GACCCTAGGTGGAAAAGTCCTGCACTTATTTCGAGTGTGAGGCCCCAGGGGCACGGGCCAGGATGAGGCTTCCTGGGCGGAGGGCACGCTCTATACCGGACAGAGACACAGCCGCGGTGCACCGAGGAGTGGGCGCCAAGAGGGGTGTGGGCCTGGTTATTGCCAAGCATGGGCCTTGAAGCCAAAACACATCCCCTCCCTAACACGCACATCATTCTATTCTATAGAGAAACACGCTTAAACTCCACAGAAGCGGGGGTGGGGGAGGTGAGCGGGCTAGGGTGTCCCACTGAGGCCCATTCCCCACACCCACATCCCCCAGGGGTGGGTACAGGCCGGGGATGCGGGGTCAGGGCAGCATGCCCCACCCCAAAGTCCGAGAGATTCCAGAAACTTGGACAATCTCAGTCTTGTGCCAGATAAGCTACCCCCCACCTCGCTGGTGGGGGGAGAATAAGTAAGGGTGGGGAAATTCCCTGTGTAGCGTCCGAAGGGGCAAAGCCGCCTCCCAGTCCAAAAGCAGATTCATATTCATGAGAGCGGAATAAATAAAGATAAATCCCCACTGTAATAACACTTGGATTCACATCCATCTTTGCTGGCCTTTAGGTTTAGGGGACTGAAGACAGATGTTTGCATCTCTATTCTCCTCTTGTCTGGTGACCATAAAGAAAAACCATTTAGAGCGTTGCAATTTGTTTCCCGACGCAGTAAAACCTTGTATACATTTATTTTCATTTCACCTCCGTGCACAAAAAAGTACACACTGGTCACCAAGGGCCCTTCTTTATCAAATACGCATTGTACAACATACAACTGCAATAAAACTATCAGCCCTCCCCATAAAACTATCAGCAGGCCCCTCCGCGAGTCCCGCTGCCTGCACTCGCGCCAGCAGCGCTTCCTCAAGTCCAGAGGACGCGCCATCACCTGAAACCAGCCTGAAACTCACCCAGCGGAGAAGCGCAGGGCTGGGGGCCGCTGTCTCTGTTTAATCCATTACAGCGTCCGCTGCAGTTTAGTGCGCAATAAAGCACGGTGGCAGTGGAGAGCGGGCGCCCATCCGCTCCCCGGCACTAGCATCGAATTAAACCACTTAGTTTGGCAAACACTGAACGCCTAAATGCCCCTATAAAGACTTTATGAGTTTGTTACTTTAATTACTGACTTGTTACAGAGCACATAAAGGGGGTAATGAATGCAATAAAACTAATTATCTACACATTTAATTCATATAAAATATCCAGGGTTTGTTTACACCACACGGCGATTCAACTAAGCATCCCCCCTCTTGTCCACCGAGAGGAAGGATTTAATAAAATAGTTTTCCTTATTGTGCTCGAGTCTAACGAACCAAATGAAAATTACGCTCCACTTAAATCATGGGGCCACCGAGGTCCACAAATCACGGCTTGCTTCTTTTTCTGTGCCGGGCTGCCAGCACCCAAGAGCCCAAGAGTTATTTGCGCAAGAAAAGTGCCCGACCTGGAGCCCGGGCATCTACAGAGTAAGGATTTGGCTCTACGCAGTCAGCAAACCTGAAAGGCAACGGACAGCAGTCCTCTGCTGGGAGCCTGGGGTCTGTGGGGAATTGTGGGCACCTGAAAAAGTGGAGGCGACAAAAAGAGAGGGAGAGAGCCGAGAGGGGTGGACGAGACGCACTGGGGGACATTTCAAGTCCGCCAGCTAGTTATGGCGTAATTAAAACGAGCAACAGCAGAGAACCTCCAAACCAACACAATGCAAACCTCGCACCACGGCAGAGAGACAGAACTGAGCGCAAAGAAGCCATCGGTTGAAAATCCAGATGTTTTACATTCAACAGCGTTGTTCTTTTATTTTTTTTAAAGCAGCTATGTAAGCTGAGTCTCTAGAAAAGCACATTAAGGCGCGACAAGAAATGCAATTTATAAGATGCTCTTTTTTTTTTTAAACCCCCTCTACCAGGTGTATTTTAAAGAAATCCGCTTTTAGTTCACAGAAACCCCCTTGGCCCACTTACTCTATGTTACAGGGCGCCTGAGTCTTGCCAATGTCCCAGTCCTTTATAACATTTCATGCACTTCGGGGGGTAGGCTTGTTGTTAAATTGAGCGTGTAACACTCTTACAAAACAGGTTTTCTATGACATCAAGGTTTCTTCTTCCTAACCGAGGGGGGAAAAAGAGGACGAAGAAGGAGGAAAACATACACACTATCTCAATTTATGCCTAAGGTATATGATCAGTTAAAAAGGCTTAAAAGCTTGGGGAAATTGGATCAGGGAGAATCGTCACCCAACTTTCATTATTTCCAAGTAGTGTGATTGAATTAAAGGGCAGGGAGCTGGTTAGAAGGGAGGATCAGGGGCTCAGTGCGTAATGGTGTGGTATTAAATTCTAATTAGAGATGCAGGAATCAATGATAGGGAGGTTGGACAGCTCAGTTCCCCAGTGCCAGCCCAATAGACGGATGAGTTATTGTCATGTAAAAAGCGCCAGCAATAAGACCAACCGCTTTGCTATTGTCCAAGTGGAAAGAGCCAAGTTTATTATGAGGACTATATGCTCTAGAGACCTCAGACAAGGCATCTCATAGGAGGCTTTTTCATAAAACTAGGCTCTGCTGGTAGTAAGGAGGCCAGTTTGGAGGCAGGCGTTGAGCTGTGCACATCTCCCCACTCCAGCCACCTTCTCCATACCCATCTTTTATTTCGTTTTTCCACTTGGCTGAGCCATCCAGAGCCTTTTCAATGTATAAAATGGAATATTCTTACCTCAATTCCTCTGCCTACGAGTCCTGTATGGCTGGGATGGACACCTCGAGCCTGGCTTCAGCCTATGCTGACTTCAGTTCCTGCAGCCAGGCCAGTGGCTTCCAGTATAACCCGATCAGGACCACTTTTGGGGCCACGTCCGGCTGCCCTTCCCTCACGCCGGGATCCTGCAGCCTCGGCACCCTCAGGGACCACCAGAGCAGTCCGTACGCCGCAGGTAAGGACCTCCAGCTTTCTCAGCGGAGGAAGCTGCCTTTCCTCTCGTATATAGGAAGCCTTGATTGCATTTGAAAATGGAAATGTGTTTAGTATTTACCAAACGAAATTTGCTTACACAAATGAAAGAATTTATCACGTTAGAAGCGATTGCAGGGAGGGGTAATTCACTTACAGGGTTACACTATCCTAGTCACACCCGAACCGCCAACAAAATTATCTTAAGCTGCCAAAATGATAGGCATAATTTATTTACTTTGCGATGAGACGTAAAGCTTAGAAAATAATTAAATAACAAAGAGTAAAGCTCATTACTGGCAGTGTCTCTTTTTTAAAGAACCGACAGCAGCTCACACCTCTTTGGCTGGTCATTTTTATGATTATTTCTTTAATTTATTATTTTTATTTTGCAACACTTTCCCCCAACTTTTGGGGTGGGTCAACTCTGGAGAATTGAAAAGTTCCAACAGTGAGAGCGTTTGGTAACTTCTTCCTTGGTTCCCTGGTATTCCGACTGATGTTTTCCGACTTTTTTCCTCTCTCTTTTTTTCCCTCGTCAAAGCATTATCCCTGGTCCCGACCCTCAGAGGTCTCCAATGCTCTGTTTCAACCCACTCAAAGGCGCTTGTGCCAGAAGGGACCTCGCCAAATCCCGAAGCTTGCGCCAGTTTCTGTACATAACTAATTTACTCGGTTTTTCTCGGCAGCTCCTCTTGGCCACTCTCCTGCTCTGTTGTCGGTAGCGGCTCCAGTGACACCTGACCTTGAAGTCCCCTCATTCCGGATCCACGGCCCGCGCTCCCCAGGTCATTTCGCTCACACTCTGTCCTCTCTGTTGTCCCCAGTTCCATACAAACTCTTCACCGACCACGGCGGCCTCAACGAGAAGCGCAAGCAGAGGCGTATCCGCACCACTTTCACGAGTGCGCAGCTCAAAGAGCTGGAGAGGGTCTTCGCGGAGACGCATTACCCTGACATCTACACCCGGGAGGAGCTGGCCCTGAAGATCGACCTCACCGAGGCGCGAGTCCAGGTACACGCTCCTGGAAAACTACCCGGTTTTGTCACCCTGGGTCCTGGAGGGGTGCTGTGGGTGAGGGAGCGGGTGGTAAGTACTGCTGGAGGTTCGGGATCCCAGGGCCTCTCTTGAGAAGGACCCTTGGTTCATGGATGAACAGAGAGGCCAAGTTTGGAGTGGTTGCGTGCAGGAGGAAGGGTTAGGGTCCGCGCTCTTGGGTATTTATATTCACAATTGCAAAGTATTTTCCACACAGCCAGCGTTGCAGAAGCAGTCGGGAAGTGCCCTTTGGGAAGAGTGAAGACTTTGCCCGAGTACTATAAATATATGTATATATTTTTTTGCTAAATGCCTCCTAAGTCAAGAAATTTTAACTTGGAGCCATAGCGTATAGGCGCAACTTCCCGGGAACTAAGACTTGCATTAGCTTCGCGAAGGGGCTCTGACTCCACGAAGGTCAAGAACCAAGGCTTATTCTAACTTTTTAGGGACAGGGCGCCGCTCCAGGTGAGCCCCCCAGTGGAGGGGCAGTGCGCACCACCGCTTGCTTCTCTAGGCCCAAAGGTCAGGGTGCGCAGCAAGCACCAACCCCAAATCCCCCTCCTCCTTCTACCAATTAGGGTTTATTTAACTTTAGACTTCAGGCCTATGGGCGACGACGAGTTTGGAGTGGCTCAAAAAGTTGACTGAGCAAAGGTCCGCCAAATTAAAGTCTTCCATTTCAGTGCCTTTCTGGAAACTGCGCCCTTTTTACCTCTCCTGCAAGGCGCCGTTTCCTTGGCATGGTCAAGTCACCCAAAGAAAATTTGTCCGCCGATGCACCAGCAACCAAGGGGTGGGGGCGCACTTGGTGGGCAGGGTGCGCAGGGAGGTACCCCGCGGCGCGGAGCTTAAAACAAACCGGAATGGACAGCGCACCCTCCTCACTCGTGCTTTTCTTTCCCGTTTTCCCCTGCTTTTTCTCCCCCTGCTTCGCCGCCTCTCCTCTCGTGTCGGCCCAGGTGTGGTTCCAGAACCGCCGCGCCAAATTCCGCAAGCAGGAGCGCGCGGCAGCGGCGGCTGCGGCCGCCGCCAAAAACGGCTCGTCAGGGAAGAAGTCCGACTCTTCCCGGGACGACGAGAGCAAGGAGGCCAAAAGCACCGACCCGGACAGCACTGGAGGCCCCGGCCCCAACCCCAACCCCACTCCCAGCTGCGGCGCGAGCGGAGGCGGCGGCGGGCCCAGCCCAGCAGGAGCCCCGGGGGCGGCGGGGCCCGGGGGCCCGGGCGGCGAGCCGGGCAAGGGTAGCGCAGCGGCGGCGGCGGCGGCGGCAGCGGCGGCGGCGGCAGCGGCGGCGGCGGCTGGAGGCCTGGCGGCGGCGGGCGGCCTGGGCGCGGCCGCGGGCCCGGGACAAGGCTGGGCTCCTGGCCCCGGCCCCATCACCTCCATTCCGGATTCACTCGGGGGTCCCTTCGCCAGCGTCCTATCTTCGCTCCAAAGACCCAACGGTGCCAAAGCCGCCTTAGTGAAGAGCAGCATGTTCTGATCGGGGATTGGGCGGCGGCGGCCGGCCGGGGCCGGGGCCGGGGCGGGCGAGCGGGTAGGCCCAAGGCTACGGTCGTCGCTGCTGCCGCGGCTTTTTCCTGGAGAGCCTAAAGTAATCGCGATGAGAATAAAGAGAAAACGGAGTCGCCCCCATGTCAACCCTACTGCCACCCCCATCCTGAACCCCCCAACAAAACAAAAACTTCCCCGGCTTCGCACCTGCCCCAGGGCCGCGCAGACGCGAGGCGCGGCCGCGCGGCCCGGACTCGGGGGCACTCTCAGGGGGCTGTGTCTGCGTGTCGTGTCTGTCCGTCTCTGGGAATGTGTGTCTGTGGCCCGAGCAGGCGACAGGTGGAGATGGGTGAGGGGCGCAACCAACTCAGTGTCTTGTTTAGAGAAAGAAAAATAAAAGATCCCCCATAATTTAAAAAAATCGGGAAGGCAGCAATCATTTTTCTAAATGGTTTTAAAATCGAAGGGCAACAAAGGTGAAGGGGGAGATCGGGGAGGCTGCAGCTGGGACTGTCTGCGGGCTCCATCTCGTGAACCCCTGAACCGGCGCCCCCCTCACAGCACAGACTCCCCTGGGGCTTCTCCTCGGGGGAGACTAGGGAGCCTTCCATTCTCGCCTCCCCTCCTGTCCTTGGGTTCGGGCTGCTGCGGCGAAGGCTTCAGCAGATTGTCACCGCGGCCAAGATGACTTCCTCGTGCCCGCTTGCCTGTCCCACCTCGCCGAATACCACCCCGCCACTAGCGCTTCGGAACCCCAACACCGTCGCAGCTCCCAAACCCCGAATCTTTGCAGCCACTCGGCCCTGAAAGACGCCCTATACATGAGATGCCTTTCATCTGCAAACTGCAAACTGTGTCTCATATTTCGAACCTCTTCCCTTTTTTTCTCTCCCGCCACCCCCACCGGCATTTTCTTCTTCCACCAGCTTTTACTGAACTTTATGGCACTGCTTTGGATTGGAGTCAATTGCAGTCCGTGCAACTGGCTGCAGAGACATCTACGGAGCAAGGGAAAGGTGCGCACACGAGTTTGCAGAAGTGTCTGGGTTTGCACTTCTGTTTGATCCGAAATGGACTCACATCCTGTATGGTGGATGGACTGTATATTGATGATTCCATTCTTCCCGCAGTTTAGACATCTCTGTTGAGATTTTTTTTTTGTTTCTTATTTTAAAAGGCACAAATATAGATATTAGTTGAATGTTGAGGCTTTAACTTTTTGGGTGTCTTTCTACAACTGTGTTTCTGTGACTCAATTGTATCGTGTTAATATCAGTACAGACCGTCTCTTCTGCGTGACCGTACAATGTTTTTCCTCTTCTTGTAGTCTCTATGGCGTGTCTTTATGGAGTACTAAGGTTCTCACGGGTTCAATTCTTTTGTGTTTAGAGAGACCACGGTCCAAACAACAGTATATATTTTTGTTATCAGGTGCATGTCTGTCTGATTTCTTTTTTTCTTCCTGTTGGACCTTGTTTGTGAACATAAGCGTCATAAGTTATGTTTCAGATTTTCAAATTTATTTATATGTGTTATAATGAATGCTTCTATTTAAAAGGGAAATATTTCTACATGTGCATATAGTTTTCCAAGAGTGTACCATTAACTTGATTGTTGATAATAAAAACAAAAAGCAAGTCTAGAGATTGAACTCCTCTGGATTTTCCTTGTTTTGTTTTTTGATTTAATTAAAAAAATTGTAAGGGAGAGCTGAGGAAATTGTATAAAATCTCTAAAAGCCACAGCAGCTCTGAAAAGCTAAGCTGTTGGGGAGTAGACATTTATGCAGCCAGATTCAGCCAATATAAAATTTAGTGTTTGCGACAGCAGGCAGGATTCTTCTGGTTTTGCTTGTTTCATGGCCACAGAGCAGAAAACAACGCCAGGGAGGTGATAAACACGTCCAGGTCAGTGCCTAGGCTGAGGCCTCATGGATTTCTGGCAGCAAAGGCAGGATTTGAATATCAGACTTTGAGGAGGACTCATCTTTGGATTCTGAGTGAAGGTGCCTTTGGAACTCATAGGTCTCCATGGTCCAGCCTCCTTAACACCTAAGGCCCCCTGAACCCTGGGACACCAAGGGTCTTTGCATCAGCAGGTGGATCAGAAAGGTGCTGGGTGGATAGCAGTGCTATAACATTGGCATGTTTTGAGAAATAACATTTTGAGAAATAGCACTTGCACGTACCAAATCATGCTTTTTATGCATTGTCCTATCTGCCCTTGAAAACAACATCATGAAGCAAATGTCATTCTTATCCTCATGTTCTTTTATTTCAGATGAGGAAGCTGAGGCAACAGAGAGGTTAACTTGTTCAAGAGCCCTGGGCATGAGTGATGGGGCAAGCCTTTGAACCCAGGACATCTGATTGGTTAGCTGCACTAATGGTTCCCGAAGTGTTGTCCCAGGACCAGCCACATCAGCTCACCTGGGAACTTGATAGATGCAGGAATTCTTAGATCTTATCCTAGACCTACAGAATCAGAAACTCTGGGAGTGAGGCTCAGCAGTCTGTTTTTTAACAAGCCCTATAGGGGATATGAGAACCACTGAACTGCACTATAAAAAAAACCCAGGGGGGAAGGTTCCAGAATGGGAACTACATTGGGAACAGGTGTGTATGGGGGGCATCTAGTGAAGGGCTTCTGACAGCTTTGATGATCTCCTTTTGGAAGGAAGGAGTCATCAGCACAGCTCCAAAATGAAGTCCAGCCTTTTATCTTGGACTGTTGGGCTGGGTCCCCTTCTTCAGGAGAAGCCTGTGTGGACTTCTGGCATTTAACTTGGAACCTCTGTGGTTGGGCCTTATAAATAGACAAGTCAGTTCCCCTCATCTGACATCTGAGGGGAAGCCGCACGCTGCTTTGTCTGGTCTGAGGATTCGCAGCTGATCTGGCTTGAATTTATCAGGGCTCCCCACTTAAGCATCGAAAGATGGCTTGCAGTAGATCACACAGACTTCATTTAGAAATCTGAAACCTTTGAATCTAACTTTTAATAGTTTTTCTAAAGGGATTTCCCGTTTTTTTTAAATATAATCTTTATTATATATTTTTCCTCTAACATTTGGTCCTTTTATATGCCCCTCCCCTCAGCAATCGCCTCACTGTTGGGTCTTTTAAAAAACCTGTCTAAATGCCTCTCAGTAAACCCTATGAGACAACACTCTAAAAGCAACAGTATCAGTGGTGCTGGTCTGAAATGCCAGCAATCATAGATCCCTTAGACCCACTTGTCACTAAAAATATAACTTAGAAAATCCTGGAAGGAACAAAAAAAAGGGTGCAGGAATTCATTGATGAAAAGAGCATTTAAAGCCCAGGTGAACCAGTCCTGGGCTTGGCTAGAAGAAAAGGAACCTCTGAGAGCTGATGGGCTCTGGAGAAGGCAAGACCAGGAGAGAGGAAGAAAACAACAAGTAGAGAGAGGAAAAAAGAAGAAAGCAGAGAAAGAAGAAAAACAAGTAGCCAAAGAACAGTTTTTGAAAACCCCAGTGAAGGCCTTAGAAATCCTTTCAGATATGAACAAACTAGACGAGGATTCCCAAGGTCCCTTCTCCTGGCCTTCACCTGCATTGAACGATTCATCTCTAGGACAAGAGAAGCTCTCGAAACTCAGGATTGGTGAGAAAAACATGTTCCCCACCCTGACCTGTCCCAGCTTTCCAGAGGATGGCATTTAAAATGGCAGGAGCCACCCCACTTCGGTATTTCAAATATCAACTTCTTTTTAATTTGGCTCACCTCTGCCTCTTTTACTGGTCAAAGAAGCAAAACTGTCTGTTGGGAGGCAAGTTTATTATCAAATGTAAAATAATGCCCCTGTAATATGATGGAGCCTAGGGGCAGGACACTGTGTCTCTCAAGTTGTGTCATTTCCTTGGAGTCGAGCACAGTGTGAACAAGCTCACTTTCACTTTTCCTCTCCTAAGGAATTTGCATTTTGGCTCATCAAGGCATCCTTTTTCCTGGCAACTCCGGGACCACATGTGACTTCACAAAAGCAGCATGAGCTGATGCCAGATGGCCACCTCTAAGCCAAGTCTCCTTCAAGATGGCCAAGTACAGGAACCCTGAGTGGTTTCAGAGGAGAACAGATAACCCAGCAAATAGCAGCTGTCTGTAACTCACCATGGATGCTTCTCTTAGGAAGACAGCTAGATAGAGATGCCCTTCAATTCAGAGAAAGGATCTATGTGATCTTGGATGGCAAATAACCCTCCCTGATTAAGCTTGATTCATCAACCGTAAATATGAATAATAATACAGACTTGGGGGGTTGTTGGGAGCATCAAATAAGATATAAAATAAGTATCTGGTAGAGCAGGAAGTTTTTAGCAAATGTCAGCTATTATTTTTTTTAAAGAGTTTATTTATTTATTTTTAGAGAGGGGAAAGGAGGGAGAGAAACATCAATGGCAACCTTGCATTGCCATTGCACCTTGTACACCAATGCATTGCCATTGTACACCCCCAACTGGAGACCTGGCCTGCAACCCAGGCATGTGCCCTAACTGGGAATTGAACCGGCGACCCTTTGGTTCACAGGCCAACGCTCAATCCACTGAGCCACACCAGCCAGGGCAAATGTCAGCTATTATTAAGAGGAAATAATATACAACTTCTAGATTCTATATCTCTCTAGATCAGATCTCATAAAATTAAAAAGAGCCCTCAGTTGTCACTGAAGTCAATGGCACAGGAACACAGAATGTGAGAGAACATGCAAAGGCTGAAACTGGAGAATTTTGCTGAGGGTGACAACAATAGCCTGGAATCAGCCATGGGCTGACAAGAAATAACTACTAATATTTACTGAGTGCTCATTACATGCCAGGTATTTTTAAGCTTATAATCTTTAAAGCATTTAGTTGTTATAACTACCCTATGAGAAAAGTGCTCTTCCCATAGAGGGGTTAGGCAACATGCCAGGGCCTCACAGCTGGTAGTATTGCAGCACGAATCCAACTCCAGTTTGTCTCCAGAGCTCACGCTCTTTAACCACTGTTCTTCAGAATCACCACAAGGCGAAGAATTCCTTTTAGCCCATGAGATCATACACTACCAACCCGGGAGAAGTTCTCATCTTGCAAAAAAAAACACAGAAAGCTAGGTTAGAAAGGACAATAGGAGGAATGGTACTCAGATGAGAGTCGTGGCCAGATTCAGAACAAAGTCCAAGGGCCAAAAGGTAGTTGCTTTGAGATCCCCAGAAGGAGGGAGAATGTTTTCTGCAAGGCAGTGTAGTTACAGCTCACAGTCTCTTTCTGGTAAATGAACAAGACAAGAAGTAGCCAGGGGCATGGAACATGAAAGGAAGAAGAAGAATTACATTTACAAGGTGCGGTACATCAGTTGGTAGACAAGAGTGGATGTCAGGAAAAAGAGGTCAACCTCTAGGCTCATCTTTCGCCACCATGACAGATGTGTGGTGCAAATGGCAAAACCCCACCTGAATCCTTAATTTTCCAGCTCTTACTCCAGAAGGAGTACACCACAAATCTGCATGGATAAATTATGGCTGAAGGCCTTCACCCAATATGGGAAGCAAAGCATAATGCCAAGACCCAAAGCCTCCTCAGGCCAATAGTAGGATTATCCTAGAACAGTCTGTGACAGGTCATCATCACCACAGTAGAGTTTTGGATTGTGTTAGTCTAGGCTTAACTCAGGAGGTCTTAACCTTGAGTTCACGGATACAATTCAAGGAAGACAGAAAAAATACATATATAATTTTACTAATCTCTACCTGAAATTTAGAATTTTCTTCAATGATAAATGTAGGCAACAAAGCCACAGTATTATTAGTACCTGTAACCTTGTCACCAATGGAAATCACAGATATTTCCTTTTACAATTACAGTTGACATTCAATATTATATTCGTTTCAGGTGTACTGATCACAGATATTTTTATTTCACATTCAAGTTCTTGAGCTATATCAATATATCATTTATATTCACCATTAATTTGAAATGATGATGATGATTGTCTAGCCACCAGGTCTTGTTATTTAATACATTAATAAAGAAGCACATACGTGACTATATTACAAATTTGTTTTAAAACATTTTTGATAACTCTATTTTAACTGACTTCTTTTGTAATACGATGCATTTTATTCCTGCATTTACAGATGTTCTCTTGAGAGAGTTTCTGGGCATCAGCAGCTGCCCAGGGGCCCGTGGCACAATGAAGAGCTCCTGGCTGACAGAGGACAGCGGGGTGTCCCTCTCTCTGTGAAGCTCTGACTTCAGGACTTCTCATTAGGACTGGAGCATGAGATCATTTTATCCTACAGGTGGAAGAAATCTTAGAGAAGTTTTAACCTGTCACATGTTCCTTCAAAGGACAAAACGGAATAAAACAAGTCCCAAAGCTGAAGTAAGAAAGTTCCAGGATTTTAAAGACTGGGAGAGCGGGAGAGTAGAAGGGATTCAAAGGCTTTGACACGACTTGAACATCCTCACACCATTCGCAGAGGATTTCCGTGGAGCGGGGCGCTGTGCTGACTGCAGCACAGAACGAACGGTGCTCTCCAACAGAGGTGGCGATTTCCTTCTTTGACGTTATTGAAACCCCACGCTATCGGGTCACTTGTCCATGTCACACCCTTATAATGGCAAAGCCAGAACCCAAAGCCCAAAGCCCAGCCTCTTAACCACTATACTTAAATATTGAAAAAAAAGAAAGAAGAAAAGAATTCTTTATTTGCCTAGCTGTCATTCATTTATATTTTGTCTGAGCCTGCAGCTATTTGGTTTGTTCAAATACCCCAAGGCCCAGAGACTGAGCAATGATGTTATTTTAGCCATGTGTTTGATGTCAAAGACCTTCCTCTGGGGAAAATCAGACACTGAGGGGGAAATGAAGGCTTCTTACCTGGACATAAAGTCATTAGGGATCCACGTGGATGACTGTTTGCTACTTGCTGTCCAATGATTTAAGCGGTAATTTCCAGAACAGGAAGAGAGCCTGGGTGTAAAACTTAATTTCTTTAAGCTCCAGTGTCACGGCCACCTCAGGGAAGAGTAGAATGTAAACCCGGTTTGTCTGTGGCGTAGGATACGGTGCTTTTGGAGTGCTTACTATGCACAGGTAAGCTGCTAGCTGTTTTCACGTGTTATGTATTATATATAGTCTTTCAAGTCTCCTGAGGGAGATATTATTATCCTCATTTTAGCAGGTGAAAAAATTCCAAGTAATAGAAAGACTGAGCAACTTACTTAAGATCCCAGAGCTGGTAAGTGCCAGAGTTGAGCCCCAAACTCATGTCTCTGTGATCGCAAAGCCCCATCGTCCAGGAGGCCCCAAAGTCTAGAGGAGTCCCTGAGATAATGCAGCACTGGCCTAGCCCGCCTGCCTGCTCACACCCTGAGCCAGTGTTAGAAAAGGTGGCGAGGGTATGAACTGTGCTGGAATTGCGTAGTGGTGATGACTACACACTTCTCTGAATATACTGAACCTCACTGAAGTGTACTCTTTAAACGGGTGAATTTTATGGTACATGAGTCATATCTCAGTTTTTTTAAAGCAGAGACTAACATGGGAAACCCAGCAGTCTTTGTCTCCCCGAATGATGTCCTTGATTTCTTGCAGGTGTGATTCACATACACCTTCATCTTAGTCTTGAGTCAGAGTGACATAAATGAACAGAAGGGAAGAGAGTGGAAAATATTATTGTTTTCTTAACCAGTTACCCATACTTTTTAGGCTAGTGAATGCATGTCCTCCAATATTGATTTTAAAACAAAGTGGGCAAAAAATTCTTTCAGTGAAGGCTTTGTTTCACATTTAATAATTTTTTTCAACCTAATCACTGGAAGTCTGGAGAGCTGTTAAAATAGTCAGGCATTTGAACTGTTTCTATACCTGACCATATATTGGAACAATCACGCATTGAAACTCCTCTCTGGGGTCTTTCTTACCTTCTATTGAAGGAAAAAGAAGTTAAATTTAAAGGATATTTTAAAATGTCTGAGGGTGTTCATCCACTTACGCTGAGATTTTCTTTTGTTTTATTTTAGAATTTTTATGAGTTTATTTGAGTCAAACGGAAGACATATTTCTGAGACCAAGATCTCAAATGCTCGTCTTTTTTAAAAATTGAATTTATTGGGGTGACATTTGTTAACAAAGCCAATTCAAATCACCAATGGAATGTGATTTCCATTGGTGATTTAAATTCAAAAATTGAATTTATTGGGGTGACAAAGTTAACAAGAGTAGCATTGAACAAAAATCACTTGCGCGCTGCATCGTGCCGCACCCACTGCCCAAAGTGAAGTCTCTTTTTGTCCCCCTTTATCCCTCTTTGTCCTCTCCCACCTCCCCCTGCCCTGCTTTCCCTCTGGCTATCACCATGTTGTTGTCCATGTCTATATATAAATATAATGTTGAGATTATCTTGAAGTCCATTGAAACATCAACAAGTCATTTCTTAAAAAATTCTCAAATGACTAAATTTTCAGCACACAATTGATCAGCAGAAATTGGGGTCGCCCACATAAGTTTTTCATGTTTTGTTGCAGGCTCCTTTGACAAGTACAGCTGATGCTGGGGTATGAGTTTGCAAGCAGACACGAGTTGCATTTTGAGGAGTTGATTTTCTGGTTTTAAGACAATAGTGTCTTTTGCTAACCAAGGATTCTCCTGCTCGGACAGATTCTATAGCTGTCCCCCGCTTATCCATTGTTTCACTTCCTTTGGTTTCAGTTACCCACGATCAACCACAGTCTGGAAATAATGAGTGGAAATTTTTGAAATACACAGTTCATAAGCTTTAAGTCGTGCCATCCTGAGTAGCATGGTGAAATCTTGTACCATCCCCCGCATGCAGCCCAGGAAGTGATTCAGCCCCATTGTTCAGGGTGTCCAGGCTGTATGAGCTCCCCAGGCATTAGTCACTCAGTAGCCTGCTGGGTATCAGATCCAATGTCACGGTATCACAGCGCTTGTGTTCAGTGACCATTATTTTGCTCAATAATGGCCCCAAAGTGCAAGAGTAGTGATGCTGGCAATTCAGATGTGCCAAAGAGAAACGATAAAGTGCTATCTTTAAGTGAAAAGTTATGCACATCTAGGAGAAAAATAGTTTGTACTGAGGTCTGTCCAGAAAGTATCCAGCCATGGATTGCGAAAAAGAGACATTTATTAAAGAAGATACAAGAAACATTGTACACGGGACAGTGACACCCCAATCCCCTACAAAGGAGGCCCCTTGGGACCTCACACAGTTCTCCCAATCACCATCAGCTGCCCTATCATATTTTTCTATTCTCACAGATGGTCTGAAATCTCTTCCCTTTCAAAGGTGATTTGAGTTTTGGGAAAAGCCTGAAGTTGCAGGATGCCAGATCTGGGCGGAAGGAGGGTGGAGTCACCTGGGTGATTTGATGTTTTGCCAAAAAACTCTGCATGAGATGGGATGATGAGTGGGTACGTTGTTCATGATGAAGATGCCAATCACCAGTTGCCTACAGTTTCAGCTGTTTTTGTCATGTCACATCTCTCAACTGATGAAGAACGTTGAGGTAGTACTCCTTATTAATTGTTCAGCCGGGAGGGGTGCATACATGATGGACGACACCTTCCCAATCTAAAAGCACAGTTAACGTGGTCTTGATCTTGCTGTGACGTTGTCACCTTTCCTTCTCAACCATCTTTGAAGCCACACTTTTCTTTGTGCTGCACTCATTGCATCATCGCCAAAAGCCTTCTGAATCATTTGAATATTTTCCATGGAGGAATGTTCATGTTCAAGCTTAATGCAAAATTTAATGCAGATTCATTGCCCTACTTGCTCAGTCATTTTGAATATGATGACCATACAGTACACACGCTCACTCAATGGCATCTACCACCCCCACTGACTAGTGCAATAAGGTCATCATTGTTCACGCATGCGCATTCCAGTCCACTCTCCCACTCTCCACTCTACAGGTTAGGACTGGGGTGTGAGAATGACATTCCAGGCTGCTGCATGGACAAGCTTGGAGACACTTAAGCAATTTTTTAAAAGAGCCAGTAAGTGGCAGATAGATTAGAAAATTCAGGTCTGTTGTTATCAAAGTCCATAATCATTTCACAGCATCATTAATATGACGCTCATTTAAGGTATTTATTCACCCTGGAAAGTGTTGGTGGGCTTGGATATTATTGCACAAATTGTTTAATTTGTTTGTGATTCACTGGGGAATCCCAGAACAGATTTTTTTCATTAGAATGATGTGAAAGCCAGTCCAAACCAATCCTAGTGCTAACAGTGCCAAAGGACAGTCCCATCAGAGAAAAGTAACGAGGAGGCTCTCATCTCTCTTTCTACATAGAAACTTTCTGAGCGGAAGAATCCTGGGTTAACAAAAGGTCAGAACTGTCTTCAGCACCCCCCACCCAAAATCTATCTGTCAAAATTCAACTTGTGTCTTCTTGTAAGAACTCATGCCAGCATCATCTATGCTTCTCAAAATACCTTACAATGAAACATGGAGCAAAGTTTTCAAGGACTGGATTAGGGAGATTAAATGCCCAGTAAATAATCTCCTTGCAATAGGTCTACCAACATGCTTTGCCTACATGAAAAAGGAAACCCACTACTAATAGCCAACAACAATAATAATAAACTTCTATCAGGGTTTATCATGTGATAGAAACTGTGCTGAGCATTTTATATGCATTACCTCATTTAACCTTAGCAATAATAGCCTTATGAGATGAGTACTATGATTATCCACATTTTAGAGAGTAGGAAACCAGGTCTCAAAGATATTAAATAGCTTGCTCAAGTCCCCACAGCTGGTAAAGAGTAAAGGTCCTACTTGTGAACAGGACAGTGTTTGTGCAGTCTGGTGTGTGATTAAATAATCAAGAGCCTTTTCAGTGTTGCATGTATGTGTCTGTAGAGCCCAAATCACACCCTTCCACCAGCCAATGACTACTGAGTGTTTACCTGCACCAGGTGCCTAGCGGCCCCAAGCAGAAGGAGCAGGAAGGATTCCACAGTGCTCTGGGAGGGGTGAGATCCCTATGGGGGCCACTTTGCACGCTCCTCTCCTTGCCCATCACTTCTCTTTCAGGCACCTTCCTCAGAGCCCAATTCACAGTAGGATAGTCAGAGCAGCCAAGTGGGGCTGAGAGTAGGAGGTTCACCCCAAATGGCAGGGATTACCTCACTGGGCCGTCCCTCATTGTGAACTAAGACTTTCCTAGGTCAGGATCTCTTCCCGAGCACAGTGTCCAAGTTGCCATCCCATAATGGTTTTGTATTACAGTAGGCTGATTCAGGGAGGCTGACAATTTCCAGTCTGAGCCTGGGGACATCTGTTGCAGGTGATAAATGGATTGTGCTTAACCAAAGCCCCATGATGTCCCATAAAATGTATTTATAGGTCCAGGACCTGCTGTGTGCCCCAGTATGAGTTATTTCATTTTGTCCTCACAGCAGCCTTATAAGTATGTGTGATTATTCCCACTTTCTGGATGTATAAAAGGCTTGGAGGGGGAGGAATAATTTCAATGAGATTGCTCGGTGTGTACGTGGTGGAAACTTGCATTCAAAACCCCACACACTTTGTTCAGTGGTTCTGCTGTCTCCCCTGAACCTGTGTTTGGAATAGGAAAAATCATAGAAATGACTTAATTATTCTGAGAACATATGACACTCTTTGCTCCTTCCCCTTTAGCTATTTTACACAAGGAAAATACCCATGAAAATATCCACAGCCTCCAGCCTACTAGTGGGAGCAGAACGACATTCTGAGATCACTGGTTGTTAATGAATAACGAGAACTCTGCTGGAGTGGTTAAGCATCGGCTCTGAGGCTGTTCAGACCTGGAGGAGCCAGGCCAGACCCGAGAGTGTCAGGAGGATCCGGCCTTTTCCCTGCAGCAGGGTCATTTCCAACCACAGCCAGAGAGGCAGAGGCATTAGTGAGCCTGCAACATCTAAACGGCCAGATCAATTCGCAGAAGCACTTCGAAGGGAAACAAATCAATACGTTCCTTCCCCTACAGATTGATAACATCATCAGGAAGCAACAGATGCATTTTAGGGCACAGTGCACGGTGCAGGGGAGGTGAGCTCCCTAGGCTACATTTCTCTCAGGAAAAGCAATTGTAAATTAGCGGCTGAACATTGGGGCTTGTGGCACCTGTCACGACAACAAATGGTAACGTTCCCAATGCACTTGGCAGGTTTCGAGGTTCCGTCACATATTCTATTTCTTCTGATCAAGATCCTACAAGGTGGATGTTACTGTCTCCATTTCACAGGTGAGTTTCAGCAACACTTACCTGCCCAATGTGCTTGCAACCATGATTATTTATGACCAAGCTGGGACTGGAATCTTCTGGCTTGGAATCCCACGCTCTGTTTGTCTACTGTCCCCAACCTACATTCATTTTCTCACCAGCTGCACAGTTTTTTGACACATCAGTGACTCTCCTCTGTAATTTATTATTTTTCTTCTCATAAGCTCGATTGACTCAAATTTCCAGTGATATTCAAATTAGGTCTTAATTCTCAGACTTCATATCTTTGCAAATTATCAGATTCTAATTACAATGTGCTTAATTTTAAAAAAAGGTTTTACTTATTCATTTTTAGCGAGAGGGAAAGAAAGAGAAAAAGACAGGAAGAGAAAGAAACATGGATTGGTTACATCTTACATGCCCCCAGCTGGAGACCTGGTCCACAACCCAGACGTGAGCCCTGATCAGGGACCAAACCAGTGACCTTTCCATTTGCAGGCTGGTGCTTAATCCACTGAACCACACCAGCCAGGCCTGTGCTTAATTTTTTATTTTTAAAGATTTTATTTATTTATTTTTAGAGAGGGGAAGGCAGGGAGAAGGAGAGAGAGAACCATCAATGTGTCGTTGCCTCTCGTGTGGTCCCCACTGGGGTCCTGGCCCGCAACCCAGGCATGTGCCCTGACTGGCAATTGAACCTGCGATGCTTTGGTTCGCAGCCCATGCTCAATCCACTGAGCTACTCCAGCCAGGGCCTGTGCTTAATTTTTCAAAGAAAAAAATTAAAGAACTTGAATTTGCCACTACTTTTTATTAGTTCAATTTGTTGATGCTTAAAATGGAAACTAATACAATTATATATCTTTAGATATTTTCTATTTTACTTTTTAAAAAATCACAGTCATTCGTGAGCACTAGTCAAATCGGTAGAGTATGACTCTGGAACTTAAAATTTTTGCTTGAAATATATTATCAACAAAATGAGTCCGTTAAATAAAAACTGTTTCTTTGATTCAGAAAGGCCATGGTCTACTCAGGAACTGCTTTGTTACTCCTTATAAAGAGCAGAGGACCATCACATGTCAGCTAACATAGGTGCTTTTCACAGCAACAACGAGAAGGGCCAGAAGCTAGGCTGCCTCGGCTGTTTGGGGACCTACCCCACGGAAGAAGCACGACTTCCCCAGGGAGAGTCTAGATATCAGCCATAATCTAGTCTCCTGGAGGTCTCCGTCGTCTCAGAGGAGCAGGCTTCCATCAGCTCGTCTCCGCCGCACACTGGGCCTGGGCCCAGCCGATGCTCTCACGCCGCCCGATGGTCTCCTGGAAACAGGCCTTTCTGCCCACAGTTCTGCGTCTGGCTGGAAAGGGAAGCTGTAGTGAGATGAGGGGCTTTAATAAAATACATAGCAGAATAAATTATAGAGATGTTAAATTCTAGCATATTCTGCTTATAGTGTAAGATTCAGAACAGATGGAGAATTTTTTTCTCTTTCCTTTACACTTTTAATACAAGCAGTTCCATCCTGGAGGTTACTGTTGCTCAGAGTGGAGAAAGAACAGAACTTTGTCTTTGACTGCCTGGCTTGGAAGATGCCCTGGAGCAAACCTTCAAGAGGGGGAAGGGGAGGTTGATAGATAGTGAAGGGATTGGTTTCCAAGAGTGGTATAAAGGCCCAGAGTCTTGCTGAGCAGAAACGCTGAACTCTAATTCGGGCACCAACAAGGATGTGATGGGGGCTACATACCAGGTCCCAGGGAGGAGCCAGCTCTGAAGGCCTCTTATGTCTCCCCCACTCAGCCTACAGGGGCCATAGCCACCCACCCACCTGCGACACTTGCACAAGGAGGATTTTATGTTTTAAAAAATTTTTGATTATATTTAGTTATTTATTTTTTGAGAGGGAAAAGGAGGGAGAAAGAGAGGGAGAGAAACATCAATGTGCAATTGGTTGCCTCTCGTGCATCTCCAACTGGGGACCTGGCCAACCACCCAGGCATATACCCTGACTGGGAATCGAACCAGTGACCTTTCAGTTTGTAGGCCGGTGCTCAGTCTACTGAGCCACATCAGCCAGGGAAGGAGGATTTTAATTGTGATTTTAAAGAAATGCCTATTCCCTAATGTCCTTAACTGTAGAATCAGACCCCTCCATGCATTTGACCCTCAGGAAGGGGAAGGAGTTCCCCCAAACCTGAGAATGGGGAAATAAACCTCCCAACCTGATTTAATTTTATTTAATGAGGAAATGTGACATTTCTTTGATACCACCTGCAAACAAACAATAAAAATAAAAATAATGATTCTGCTCCATGTCCTTCTGATTGCATCCAAAAATAAAAAGAAATTTCTTATCACCATTATAAATAAATACAGCTTGATGTATTATAAATAGAAAAAATAATAAAACTTGCATAATCTTTAAAAAGAAAAAACCACGCCTGTCTATGTGCTTTTAGTTCTACCGGTGGGACACAGACCGTGCTCTGTGGACACCGAGGGAGCCGTGGGCCTTTCTGAGGGGTTAGCATGTAGTAATTTTAAGTTTGGAGATCCCAAACATGAGCCTACTTAAGTAAACTGTGTTGTTCTTGTCAAAATGGGTAAAACAAGGTATATATTTTTTATCTCTGTGATAAAGGATTTAAGGTTTCAGAGCAAAAGAAGTTTTTTGCTCCCTTCTTGCTTCCAGAGGCCCCTGGTCATCCCCCAGGTGAACGAAGGTGTCTCGGAAGGGGAAACAGATTTCCTGAGACCTGAGGATTAGAGATGAAAATAAATTCCAAATACTACTGTCACTTAAACAAATGAAAATCAGACCAGTGTACCAGGCATACAAGACAGAAGTTAACTAACATTTTAGGTAAAATGCCAGGAGAAGCCAGGATTGAACAGGAAAGCGTCCAACATCACCCCTGAGGCCAACCTAGCATTCAGATTAGTTTACGACAAATTGAAGGCACACTGTCAGCCCTGACTCACAAGTGCTCTGCCCTGCCCCCTGGGGTAGGTATTGATCCCCTCCCCACACATTCCCCGGACCCTCCTTTAATCAGCATCCTCACTTAAATGTTCTGAGCTCAGCCCCCTGCACTGATCACCTGGCTACCACGACAGCCTCCTCTTCGGCTCCTTCTTCCCAGGCTCGCTCCCTCCACGCCAGCCCCCACGAGTCGCGGCACCACTTTTCCGCAGTACATATGCCCAGCACCCGCACAAACTGCCTAACGCATTTAGAGACTCCTCGCTGCTGGAGGAGGAAGTCTACATTCTGTAATACGGCTCAAAAGGCTCTTCATGACGCAAGTCACCTACCGCTCTTTTATCCAATCTTTGAAATTTTACACCCCCAAAAGCATCTAATTTAAAAGGATATGTTCTATTCATAACATTAGAACTTAACTCTTGATAACATTCCTCCCATTTCTCTGACGTTTTCTTACCATCCCCTTGAACTTCTCTGACAGTCTGCTGAGAGAAGAGGCCCACTGCTTGTTGATGGATCTGCAGAGAGGAGGGGAGTTGCACACCTCTGGGCCAGCTGTTTCCTGTGAGCAATGCTTCAGAAATTGAAAGATCATTTGCCAATTCATGAATTATGCATGGATTTCTACTTCCCAAACATAACTCTTTAGAAACAAAGTTTATTCATTGGTTACTTCCTTTTAGTAAATGGAAATGTTGACTGAAATTTGGTTCTTGGTGTGAAACCTAAGATTTTAGAAATTCAAATATACCCTCAGAAAAGTGTACATTTCCATCCATTTGCTGACAATGACTGAGGCAGAAGGCTCTTCTTAAAGCAATTACCAGTTGGAGGAGAAGTGTAAACTTCAGCAAAATCATGAACAGTCTCCTTTTCTTTCTTCACATATTTGTTTGGGTTTGGTATGAAGTCGACCACACATACCTTAAGTATACCTTACTTTATGCTGTCTTTGCCTTACAAAGTCAGTAGATTCATCACAAACTCACTCTTCTACTCAACAAGTACTCAGGGAATATCTACTCAGGGCCAGGCATATTCTGAAGGACGGGATCACTTGATGAAATGATTGGCGTATCCAATACTACAGAGGTTGGCTTTAATCCAGAGGCAAACTGTGTAGATGGGATTGCAAGATATGCTATAGAAACTATAAAGATATGCATGGGAAACTGTGTAAATCTCTTACCTCCTTGTGCTCCTATTGACAATTCCTCTACATATATATCCTGATTCACACTGATAATCTCACCATGCAAGACAGCCAGCCTGATCCTTGCCTTTCTTGTTGCAAAACTGAGACATATATTAAGTGACCTGACTGTGATCCCACTACAGATTCCTCTGCATGTGTGTGCATGTGTGGGTGTGTGATGGGTAAAAAAAGGACAAGGGAGAAGAGCAAAAGCAAACCAACAAACAAAAAAAGCATTGACTTACTTTTAGTGAGTGCCTACTACATGTCAGGTACCCAGCATACCTAGTTCATTCATGATTCATAGCACTTTGAGGTAAATATTATTATCTCCAGTTTTACAGATGTGGAGACTAGTGCATAGATTATAATTAGGGAACCAGCTACAAACCTGTTCTTTCCACTCTTCTAAGCTAATACTCAGGCCTTGTGGCTCCGAATCCAGTGTTCTTTCTACCCATCACACCTCATTGACCCAGCTGAAAGAAGGATTCAGTGGTCTGAAGATGTCCTTGGGTGGGTGGTCAAATTAATTCTGTCTTTCCCACATTTTGAATTCTTAAAATCTTGTCTGCATTGTTATGGACATATTGCCTGAGTCTCTTACTCATGAGCTGAGTTTTCTTCTCCTCTAGCAAAATAAACATTGCCCACAGGGGTCATATTTGCTGATGTTATGGGTCATGGAAATCTGACTCAATTTCATGTTTTCTGAATCTAAAGCAAGATTTAAAATGGAATATAAGGATGAGGTTCAGTAACCTCTGTCTACTGCATTTCTGTCTTTATTTTGGAGTGGATTCAGGAGCTGAGGAAGGTTCCTGGATGTTAGGCTTCTGGCCAGGGGTGATATTCAAACCATCCCCGATCAGCACTGACCAATCACATGAAGCCCTATCAGAGGTGTTCTGATCTCTAGGGCCTCTCCGTGCCAGTCACTAATCCTTTAGCTGCTGGGTGGTGGAAGAAGTCTGCGGTCCCAGGAAAGGAGCTGAGATGGCCAAGGTCTCAGACAAGCATTCAGGAGAAATTAGAGGAGTGATTCTTTTTTTAATTTTTATTATTTTTAAAAAGATTTTTTATTTATTTTTAGAGAGGAGAAGGGAGGGAGAACAAGAGGGAGAGAAACATCAATGTGAAAGAGAAACATAAATTGATTGCCTCTTGCATGTGCATCACATAGGCATTGAACCTGCAACCCATGAATGTGTCCTCACTGGGAATTGAACTCGTGACCTTTAAGTTTGCAGGATGACACTCAACCAACTGAACCACAACAGCCAGGGCTAGAGGGGTGATTCTTCACCACATGGAACAGCTATCCATTTAAACAATCATTGCAGCCATATTGGTGCTTATTGATTGGATACTGTGCCTGCTTCTGGCCCTCTTTCCCACCTTAGAGCTCCTGATCGCACCTTCCCCAGCAGGTGACTTCCCTATACTGGGCTGGTGCTTCTGAAGAGGGGGAGGGAAGGGTTTACAGGTCATCTTGAGGTGTTGTTCAGTCTTTCTTTGGACTTCTAGCTCTTCTGAAAGCCTTGGGGAATCATGCTCTACGGCAGTGGCTGCGCCATTCACCAATATCCATTCTTTCCTTTCTGTGATAACCCAACTGGAGTTTCAGCTGAGCACATGGCTGCCCAGCTAGACACTATACTTTCCACCCTTCCTTGAACCTCAGGGTGATCATTTGTGTGTTCTAGCCAATGGAAGTATACTGCTTCCAAACTGTACTTGTAAAAAGAAATGAATGAGTTCACTTGCCCCTTCATTCTTTGTAGTGGCTAGGATGCATGCAAAAGATAAAGTAGCTGCTTTGGACCAGAAGGTTGCTGCATGCTGAAGATGGCAGATCTGCTTTGTTATCACGGACTCCTTTGCTCTGGACCATTGCAAAGGAGAGAACTGTTAAGCCCTTTGTATTTAAGCTGCACAATATTAGGGATCTTTGTTATAGCAGCTTAGACTCTACCCTAACAAATACCGCTCATTGATGGTCATTAGTTGTTTGGTTTCTATAACTCACTAATTTTGAAAACAAGAGGGAGATACTGGGTCTGTACAAAATGTACAGCCCATACAAAGGTTGTAAGGTAAAAACACACACACACAAAATGAAAAAACACAAAGTTCCTTAAGAGAACTGAAAGAGATCCTCAATGGACAAAATATGGATTGTATGGGGGAATTGTCAAGAGAAGGGGTTGCAGAGATCAGTCTTAGTGGCTATGTTCAGTGACTCCATTCAGAGTCCAGGAAGACTCAGACTGCAGAGTTTTGAGGAAGAGGGTAGCATGATCCAATTTTTATATTGGAGAGATTGTCCTGGAGTGTGATGAACAACATGGGGGAGGGCAAAGTTAGAGACTAGAACATCGGGCACAAGGCTGCAGTCATAGTCAACTGGGGGAAAAATGATGGTGATCTAAACTAAACACGAGAAGACTAGGCACAAGGAGAGACATTAGGAGGTGGAGGTGGGATCCTTGAGACTGGAGGTAAATAAGGGGGCATGTTGGTGAGGGACAGGAGGAGTTTAGTATGATACCCAGGTTTCTGATTTGTGTGGTGGTTCGTGTTCAGAAGAGGGCGTCTTAGGAAGAAACAGAAAGTTAATGAACCTAGTCTGCAGGGGTCTCCTGCTGTGCTCGGGGGAGTCTTTTTCTGTTCACCTCACACCTGGTCTCCTTTACTGACTTCTCCCCCATAACCCACACTGTGACCTTATTTATTTCTGCTCCTCTCCAGAACTGCCTTCCACCAGTGGCTTTCCAAACGTCCCACTGAGGACTCCTGGGAATCAACCCCATGTGAACTCCACATTTTGAGACTTTTTTTTTCCTAGAAAAAGAATATATCTGTTACTTGTGTCCACTACTTTTAACCCATTTCCAAGGCCAACTGCAAACCAGATACCATCATTCTTCACTTCAGAAACCACAACTATCGGATGAGGGTTCCTGTATTGCCCACCCACTTTGAAGATTCCTTGGAATTGCTTAAAAGTCCATCAGAGCCTCTGATTCACAATAACATTATAACAGATGATAGTATTCAAGAAAAAAAGGGAAGAGGGAGTGGCATCTTGGTTGCCTGTGCCAGTGGAAGTCAGGTGTGTGTGGAACGCTGCTAAGTTGTTTGAAATACTGAGTCCTGGAGAAGGTGTTCATTACTCTTTCTTACTCTGAGGTCTACAGGGATGGGCACTGAGCTATCCCAGTACTCCTTTCTCCTGATGACGGTGATGGTCCAGGTGGTGGGTATGTAACCCTTTGGACCACTCATGATCTTCCCTGGGATTGATACAGATGCCAGATGAAAGAAGGAATTCTTTTGGTTGGTGTTGCTAAGCGAGGATGACAAGCCCAGATCTGTCTGCATTAATCTTCCTTGGCTGTGTGGAGAAAGTTCATCTTCAGTAATAGAATATTATATCAACACCAAAGAGAAATAGAATTGCGAGATGGGTGGAGAGGGTTCTGGTGGTGTCTGAATTGTTGGTTTTAGTCCTGAAGTTTCTTCCTGAAGCTCTCCCCTTAATGGCACTAAGGACCAATGAATTTCTTATTTGTTTAAGCTTGGCTTGAATCAGACTTTTGTCACTTGCAAGGTTCAGATAACACTGGGTCAGTGTCCCAAGCTTACCTATAATGTAATTACTAATAAATGCCCAAGTGCTCATAGATTCACATGAATTAATCTGCTCCTTATCTGGTTTAACATGTGCATTTTACCAAGGGCCTTCTAGAGCTAATGCTTTGATGCGAAGGATTCTTTCGGTGGAGGGAACAAGTATTGGGCAGTTGAGCCAGCTGAAGGAAGAGAGACTTGCTGTGGCACCTGGACTTCCTGTAGCCTCTCAGGTCATCCAGGGCCGTGAAGCCAAGCCCTTCACCTGCAACTTCTCCTCCATGTCTGGATTCCCTCTATGGGAGCGAGGGACAGGGGTGGAGCTAACGGGTATCAGGGACTGATGTTAACGATCCCTCTTTCAGACCTGGGACCTTCCACACTGGTCCTCCCATTCCTGGTCCTCGCTCCACTCCACTGCAGCAAGATGTAAGTAGGTCCATTAGTAGAGAATACACCACTAAAAAGCAATTGCCACCAATACCGCCACACTTCAGGGAAGGACAGTTTGCAACTAATTACTTCTCATGAAAATACCCAAACATAATTTTGCTCATTATTAAAATTTTCCAATAATAGATTTATCTTCCCCATTAAGTAATACATTATTCTCCTACCAAACACACAGCGAACTAGAATTACTAGGCACTGCTTATATTAAATTGTTGTTTAATAAATTAAAACTCCTATGGTTATGAATAAACTAGGTCATCTGCACATTTTGTAAATTAGTAGTTTCTTGTAGTTATTCTCTCCTGGTCAAAGCCTAAAAGAGGGGGAGAGGAAAAATGATTATCATTATTATTTCATTGTTTTCCAGCAAACTACTGCACTCTGCACTGTAGTTTAAAATAAACCACTCAGTCTAATACAGTAGAATCAATATTGTTGAGTATCAATCAATAAGAATGAATTTTAAAGACTATGGTTTGTAGAAACTGTATCTACTGGACAGATAAAACCTGATAAATAACCAACCTCAGTCTATGAAGATTCCTGATGCAACAAGCAGTGTCCAAAGTGATTTTAAACATTGATCAAAATGTTTTACAGCTTTTGGGTGGGTTGAGAGTCTTTTCTTTCTGATTTTAGGATGTCAACTTCTCTGTCATCTTTTCAATTTGAGGTGATTAATAGAGATTTTTTTACAGTCATACCCAAAAATGGTTGATGCTATTAAAGAATCAATTACAAGGACTCCTCAGATTACAAAATCCTTACTTAGAGACTTGCATAATGCAAACAGATTGTTGCACTCCGTTTATTTTTATTTTTTTTTAATATTTCTACCCACTCAAAGGAGTAGGGACAGCAACCAACCAAGCTACACTAAGACAGTTGCCCCGCATACTGGCAAAACAATGGAATTATTCGAACTCATGTATCTACATTCTTCCTTGAAGAATGAACACACTGGGTCTACCCATCTCCCTCCCCTTTCTTTTCAAACAGCTACAGCTCAATCATTTTGATCGACCTAATTTCCCCCTGCCATATCTATACTGATATTCTTTAAGCACATTCCTCTTTGTTATGTTTCTTCTAAAATACTGTCCATTACCTCAGACGTCTTTTCCTTCCTAAGTGATGTCCCCTCTTTTATAACTTCTCCACCTTCCATCTCTTTTTCTCTCCATGTGACAAAAAGCCCCTTCATCTTGTCTGCTATATGTAAGAATAGAGCTGGTACTAAAAAGAAAAACAAAAGGCAAACACGGGAACTGCAGACCACGCGACATCACGTGGGTCCGGGTCATAGCCCTTTGCCGCACTCACACTCAGCAGTTTCCTTCAGAATCTCTACAAAGCCTACACTTACCTACTTGCAGTTAAGCCATTTAAAGTTGTATTTATTTTACATTCAACATTTTTCTGTTGAATCATTAGTGTTAAAGTGAATAACTTCTTCCCTAATTAGTCCCAAATTTATGGTAGTTCAGCTTCATTAAACAGGTTCACATTATTTCTGTATGTGCTGTGTGTTATAAAGAATTAAATTTTTAGTCACAAGATTCTGGAGGTTAGATATTCTGTATTAAAACTTAGTTTGTCTTTTTATTTATTTAGAGACACAATTGACCTACAACACTGTATAAGTGTAAGGTGTTCAATTTGCTGACTTGATACATTATATATTACTATATGATTATCAAAAAGCATTAGCTAACACATTTATCACATCATATAGCTATCATTTCTTTTTTTGTGGTGGAAACAATTAAGATCTAGTCTCTAAACAACTTTGGTTCCATATAAATTTTTGAAGTGTTTGTTCTATGTCTGTGAAATATGCCATTGGTACTTTAATAGGTATTGCATTGAATGTGTAAATTACTTTGGGTAGTATGGACATTTTGATGATGTTAATTCTTCCACTCCATGAACACGGTATATGTTTCCATTTATTTGTGTCTTCCTTGATTTCTTTCTTCAGTGTTAGGTAGTTTTCTGAATACAGGTCTTTTACCTCTTTGGTTAGGTTTATTCCTAGATATTTTATTTTTCTTTTTGCTATGTCGAATGGGGTGTTTTTCTTGATTTCTGCTTCTGCTGTTTCATTGTTGGTGTACAAAAATGCCTTTGATTTCTGGATATTGACTTTGTATCCCGCTGTTTTGCCAAATTCAGTTATTAGATCAAGCAGTTTTTTGGTCGAGTCTATAGGATTTTCTATGTACACTATCATGTCATCTGCAAACAGTGACAGTTTTGTTTCTAAACAACTTTGAATTTTATAATACAGTGTTGTTGTCTGTAATCACTATGCTAGACATTTGATCTGCAGGAGTTATGTAGCTTCTGGTTGGAAGTTTAGTTTGTCTTTATTTTTGTAAAGATTTTATTTTTTAACAGATGGGAAGAGAGGGAGAAAGAGAGGGAGAGAAACAACAATGTGTGGTTGCCTCTTGTGTGCCCCAAACTGAGAACCTGGCCTGCAACCCAGGCATGTGCCCTGACTGGGAATCGAACTGGCATCCCTTTGGTTCACAGGCCAGTGTTCAGTCCACTGAACCACACCAGCCAGGGCTAGTTTGTCTTTTAGAGATACTTTCAAACAATCCCCTGCTCTGAACTACCGTATCTTTATTTTTAAAAATTAAATGCTTAAGCAATTACCAAAGTAGTAATTATTTGCAGGGGAAAAAATGAAACAATAGTAAAATGGATATAATAAAAAGTAAAAATCCCACTTCTTACTTACTTGATTTATTTATTTATTTATTTATTACATTTATTGGGGTATATCCTTCTTCATCTGACATCAGAAATAGTCAAGAGTTTGAAATAGTCCCTTTAGGATTTCTTTTTTAATCCAGTCACAAGCATGTCTCTCTTATTTTGGAAGGGAGGAAATTCATGGATCTCTTTATCTATCTATATACTGAGTAACCTTAAAAAAGCTGATTATACTGCCCTGGCTGGTATGGCTCAGTGGACTGAACACTGGCCCGCAAACCAAAGGGTCCCCAGTTCGATTCCCAGTCAGGGCCCATGCGTGGGTTGCAGACCAGGTCCCCAGTGGGGGCGCGCATGAGAGGCAACCACACATTGATGTTTCTCTCCTCCTCTTTCTCCCTCACTTTCCCTCTCTCTAAAAATAAATAAATAAAAGTCTTTAAAAAAGAAATATATTTAAAAAACTCATTTTAGGCGTTTTTTGGTGTATAGACATAAGGAAAAAAATTAAATTTCCTGGATTTAAATACTTATTTCTGCTAAAAAAAAATAGGGGATACACACGAGGCCAGCACATCTGAGATCAGAAAGCGGTAGGGTGGACAGACGGAAACTTTGCTCACCTCTGCCGGCAAGAGTTCACTTGTCTGGAGCACAGGAAAGAGACCAAAACAATAATTTTTCATGGATGATTCAGAGAACCATGGTTCAAACTATGTAGGTTCACCAAACTTTAAAGGAGTATCTTCTTTTTGAAAGTGCTTTTTGTTTTTATTAAATTTTTTTCTTTTATTGATTTTAGGGGGGAGGGAGGGAGGAAGAGAGCGAGAGAAACATCCATCGGCTGCCTCCCGCACACACTGGGGACCGAACTTGCAACCCAGGCATGTGCCCTGACCAGGAATCGAACCCACAACCTTTCAGTTTTCAGGACAATGCCCAGCCAACTGGGCCACACTGGCCAGGGCTAAAGTACTTTCTTATTTTAAAGATCACAGTTGTCTATGATAATAAAGTAGATAATACGTGCACATTTTATGTGTACTGTGGCTCATCCTTCTGAATCCTCAAGATACATTTTTGCATTTTGCAAATCCACACACCTTTACCTCTATTAAAGAAAAACCAAAGCGGAAGCCACAGTCTGAGTCCACCTTTAATCTAACCACTCATAGCTGCCTAATCAAAACTGTCCTGGTTTCCCCAAAATGCTGACTCTGACCTTAAAATGTAGGCTTTCTTCGTGTTAGTATGATCTTGTGGACTTTTATCCAATCAGCTCTAAATAAGTCAGTTTATGCAGTGCTACTTACCAAGAGGTAAGAGGAATCTAAGCTTCCAGTAACCCAAGAGGAATCTAAGCTTCCAGTAACCACCAAAATAGGAAAACGATGTATTTCCTCATCACGCTTTATAGTCTGAGCTGTAATTGCTGACAGCCAGCTTCTGACCACTTTCGGCTTTGAAGTTTCCTTGTGGACAATTTGTTTTCCATGCAATAAAATATTCACATCAAGTAAAGCTCGCTAAATTTTATTTTAACAACTCTTTATATTAAATGCTGTCTCAGTCATCAGGTCTACAAACAATTGAGACTATAGACAACTAAAAGTAGCCATATGTCTTTTTTAACGCATAAATGACAAAAGACAAGTGCATTTGTTTTTTTTCTCCTTTAGACCTCATTGGAAGTCAAGCGAATATGCTGTTAAACTACACAGCCATGACGAAGTTTATTCTCCTTGACTGACAGATGGAGCTGAGGTACAGCCTGCCCTTTTTGTCGTGGTCCTAGCAATCCGCCTCATCACAGAAATCAGCCATGTGAGCATGGTTTTGTTAATCAGAAGGGACTCAAGACTGCAGTGTACCTCTGCCTGGGCCACCTCACCTTTGTAGGTGGGGTTATGCTGTCACTGCCATTCCTCAGGTGCTGGTTCAGTTCTTACCCAAGAGAAAAACCATTTCCTTCGTTGGTTGGTCTTTACAATTCCACCTTTTCATTGTCCTGCCTATCACAGATTATGGTATTCTTATAAGGATGGTTTATGACCCCTACACAGCCATCCGCAAGCCCTTGTTACATGCTACAAAGTGTCCAGATGTGCCTGCCTCTCTCTGGTTGCTGCTCCTTCTACACATTGCTTTGCAGAGGTCTGCACGGGCCATCCAGCTGCCCCGTCCTTCTGTGGACCCAATGAGAGCAACCACTTGGACTGTGCAAGCTCACCTCTCCTAGTTCTCACCCGCGTGGACACCAATGTTAAAGAAATGGTCAGGTTTGTGGAGCCACACTGTCCTTTGAAACCTGAAATATGTTGGAATCGTAGGCTTTTAACTCAACTTTCTCCCTCTGAGATGTGCAATGAAGGAAGCAGAAGGCATTATATTATTAGTGGCAGTAATTCTTAGTTGCCACTGTGAAGAATTTGTCCTATAAAAAGTTTCTTTGTATTGTGTGTTTCTATGACTTGGGCATTATTATTTTTCTAACTTAGATCGATTTTTTGCCAGAGGGAGAGCAGGACTGTAATTTGGATGCATCTCATACTTCCACATTAATGTTTTTAAAATAATTGATTCTTTCCCGTCATTAGGGGAAATGGTGCCTACAAGACAATGTGACGTTTACCCAGCACCCTAAAACACTTCCTTGATTTTCTCCAGGCTTCTTTCCTTTTCATTTACTGAAGATCGAAATTCTTGCTCCCTGGTGAAGGGAGTGGTCTCACCCTCTAATTGGTATTGATGGATGATTTCTTCTTGTTGGAAGCAGACTATTCTGTCTTGTTTATCATTATCTCATCCTTTGTTAATTTCATATTTTTTTGTTAATAAGACATAAGGAGCAGAGCTAGTCTGAGGAGTTTTGGGTTTTTTGTTTTTTTTTGACAGTGACATTCCAGTATTCTCAGGATTACCCCACCAAGTGGGATTTTCATGGAATCTTTAGTCCTTCCCACTTAGCCTATTCCTTGTGACTGACCTTGACCCTGAAAAGTAGAACATTGCCCCTCATTGGTCACTTTCTCCAGTAATTAGTATATTTTTAGTAATACCACAGTCTTGCAGTGCCAAGCAGCCAGTGAATGTTAAAGGGAAATAATCATCTTGTAATTCAGACTGGTAGGAAACAGTCATTTCTAATTACTTGTCATAAGAGAAGACAATGCAATTAAAGTTTCTGGCTTCGACTAGAGCCTCCACGCAAGCCACTGTCTCCGTTGATTCATATTTTTGACTGTCTGAGAAGGCAAAGTCAGCCAGATTGACCACACGCTCATCCAAATTGGCTTTTATCATGATGGAAGACACCTTACAGATGTTTCTTTTTTGATGGGTGTTATTGTATAGACTTGGAGAGCTGGTTATTAAAAGCCAAGGCCCTTAGGTCTAGAAGAGTTATTAGGGATTATTTCAGAATGAAATTTAGACACACTTAAACATGTGGCAGGTGCTTAAGCATCTCAATAAACATCTTTTTGGAGGGCCCATAGTGATGAGATGTTTAGGATGCAAAGATAATTTGTTACTCCATCCAAAAGACACTTTTCAACCCTCACCCTATTTGATCTTTGTGGCAAAGACAACATGAATTCATTAAGTTCTGTTTTATTTTCCTCTTCCTGGATGTACAGGAGGAATGCATTTACCTTCGTTAATTTGAAACCTACTTCTGGCCAAAACCTCTACAAGAAAGTGATGCGTGCCCCTTCTGTGCTGAAGCATGGAAGAGCATTGTGTTCCCTCCATGCTTTCTCTCACCCTGCTATGGCTGCTGAGGCCTTCGTTTAAGGGGGCAGTGGCAGAGGATGGAACCAGCCTGGACCCTTGGGTTCCGGGTCAGGTTCCTTAGAGTCCTACAGCAGACCGAGTGTGAGGGGGAAATAAACGCGTAGAAGTCACTGCAACTTGGGGGTTATTTTGTTGCTGCAGCATCACTTAGCTTTTTCTGATTTACAGCCTCCTGGGGGGTATCTGACTCTGCCAAACTTCCTTGGATTATGCGACTCAAAGCTCTCCTGACTCTCCTGCTACTTCTTTAACTTCATCTTCTCAGTCAGCCTTTAAAGTTCCTTTTCCCAGTCCCAGTCTTTAAATATTGCAGTTTCTTAGTTTTCTGACCTGGGCTCTCTTCTCTCATTCTATTCAGTCTCCCTGTATCAATTACCATATGATGAGGACTATCAAATCTACATCTGT
The DNA here is from genome assembly GCA_028533065.1 of Trachops cirrhosus. Taxonomy (NCBI): domain Eukaryota; kingdom Metazoa; phylum Chordata; class Mammalia; order Chiroptera; family Phyllostomidae; genus Trachops; species Trachops cirrhosus. The sequence goes on along the minus strand of CM052538.1, from coordinate 22,831,741 downwards.
AGCCCACTCTTCTCTCCTAAATTATACCTCCCTATGCACATCAACCTACCTACTGGATGTCTCATATGCTTCTCAAACTTAATCTATTCAAAATTTAACTTAGCTCTCCTTCCCTCATACCTATTCCTCTTCCAGTTTTTCTGTCCTCAGTGAATGGTATCACCATATGTTTTACCTATTCTCTAAAGATGACCCCAGTGAACCTTTTCTTCATTCATTTTCCTCCTATTCATACTCCTGTTTAGACCCTCCCACATTGAATCCACCTGGTGCCATGACCCACTTTAACAATGGAATGTGGCAGAAGTGAGACATGGCACTGGCAGCTTCCACCTTTGCACTTGTGGGAGCCTTGAACTGCCACCTAAGATGTCCAGCTATTCTTCTGGAGAGTCCCTATAGAGACAGTGAGGCGCTGAGTCTACATGGAAAGACGGGAGAAGCCCAACTCTCCCAGCATCCCAGCTGAGCCAGTTTCCCAGCCATCTGCTCCAAGGCCCAGGCATGTGATTGAAGCCATCTTGGCTGTTCAAGCCCAAGCTACCATCTGACTGCAAACACATGAGCCAGAACAAGCAAGACCAGCAGAAGAACCATCCAGCTGAGCACCAACCACTGACAGAATCATGAGAAATAATAAAATAATTATTCATTTAGTCATTATCTATTGAGTGGTTTGTTATACAGAAATATAGATAACTAAACAGCATATCCCCAGAAACTTGGATATCATCTTTCCACTTCTCTTCCTCATTTTCCACATCTAGTTCCCAGCTGATTATACAGCCTAAATATTTCCTGAATAGTCCCCTTTTTTCTATATGCTATTGCCTAGTGCAGATTACTATTACCCTCCTTGTCTAGTATTGAATCTCTCTTGTAGCAAAAAGTGCAAATACAATGATGGTCTTTCCAGGCCACCTAAAACCCTATTGAGGATTTCTGTTGTTTTTAGGATAAAATTCAATCTCCTTAACACCGTTTTCAAATCTGTGCAGCCTCTGGCTCTTGCCTATCTTCCAGCCTTATCTCATGCGACTCTACATTCCAATCATCCTCAATTTGTATCAACTTCTTCAGGGTGTCATGTTGTCTCTTGACTCCTCGCTCTTTCATGCTTTGTTCTTTCCACCTAAAATACTTTCTCTCCTGGTTGTCCCTTCCCTTTGTCTTTCGTCAAATTCCTACTCATCCTAGAAGCCTTCTCTGATCCTCCACACCTGGATTAGCCATCCCTGCCCAGTGCTCCCATGTCATTTACCAGTGCCTTCATTCGTCACATTTGTATTGAGCTTATCCTATGAGTCATACACTGCGTTCTCCTTCTCCTGCAAGAATGCTCATCCTCCCCTGTAATCATTTCTTCGTCTAGGTCTGCCACCACTTTGTAGGCTCTTCAAGGAAAGAAGCATGTTTATCTCGTTCCACTTCGTACCCCCAGTTTTTAACATATCATAGATACTCAATGCATAAGTAATGAAAACATGAAACTTAGTCTTGATAGATGGTATAACTAGTGGAAGGAAATTATTATTCAATAGGTACTCAGTTCTGATAAAGATACCACATAATATTTTAGTAACTATCTGACAAGAGAAGAAAGTTCATGGTTTATTCAAGACAAAGTACAATTTTCAGTGACAAATTAAGATAAAAACTCAAGTCCAGTTTGGTGTTCTGAAATTACAGTTATTCACGAATTGGAGGTATAGAGTAGGGACCATTCAGCATTAAGCCGGCAGCTTTGATTCTGGGCCATTGCAAACAACATTCTCAATGGAAAACTAACCCCCACAGTCACTGCATCATTTATTTCACAGGAGCCCTAGTAGGGTCTAAGTACCCTGGAAACACCTTGAATATATTTGCTACAAAGAGATATGGTGGTAGGAACATCTTCATCCATTCTGGAAGACCAAATATGCCTTAAAGATGAGTGGTTTCCAGGGTGCTCAGAGAGGGTAACTGTGGTAACCCCAGCAAAGACTCTGCCCTGGTTGACCACCATTAGGTAGCCTGGAAAATGCTAGGTAGACCAGTTTTCTTACAGAGCTTACCATCTTCCAAGGTCTTTAGTTAACTGTCTCCGGTTATTAGCCCTATTTCAGGGAAATTTCTGCAAAAAACCTGGAGTAGCCACCAGAGGTCATAGGGCAGACAAATAAGCAAAGCCCCTGCCATCATGGAGTACGTATTAGTGGCTGTCTGCAGCCATCCTTGTTGGCATCACCATATCTGGTCAAAGAGATCCTTGTATTCATTACAAAGCCCTTCTAGTTTCAGTAGTCCTCTGGAGCATTAGGCATTTATGGGAAGCTGCCTCAAGTCCTTTTTGAAAATATGTTGAATGCAAATAAACATTTCATTTAACAGCCGTTCATTAAAGTAAGGTGAAGGCTATATTCCAAAGAATGTTTTTTCTGGGTGCTGGGAATATGTGTGAACTTCATTTTTAATGGTTTCTTAAAAGTCTTCGCATTGAGAATATAATTTTACAATAAAAAGTAACAAAATAATGATCAATAGAATACAGAAGTAGAAGGGATCTTAGTAACCCTTTTGTCTAAGTCTAGCATCATATACTTGAGGAAGAGAAGACACAGAGATGATATGATTTACTTGATCTCTGATGAGAAATGCAAACATTAGCCACAAGTGAGGTTTTGTTCAATATTTTCAATTAAATGTTAATGACAGCTCATATCCTCAAAAACAGGGGAAAACTTGGGCTTTCTGGCCATACTGTCTTATATGTTCTCAATCATCCAAAATGAAAAAATGGCTCATCACTGAATGTAAATGTGTCTGACATCTGTATTTAAACTTGGAGCATTCATGGTTCTATTGGGGCATTTGAATAAAAGAACTTTTTGTTATCATATTAGTTGCTAAGGCTGCTATGGCAAAGTACCACAAACTGCATGACTCAAAAAAAAAAGGAATTTATTGTCTCACAGTTTGGGGGGCTAGGAGTCTGAGATCAAGCTGATGGCAGGAGTGGTTACTTCTCTTGTCTTTGAAAGAAGTCCATTGCATGCTTTTCCCCTAGCTTCTGGTGGTTTGCTGGCAACTTTTGGTGTTCAAGGCCTTTCAAAGCATCACCCATCTCTGCCTTCATCTTCACAAGGTGTTCTATCTGTGTACACATGTCTGTGTATAAATTTTTCCTTTTTTATAAGAACACCAGTCATTTTGGATTCGGGATCCAGCCTACTACAATATAACCCGATCTTACCTACCAGTACATCTGCAACCACCCTATTTCCAAACAAAGTCAGATTCTTAGGTACTAGGCTTTCGGAATTCAACATATGAATTTCTGGGGGGTGGGGACACAGTTCAACCCATAGGAGTTAATATCACAGAAAAGGAATATCATGGTGTAAATGGATTAGCAAAACTCTTAGTATCTGTTCTATTTTGAGGGATGAGGTCTGGAAGACCTCAAGATAGATATGAGGAGTTTGCCTGAAATTCGGACTAGGTTCCCAGGATTCCCAGGATTAGTTCCTTCTAGAGCATATCTAAGCCCTATGTCTGTTCATGGCCACCTGGAAAGTTCCTGACTGCTATGCTCAAGTCTGGACGACGTTGTTAGGACTCTTCTAGTGGAGAGCTATGTATCTGACCCCTCCAGCCTGTAGAAGGTGGATAGTTACCATTTGGTGTGCTATTTTTGGCACTACAGTGGTGAATAAACTTTTATTTTTACAATCGGGCAGGTCTATTGCATCAAGGAATTTAAAAGGTAAATTGACTATAAGGATCAAAGTTAAAAAAAACCCTCAAAACTCCAAATAGCAAAATTTGATAATCTTCCCCCTGCCCAGGTTCTCATATTTCTGGAGAAGGAGTCAAACTCCAAGACTGTGGCTTTGAAACTACTCAGAATAAAGAAAAAAATGAGTTATAGAGTTTAACCCCCAAGTTATCTGAAAGCACAAAGCTTGAAAAGTGAATGAATAATTGTGTGCCAGAATTTGCTGAAATTATCTATTTTTCTTGATTGCTGTATTCATTACTCTTATTTATAGATAAATACCAACTACCTGCACTCAGCATTGGAGACATGTTCTTCTTGTAAAAAGATTCACCGATAAGACTTTAAAAATACTGAAGTTTTAAATGCTTGAGTGGATGCCTTTGAAATATTGAGATGTAATCTTCCTGGTTGATTGAACATTATGCAGCGAGGAGTTCTTCCTCAGACTTGTGGGCTTATGCTCCAGCATGGAACCAACTTGGAGAAAATGGTGATTCCAGGCACCAACCGAGAATCTGAGACATCACATCATGCTTTATGTAAGAGAATTATCAGAAAGTCATCTCAGTGTTCCTTCAAAAGAGGAAACTAAGCAGACAGCCTTGTTAATTTAGCATATAGATTTGGAATACAGTACATCTCTCATCTCATCAAAATTCAATTAAACCATGGGTTACTGGCCAAAGAAAAGGAGCCAATTTTCTCCCCCTCTCTCTTTTGGGAAGAATTATTGGAACCTCACTAAGTCCTTAATGGTTCTTTAATTGTGGGAGCCAATTTGAAAGGGTAGTTTGAATATATGAATGACCCCTTACGTTAAAAATTAGAACTTGGGCAGTTCTATAATTGCTATTAATTTAAAGCATGCTGGCGCTAGCAATGGTGGGCAGATAAGGTTATTTTAATGTTTTCTTCTTTTTAGGTACTTTTGATCTTATTCTAAAACTCTTTGAATCCTGCAGCTAAAACTCTTGGAATCCTGCAGTCTTCTCCTTTATGACAGAAATTGTGTAGCAGTGATTATCCACTCAGCCCAGATCTATTCCGTGCTTTTGAGAAGCTGTTATTTGCTAACACATACCAGACTTCACACAGGCAAAAGGTAAGCCCACAGGTCCAGTAACAAGATTTGCTGTGTTAAATGCAATTGGGTCTCAAATTTTAAGCAGTTAAATGTCTTAATTTGTTCTTTTCTCCCTACCATAATATAATGAGGATAAACTTTGACATGCAGCAGCTCTGCAAAGAGAAGATTTCTCCTTGTTCATTGTTTCTCAAACCAATCTTCTCTCCTGAAATTTGATTTCTGAAGTGCCTTACAGTCCTTAAGCCAGGTGGTTGCAATGAGTCCACTTGGAACATTCATAATCATCCGAAATAAAAGCACATTCTAGAAGCCAGGCACACTTAAGACAATCAAATGGGGTGAGTCACCAAGTGGAAATAACTCTTTTAACCTCTTGCTAACTCTGCCCTTTAGCCTGCTGCACAGGTTGCTAAAGGCAATCACTTTGGTTCTGAAATAAATAGTATGAATCTCCCTGGGTTAAGTACTTCTGTGTCTTCTTACACACACAATTTATTTTTCTGGTGCTTTACCTTGTGACTTAAAGAAGGAGAACTATAGTGTGCTTTTTAAAGGGCCACAAAAAAACATGTACATAGAGGCCCTTTAACCCAGGCTTCAATATTTGAATATTAAACATTATGATCTTTTTACATATCAGTTAGCCTTTCATCTTCAGGAAAGATCAATGGAGGAAGTGATAGGGTTTTTAGAAAATGAAAAAAACACAATGCTAGATTTGTAGTGATAGTGGGTGGGTGGGGGACCATGGCTTTGGAACTGACCACAACTGGCCATCTTTTTGTTTGTTTTTTAACACATGCTTCCCATTACTCAATTAGCCTGAGGAGTAGCTGGACTTCATTGTTTATGTAGGCCCCTTGTCAACAGGAGAGCTGCTATGCCCTGTGAAAGCCACCTTTCCACAATGTCTGTGAAGTAGAAGTAATTGTGTTGACTTAAAAAGAGATATCAAACTTCTTCCTTTTGTTGTTGTTTGCCCTGAATGGGAACATCGGGAGGAGTTTGATGCTGAGGAAGAATAAATAAAAAGAAAGGCAGACCAATGATATTAAAGGCAGGGGAGGTATTACTAAGGAAACACTATGGAGCCTTTTAAATTGTAACCTTAAAATAAGCACAATAACGTTGTCTTAAAGAATCCCTGGAACTTCTGGCCAAGGTGGAGGTGTAGGTAGATACACTGCGCCTCCTCGAGCAACCAAAAAAAAGGACAACAACAAATTTAAGAACAAAAAACAACCAGAACTACCATAAAATAAAACAGTATAGAAATCCAACCACCAAAGAGTTAAGGAAGAAACATTCAGACCAGTAGAAGGGGCAGAAATGGGCAGCCAGGGTGGAGAGGACTTGTGGCAAGGCAGCAGCTGGTGGAGCTAGTGGTATTACATTTGCATGCAGATAAACCGGGAGGAATAACTGGGAAGCGAGACAGACCACGGAACCCAGGGTTCAAGCATGGGGAAATCAAGCCTCAAAACCTCTGAGGTGAAAACACCTGTGGGGGTTGTGGCGTTGGAAGGAACTCCAAGCCTCACAGGAGAGTTTGTTGGAGAGACCCACAGGTCCTGGAATGTACACAAACCCATCCACCTGGAAATCAGCACCAAAAGGGCCCAGTTTGCTTGTGGGTAGCAGAGGAAGTGACTGAAAGCTGACCAAGAGCTGAGCAAGCAGCACTGTTCCCTCTTGGACCCCTCCCCCACATACATTGTTACAACACAGCGATGTGGGTTGCCCCACCCTGGCAAACACCTAAGACTCTGCCCCTTACTAGGTAACAGGCGCACTGAGACAAAAAAAAATGGCCCAAATGAAAGAACAGATCAAAGCTCCAGAAAAAATACAACTAAGCGAAGAAGACATAGACAACCTATCAGATGCACAGTTCAAAACACTGGTAATCAGGATGCTCACAGAAATGATTGAGTATAGATGCAAAATAGAGGAAAAAGTGAAGGCTATGAAAAGTGAAATTAAGGAAAATGCACAGGGAACCAACAGTGATGGGAATCAAACCGGGACTCAAATCAACCATTTGGACCTGAAGGGAGAAATAAACTTTCACTTAGAACAGAATGAAGAGACAAGAATTCAGAAAAACTGAGGAGAGACTTAGGAACCTCCAGAACAACTTTAAACGTTCCGATATCCAAACCATAGAGGTGCCAGAAGGAGAAGAAGAAGAGCAAAAAATTGAAAACTTGTTTGAAAAAATAATGAAGGAGAATGTTCCCAATCTGGCAAAGGAAATAGACTTTCAGGAAGTCCAGGAAGCTCAGAGAGTCCCAAAGAAGTTAGACCAAGGAAGCACACACCAAGGCACATCATAATTACATTACCCAAGATGAAAGGCAAGGAAATAATCTTAAAAGCAGCAAGAGAAAAGGACACAGTTACGTACCAAGGAGTTCCCATTAGACTAGCAGCTGATTTCTCCAAAGAAATCTTGCAGGAAAGAAGTGGCTAGAAAGAAGTATTCAAAGTCATGAAAGGCAAGGACCTAGATCCAAGATGACTCCATCCAGCAAAGCTATCATTTAGAATAGAAGGGCAGATAAAGTGCTTCCCAGATAAGGTCAAGTTAAAGGAGTTCATCATCACCAAGCCCTTATTATATGAAACGTTAAAGGGACTTATCTAAGGAAAAGAAGATGATCAAAACTATGAACAGTAAAATGACAACAAACACAACTATCAACAACTGAACCTAAAACAAAAACAAAAGCAAAGCAAACAAGTAGAACAGGAACATAATCACAGAAATGTAGATCACCTGGAGGGTTATCAGTGGGGAGGGGGAGGGGGGAGAATGGGGGGAAGGTACAGGGAATAAGAAGCATAAACAGTAGATACAAAATAGACAGGGGGAGGTTAAGAATAGTATGGGAAATGTAGAAGCCAAAGAACTTATATGTATGACCCATGGACATGAACTAAGCGGGTGGGGGTGGGAAATGAGGGTGGGAGGTGAGGTGCAAGGTGGAAGGGAATAAAGGGGGGACATGGGAGAACTGTAATAGCATAATCAATAAGATATATTTTTAAAAATAAAAATAAAACATATTAAGACATAGGGAAAAAATCCCTAGAAGTGCCAGGTATAGAACTGTAAGTACCTATGCTCATTTTAATGTGATTTTATGGCTGTGCCATAGCTTAATATTTCTGCCTCAATTAGGAAACTTTCCATTCCAACAGAAAAACAAACTCACATAGGATTAAATACTGATTTAATTGATAGTTGTCATGAACTGCAGTGGTGTGAGTTCCAGAACTGGCCAGGCTGTAGTCAGTGATGTCATTGTGGGCTCTGTTTCTTCCATCTTTTCATCTACCTCTGCATAGCGAGTTTTACCCTAAGGCCAGGCCCCTGGAGGTTATAGGATATCCGTTAGTACAATTAGGCCCCCCATGCTTCCTCTTTCTTATCCAGAGAAAAATAGGGTGCTTTCCTGACATATCTAACTAAAGTTCTGAGATTCCTGCTGATGGTGTTAGGTTGGAGTCTCTCAAGAAACCGGATGCATGGAGCAAGCTAAGGAGAGCAGGGTTTATTAGCTGGGAATAAGAGGGAGAGTGGAGCCAACCGAGGGAGGCTGGGGAGCCAACCGAGGGAGGCTGAGACTCATTCAGTCGTTCTTAGATCAGGGGTTTTAAATGCAAAAACCTGTGGTTGGGGTCTGATTGGCTAGAGGTGGTTGCTGGGTGAAAGCTGCTTCCTGTTATACCAGATAAACTGACCCCAGACCCTAATCTTCATCTGTTTTTCCTGGGTAGGGTCTGCAGGCAGCTTCCCATGGTGCCATTTTCTCACCTGGTGATTTTCATTCCTCCTAGGCCTGCCTAGATCTAACAGATGGGACCATTAATTGGCTTAAGCCTAGGACATTTAAAATAGTATCCATAGCAAGGGGGTGAGATTATCCTGATGGTTTATAGCAATCAGAGCCCAGCCCTGCAGCTGATGGAGGGGTGAATCCCACCTAAACTACAAGACCATTGCAGAATCTACATTGGAAAGGCAGCAGACTTTCCACTGTGGATACTCTGGGAGACAGTGAACTCAAAAATCCCTATCCTAGGGCTGTGTTTTATGATAGGCAGTGAAGGGTACAATAATAAATTAAAGCTGTTAGAAATCTCGGCGGTTTTACTGAGGCTCCTTTCTGAGAGATACTAGAGAATGTGAGGTCGTGAGGTTATTCCAGATCTCATTCTCTACCCTGTTCTGCAGTTACTCATACTTTTCTTCTATGAATCACATATAAGTATACTGATCCATATACTGGTTCATTTTGGAGTCAGGAATAATCCTTAAATTCTACACTAGAGGAGGGAGATCAATGGCACTGAAGACGGGAACTAGTGCCCATGTTTTACCAAAAATACCAAAATGTTGTATTAAGTGACTTATTAAAGCAAAAGATGTTACCTTACTTCATATTTTTAAAGGCCTTTTTACAAAGATAGACTAAGAAGTTAGACAAGGGCAAGTCATCCCATTCGAAAGATTCCCCAAATAGAAGAAACAATGGCATATATTAAATACTCTTTTGAAATACCAAATAAAATAATCCTTGGGTCCAGAACAGAATCTGGTTAGGCTGGTCAAAGTGATGACCAATATAAGAATTTACAAGGGTCATTTCACCAGCTTTCTAAAGGCAGTGCATCCTTTACTTTGCCTTTCAGAATGGATTGTCTGGTAACACTTCTTCCAATACTAACTTATGCCAGCTGCCTGTTCTAAATTCAGCTGAAGCTGGTTATATATTTTCTTTCTTTTTTAAAAAAGAAATTAGTTATTTATTCTTAGAGTGGAAGGGAGGGAGAAAAAGAGGGAGATAAACATTGATGTGTGAGAGAAACATCAATCAGTTGCCTCTGATTGCCCCATGGTGCCATTTTCTCGCCTGGTGATTTTCATTTCTCCTAGGCCTGCCTAGATCTAACAGATGGGACCATTAATTGACTTAAGCCTAGGACTTGATATATATACCCCATATATACCCGAAAGCGGGCCCTGGCCTGCAACCCAGGCATGTGCCCTGACTGGGGATGAAACCAGCAACCTTTTGCTTCACAGGATGATGCCCAATGCACTGAGACACCCCAGACACCCTAAAGGTGGTTCTACATTGTTGAAGATGGGTGGAGGTCCACTGGCTCTCTGAAAATCTTTACCCATGGCATAATGCCTGATACCTTTGGATACTAGTTTAAGAACTTTCTTTCCTGAGTGCTGGGGAAGGGTAGGAGAGAGAAAGATATGTTAGATATGTAAATTACTCTTTCCTTTAATAGTCTCTTGACATGCCACAAAAATTTTATTTGAGGGTATTATTCCTGCACTGAGAAACCATATTCTTGGGTGTGTTTGGGTGGGGCTGGGGAGGAATATTCCTAATGAAAGCCCTACTTTGCACTGGAAATTTCTTAGATAAAGAATGCTTATAAATTCCAGCCATTCCCACAGCCGCCCTGGCCCTTACCTCACATGCGCCTCTACTTCCTACTTTCATAGCTCTAGATGTAAGAATCCTAGTTGATTTTATTTTCTTGTGGTCTGGCATCAAGAATGAAAAAATGGCCTAAGAATGTAAAAAATATGTCTGCAGATTATCAAGATACTTGTGCGATTTCCCAAATATATATTAATTTCATCAGTGTTTCAATCAATGTTTCTCAAAGTCTGTTTTGTGGAACCCAAGTGACAGACGATGTTGAGAAGAATCTGCAATAGAGTTTCTCAATGAAATATATTTAGGAAAATGTGGGTTTAAGAAATTTAAATGGACTACTACAAAACAGCTCAGGCCTTTAATATGCATTCTACACCTCCAAGAAAAAAGATATGCAGTGCTTTCCACACATATCTGACCACGGAATCATCTTCTTGCCGAGCATTTCACATAAGATGTCTGAGGAATCCACTTTGGGTAATCCCCGTCCATGTCAACGTACCACGTTTTCTCGGAGTCTGTTATCTGCTTGCCCTTTGTCGACCTTTGTTATTGGCTGTTCTTAGGGTTCTAGTCCATGACAGAATCCAGTAAGGAAAGCTTTGTTATTTTTTCCAGGGAGTAGTAGGATGGAAAAAGACTCAAAAGCTATGTTCTCAAGGGCAGCAGATCGGATGCAAAGTCAGAAGCCTCTGCTACACCTTCTTAACTGTTGTATTTCTGAAGGCAGAAGACTTTTGCCATAGCCTCTTACTGGATGCCTTTTCCCATCTTAAAGTACATCCTGCAATGTAAATACGAGGTCATGATAAACTTGCAAAGTGATAGCACTATGATTTTAGACAACTGACATAAGTTTTAGGAAAGCATTCTTCGTAACCCACTTTTAAGGCAGGGATGAATTCTGCACACACAAGAGGCAAACGGAGATGAGCATCTGGTGTCAGCTACAAGTTCATGTTAAGATGTGTATCTGGCCCATGGGAACAGAACTCTGAATTATCTTCAGGGGCTCCGGCTGAGCTCACAGGCCACGCGCAGAACGGCAACACCCACAGGGCGGCAGCGCTCTGCGGCGAGGCTCTGCTGGATGAATTCTTTCTTTATTCGAGTCTAGGCTACATTTCACTATGGAATTTTGGTAATTGAATAAATTCTAACAAACTGTCTTATCTGGTATAGATGTGGGAGAAGGTTTTTCACATTTTGTAATCTTATTTTTTCATATTATAAAAGCAATAAATGGTGTGGGCAAAACACACGAAAGCATGCAAATCGAAGAAAAATCATCCATAATCCCACTAATTAGAAATAACTGCTATTGATATTTTGGTTTACCTATTTAAATATTTTCTTTCTTTTCAAGATGGTACATACTTACTTTGCAGGATGCTTCAAGAATATTTCGAAACTCTTTGTGGTGCTAATGCTGTAGGCTAGAATTTATTTTGGGGGCAGACTCTCTCTTCCCACAAGAACTACAATGGTGAGCCTGTCTAGCCATAGAAGTACAAGCTCAGCAAGACTTTTTCATACTGTAGCCATGAATATCAGTGAGGTAATTCTACTACTACAACTTGTACTACATTACCATTAACACATGGTGATTGCAATGCTAATAGGACTGCTAGGATTTTCAATATGCTGGAATACATCCTATTTTAAATGCATTACCCTGATTAATCCTCACAATGCCACTATGTGGTAGAATAACCACACTACGTGGTATGTTCTATTATTACCCTCATCATGTAGATGAGGAACACAAGGCAAAGAGAGGATAAACAACTTGCCCAAGGTCCTAAGTAGTAAGTGGTAAAGCTGGGATTTGAACCTGGACATTCCAACTCTAGTCTGTACTCCTTCTTTAGGCTGAGATGTTAACCAAGATGTTTGGTAAGGTAAAGGTCGCCTTCACTGTGTACTGAGTGTAACCCTGATAAATCACAGGATTATTAGTGGGCTTGATTCTGATTCTTCCAGCATGTTGGGATACAAGGGTATACTCCAAGGGGCAGGGGTGAGGAATGGGGGAGTGGTGAAGAGAGAGAGAGAATGAAAGAGAAACTCTAGCTGAGAGGAGTGTGTCCCTCAATACAGCAGCAGGCCAGGGGCCCAGCACTAAGGAGGACATGGCCCCTGGGAACAGGCATGGCCAATAGATTTTAAGAAAATGACATGGGCATTCCAACTTGAAGTTTTTCTTTCTTACCTTGTAATTTGGCTATACTTTCCTCAAGCCATATTTAAGTTTATTAAACCACAGAGTTCTCTATTAGCTGATGTCTGAAGAATAAGGGGTGTTGGGTTGTGCCCATGTTTGAGGGTTAGAAATAGGTAAATTTGATTGAAGAAGTCTGGGTCAGCAGCCAAGCATGGAAGGTGGAAAAGAAAAACCAGAACATGCTGGAGATTTTCAAAAATAACTGCTGAGAGCACGGGACTTCCTATAGCCCTGTAGGGTGGGGCAGAACAATGAAAGAAAAAACGTTCGGATATTATGAGAAGCTCAATCTTGTGTTGAAAACTGGGGTCACTTGAATTGCATGTATAACACAACACATAGGAAGTCAGACTCTCAGTTGTTTTCCATGTCTTTTAGGCTGTCAGATGACAATGTGCGACCAGGATGCCCATTGACTAACAACTGAATGACACAATGAGAAATGAAAATGTGAAGACATAACTGGGAAGAGATAAAACCTTTTTTTGTAGATGACAATTGGCTACATAAAAAGCCCAAGAGAAGCAATACACAATGTATTAGAACTAATAAGAGAGTCCAGCAACATTTCTGGGCCCAAGATTAACATAAAAAATTAGTGGTATTTTGTATACTAATAATGTCAATTAGAAAATTATCATGTATACATTCAATTGATCAAAGTCCCAAGAGGCATTTTAGAGAAACTTTACAGCTTATCCTAAAAATCATATGGAAGAGTAAAGGTCCAAAAATGGCCAAGACAATTTGTGTTGTTTTTTAGTCACTTAGAAAAAAGAAGGAAACTCTTTTCTTAAATTATTGTTCAAGCACAGTTGTCTCCACTTTCCCCCTCCCCCGCCCCCTCACCTCTACCTCCCACCTTCCATCCTACCCACCTTTGGCTTTGTCCATGGGTCCTTTATACTTGTTCTTAGAGGATCCTTCTTCCCCTTCTTTCCCCAGTTATCCCCCACCCCCAACCCACTTCCCTCTGGTTACTGGCAGCTTGTTTTTTATTTCAATGTCTCTGGTTAGAAAAAAGCAGGAAACTCTTAAGGGGAAGGGCAAACCAATGTGAGTTCTTGTAAACTAGCTATCTTTCATGGCAACACAGAAATGATGCTAACTAAAAGTGTTAATGAATTTTAGCTGCTTTCTCTTCGTGACCAAGACATGTGGAAAGCAAATATTTTGTGTGGCTATTTCTTGATACATTTGTCCAATGGAAGGACTCACAGCAGAGGGAGTCATTAGTAGCTGATAAGAAAAGCGAGGAGAAGATTAAGCTATAGGTTGCAAACTGGTGGCCTGAGAATACAATTCAACCTGCAGGTATATTTTATGGAGTCTCACAGTTTTGACTGGCATTGTGTCGGAAAATGTTCTAAATTGTTGTCAACATTTAAAAAGCTAGAGATTGCATATGAAGACCATTGGTGGAAGCCGAATTGCTGTTTTCTTCTTTAGAGAGAATCATTCTTTTTTGCTTGCTATTGTGCACACCACTCAATATCTCCTGTGGCTCTCATTTGCAACACCTACCTGGCCCCTCCAGTCATTTGAATCTGTAACTCCCGACTCAGATAACACCAGCAGATGAGGAGAGACCCTTCTGTGGTGTACATGTAGGGCCCTCAGGTCTTGAAGAAAGTCAGTGGAAAGAAAGCTAATTCAACAGGTCTGAAGTAAAATGTTTTTCTTTATATCAAGAAATTCTTTGTAGATCACATGCTAGACTAACAGTCTTCTGTTTTGAAAGGCATTGTAGTTAAATGGATTTTCATTTAAATAACAATGGAGTATTAAACTGTGCTGGGAGCTACTAAAACCCCTTCCTGAAGGACAAAGAATTCACTTTTCTGTGGAAACAACAGCAACTACTCACTGCCTTCCAAACTTTGCAATAAGAAGCCAAATACTTGGTGTCAATTAGAATGTTGCATCATAAAGCCACAAAAACTGCCAAGGAAGCACAACCTACAAATTTGGGACAGAGTGCCAAGAAAGATACAAGTGTATTTTGGAAAGCTAACAGTGGCACAGGATGCCACCGTTTCACAACATTTATTCCCTGGGTCAAGGAGGGAGAGAAAGACCCTCAGCAAAATAAACTGTAGGTGCACAGAGAGAGGGAGCCTGGGGCAGCGCCGGGGAGGAGGCAGACACGACCACTTTAAAGGGCTTGATTTGGTTTTCTCCAGCCAGCATCGGAAGCCGACCATCATTTGGTTGTTTCAGATAATTTCCACTGGCACTTGCCTGGTCCTGGTTATTGAGTGTCTCATCTCAAGGTGTTTGAATCCTTCAGGGGAAGGCAATTACTTCCTTTGTGGCTCCTTGCCTTCACCTGACTATGTAACCCTGGACCAAAAGCTACAGAAGAGTGAGCTCGATTCTCTTCCCCAAGTCAGAAAAACCTCCCTCCCCACACCCCCCTCCAAAATCAATGGAATACAAAGTTGATTTGAGATTTTATTTATAAATGTACATTTGCTATAAAAGCTGTTGCATTTTAGGCAACTTTTTATTTTCTTACTATTTCTCAGAGGCATTTTAGAATAAATATTTTAAATGAAGGTTAGTGTAACTGATATAGAACACTGGCCCACCGGAACAGCAACATCTTCTGGACGGACTCACACAGGAGGTGGATCATTTCAGTTCATTAGGTCTTACGCTGTGTATCAATAACTATAATAGGTATTGCATTAATAACACTACATAGAAAGAATGAGAAAATGTCATGAAAGTTTGCTAGTGAAAAACAGAGTTCCCCATTTACTTGTAAGAAAGAGAAGGGACTAGCTTTTGGAGTATGAGAAAAAATCAGATATACTTCCTCAGGAACAATAAATCATTCACTTTCCTCATCTTTTTTTTTTTTTTTAAAGCTAACACATTTACATTGTAGCTCAACAGAGCAGAGCATTTTTTTTTCCTGGGATCTCAAAGATTATTTGAAAAGAAATAGATCATACTCATTATGCTGCATCGGAAAAAACAAGATCTAGTCTGCCATGTAACAGACTCCAAATGAAATATAAATCAAATAGAAATAGAAACAGTTGGCAATTAGAATTTAGAAAATGTTGGAGATTATTCTGTGCTGGTGACTATAGTTCATTATGGGGAAGTGTTTCGCAGTTGGAGAATGCGCTTTATTTTTCTTGACTCAATTCTAGCTTCAATACATGTACAATGAGTCTCACTAAGAAATATGTATAAATGGGTCTGAGAAACCAGAAGAGAATGTGCAATATTCATATAATTCCTACATAACGGATGGAGTTCCACATGTAAAAAGTATTCTATAAAAATTGGTTATGAATGATCATATTGTACATGTTTTGTGCATTATTTCTGGTAAAGTACTCTGCTAATATCATGCAAAGTGTAAACATCACATTATCAAAATATTTAATAAAACATGCAGGTGGTTAACCAAAATATTGAACTTAATCTGTACATTTTCAAAACTTTTTCTTTTTAATTTTTTCTGTTTTTCTTTTTCTTTTTTGATTTTTCCCCCTGTAAAACAGCGAACACCTCCGTGAGAAGTCTTGGGAACTTGGAGGTGACGTCATCTCCCTTCAATGTACTGCATCCATA
The DNA here is from genome assembly GCA_028533065.1 of Trachops cirrhosus. NCBI lineage: Eukaryota > Metazoa > Chordata > Mammalia > Chiroptera > Phyllostomidae > Trachops > Trachops cirrhosus. Next base: position 22,815,608 of record CM052538.1, on the reverse strand, counting down.
ATTCATCACTGTGTGCAACAGCTTTGCATTTTCTAAGGCACAATTTTTAACGAAGTGATGTGTAAATTTCAGTCTAACAACAGCTCATTCAAATGACAAAATAGTCAAAACACCTCCAGTGGCTGAGGAAATTTCTGCACTTACATGGAACCAGCATGCAGAGAACCGTCTAGCATGTAAATAAATAATTGCTAGCCATACCCAATAAGACACAGAAAAAAATTATTGCTTACATAACAGAAAAACATCTACTTGATCTCCTTTTATGACTACATTAACCTATTAGGAGGATAGCCATAGTCTACATTCACAAAATGTCATCTCCACTTATTTGCCATCATTTTAAGGCAGAATAAATAGTTCTCCTTTCCCCAGTTTTAAAGAAACAGCCCGGACATTTAAAACATGATGCTTTTCAGTAACTTGATTCCTTTCTTGGCTAGCTGAAACTCACCACACAGGGCAAGAAATAACCAGCTCTCCACAAGAGTTCCTCTCTCAAGATCTCCACGAGCAAGGTCCAGAATTCTTGATAGGAAAGAGAGTCGGTGATGGGGGAGAATGAGGAAGAGCAGATATCCATCAGAGTGGGCAGCGCACATATGACCTGTAGGTTCTTGCTGGTCACACCCCAGTGGCTTATCACATCATATGTCATTTGGATTCTATTAGGATGAACTTCATGTTTTTGTTTAGACACCTGTGCTTCGGGCCCTGATGCAGAACTTGCAGGCCAGGGTGAGCCGCGGTCCCACCTAATGGAGGACTGTTCTCGACGAAAGAGCTTCCTTCCGTGTGTCTTATGCTGAGTCTTTTATTGAATGTGGAGACTGAAGAGAAGCAAGCAACAAAGTCCTCATGGCTAGCAATGGCCCATCACTCTTTTGAAGATCAAACTTCCTTATACATTTTGGTAATAACTTTGGAAATGATGACTAAAATATTTTCCTCTGTTTTTTTTCCCCTACCCTTGGGCAATGTCCAGAGTGTAAGTCTAGCTGATATTGCAAGGGTTCTCTTTGTTTGATGGGCCAGACTCTACCAATGGCATAACCTTCAAAGTATACAAAACCTAACACTAATGGTGCAATAATTTATTGGTATGACTTCTACTTCAAAAGGTAAGTAACTCAAATGTTTCAGGATTACAGTATATATTATCAGATTAGTGTCTTTGCATTAAAAACAAGTTATAGCTCGGAGCTACACGATGTGGTTTTTAGTTTCGGAAATGCATTAATTGTATGCTCCTGTCTTAAAAGACCATGTGTCTCAAATTGGCATATCTTGCACTTTCTGCAGCTCAATTTTGTAAACACAAAGTATTTAATTCCTAAAAATACTAAAACAAAACAGGTTTATTGAATCATTTATCTCATTAAGTCCCAAAAGAAGAGAATAACACATTTTAAACTGTAAGTCTGTCTGACCATACTAACACCTCCTTTTGAGCTAGTCAGAATCATTACAATTCAAGATTCTTTTGTATATACTGTGCAAATGCAAAAAAAAAAAAAAAAAAAAAAAAAACCAACCAGGAGAAACACAAACGATGTGCTATAAAAGAACAGATACCATTTTTTAGAATAGCCTTTCAGAAATTAGATGAATGCTGAGAAGCCCCTGAACTTGGAATTCTGTTAAACAATTGCCAGGAGACACTCTCAAGAAAGAAACGGTGTGTGGTCTGGAAGCTTGAAAGCCATGTCACAATGTCGTGGGCTGGCCAGCACCTGTGATGAAGAAATCAGAGCGACATTGGTTGAAGTAGTCAACGCTTCTTACTTCAGATGTTTACAAATTTCCCAAATTAGCTATGACCTCTGTCTCTCCCCTCTCGGGAGGGAAACTTGTCCCACCTTACAACTCAAAGCGTGGTGCCAGGAGACGCAGTATTGGTATTAACTGGAACTTGTTAGAAATATGGACTTCTGAGCCCCATCCCAGAACTTAACATGGAGCCCAAGTGACTCTCACACCCTGTGAAACTTAGTTGAAATCCTCTGGACTTCACCCTACACCAAATGATCTCCATCAAGTTTTCTGCCTTGACTTCTTGGCAAATAAAAAGAAAACATTCTCTCTCCTCTCAATTTCTTTAGGTTTTGGATTCTCTAAGGAGACATGCATTGCACTAGGAGGAATTAGCATATGATCTATAAACAGAATTGCCAGGTTTAGCAATTTAAAATGCAGAACACCCAATGAAATCTGAATTGCAGGGAAACAACAAAAACAATTTTTAGCATCAGTATCTATCCCATATGATATTTGGGATATAGTAGTGCTACATTCCAAACATACAGTATTTGAAACACAGGCATACAAAAGAAATTCATTGTTTATCTGACATTCGGACTTAACAGGGCAGAAGAGCACTGAACTGGGATCTTGCCTTTAGCTAGCAACCCTACTGAGGAGGGATGGACCGGGTTCCCTATCTCCTGCTGACACCTTCACCGAGTTTCTCTCGTTTTAGGCACCAGAGCTCTAATGAGGCAACAGCAACAGTGGGAGGGACCCCGGGGATTTTGCGTTAAGTGCATCTCATGTGAGTGAACGACGGAGCAGACACAAAGACACCGCCACCCTGCACCCAGGCACAAATGGCACAAGTGGAACATGTGACGGCTCGAGTCGTGACAGGTAATTTGTTTTGCACTTCCATTGCCATTTACATATGAACTTAAAAACTGTTTACACTGCTTTTAGGAATTGCATTTTAATATGCTGTTATGCTATTTTTCCTCTGCAAGAGAAAATTTTCATTTAAATGTGACTAGTTACTTGAAGAAAATAGGATTATATATTCAGGTTTTATTATTCCACAAAATGAAATTATTTTGTTTCACTTAGAATGCCTATGATGTAAACCACCCCTCATATCCATCCATCTCCCCTCTTCTCAACTCAGATCAAAATCAAATAAAAAAAAAGAAAAATGAGTTTTTGCTATTTCTTCCCATTCTGACTCTTTTATTGCATCTGGGGTATAGTCAACCAATTCCAGTGTATTTATACTTCTCTAAGTGAGTATTATTCCTTCCGCCTATTCATTCCTAACAAATGTTTTTTTCTGACGACACCAAGAATAAAAATAAACAGTATTTTCAGATGTGCTGGTCATTCTCCTTGTCATGTCATTTCTTAAAGTTTAGCCCAAAATGACAGTGACATTTACCTGGAAAACTAAATGTGAGAGAAGAGTTAGGAAGATTTGGGAAAAATAATTGGAGTTAAGGTGGTCGTTATTACTCAATTTTAAAACATATTACGAAGCTATAATAATTAAAACTGTTTGACATTAGTGTAAACAGGTTAATAACACATAAACTATCCAGAAATAGACCCAGGTATATATACTCAGTTTCTGAGAAAGCTGGCATTTCAAATTAGTGAGAAAAAAAGATTATTCTTTAAGTTATATTCACACAATTGGCTAACTGGGGGGGAGCAGGACATCTATCTAATTTCTTACAGCAAAATATATTCCTGATGTCACAAATTTACATGTGAAAAAGAAAACAAAAAACAATTCCGGGATAAATCTCAGCTAAACATATCACCTTGGAGTAGTGAGAGTTTTTCTAAGTAGAATGCAAAACATAGAATCCAAAAAAGAAAAAAAAAGATATGTTTCGTTTCATTACTTAAGTGAAAATCTTTTCTGTAGAAAAAAAATCACAAGGTAGAAAGATGAATGGCAACTATAACAAGCAGCAAATACAAAATAAAAGGAAAATTTCTTTAATTTACAAGAGACTCATATAAATCAAGTGCCAGTAGAACAATGGGCAAAGGATAAAGAAGGACAGTTTTTAATAGAAAAATAAAAATAAAATATAAATGGTGCATAAACATAAAAAGATGTTCAAACTCACTTATAATTAAAGACATACAGATCAAAGCGATGAATTCCCTCCCCACCACCGCCACCTAGCAGAGTGCAAAAGTAAAAACCTTGATGATGTCCAGAGCTGACACAGGCGTGGAAGGAAAGAGGCTCTTATGCACTTTGCAGGGAGAGCACACTTTTCTGGAAGATAGTTAGTCAAGTTGCCTGAAAATTTAGAAAGCATGTTCCTTTTAACTCAGCAGTCTTGCTGCTCACAAGCTACCCTGTGGAAATGCTTTCAAATTTTATCAGGACACATGGACAGGATGTTTGCTGGAGCATTTAAAAAACAGTATTAGAGCCCTGGCTGGTGTAGCTCAGTGGATTGAGCGTGGGCCTGTGAACCAAAGTGTCCTGGTTCAATTTTCAGTCAGGGCACATGCCTGGGTTGCAGGTCAGTTCCCAGCAGGGGGGCGCATGAGAGGCAACCGTACATTGATGTTTCTCTCCCTCTCTCCTTCCCTTCTTCTTCAGAGATAAATAAATAAAATCTTTAAAAAAAATAGTATTAGAAAACTGGAAACACCTGAGGTGCCCATTCACAGAGTTTCAGTTTTTAGTTTTAAAGTCCATACGGTGGGATTGTATTGAGATATTAAAAAACCACTGATGCCCTGGCTGGTGTGGCTCAGTGGGTTGAGTGCCAGCCTGTGAACAAACCAAAGTGTCGCTGGTTCAATTCCCAGTCAAGGCACATGCCTGGGTTGCGGGCCTGATCCCCAGTAGGGGGTGTGCGAGAGGCAACCACACATTGATGATGTTTCTCTCCCTCTCTTTCTCCTTCCCCTCCCCTCTGTCTAAAAATAAATAAAATCTTTAAAAAAAACCCCATTCACAAGAATGAGGAGAAAGAACATGTCAGATGGAAAAACTGCCAAGATATATGTTTAAGTTACAGAGAACAGCAACAAAAGCTAGGTACAGAAAACTGACTATGTGATTAACTTTGTGAAATAAAAACCAGCACATGCATCTGTGTGCGCGTGTGTGCGCTTCTGCACACACAGGCATCCTGCCTCTTTCCCCAGGTGATGATCAGACAGTGGCTGCAGTGCGCACCTTTGGAAAGCTTTTTTTAACTTTTAGTTTGGTATCTTTCTGGACATCCAACTTTTCTAACCTTCTATCACATGACTTTTACTTATTTATTTTTTTTGAATGTATATAGAGGTTATCTTGGCAGAGAGAGAAGACTTTGCTTTCTTCTTAGGATCTTAGTTCTCTAAAAAAAATCCTAGTAAAATACTGCATTAAAATAGAAAATAAAGAAAAGAATCCCATCTTTAGTCTACCTCCAAATCACTTTCTTATTTTTCATCTTATGAGACCGTTACTGAAACTCCACGGTTCTTGTCTTCAGATTTGGAACTAAAAGCAGGTAGTGCCCCTTATGTTCATACACACAGGAAAAAAATTCCTGGCCTACATCTGAAAAGCTAATTTCCAACAGAAATGACAATGAGTCATCCAACTTCTCAATTAAAATAAAAATCTGGATGAAAACAGGTTACTGTCCCCCAGGGGTGGGTACACGTTTGTCCTCTGCTGGCATCCTTCAAGCACTTTAAGTTATGAAAGAAATTCAGATTTACGGTGCTCTTGAAGTCTGGCCCAACAGTCCTGCAACCTAACGGTGCCCTCTTCTGGTTCCAAGATTCATATTCAGTTGGACTGAGAAAAACTGCACTTCAATAGACGATTATAGAAAAAAAAACACTTTAAAAACTGGGGGAAAAGGGTTCAGTTCTCACTTCTATTGTATTAAGACAAAACAAACAAAAATTCAGTTAAAATATAATTATTGTATATTATACATGTATATACATATTTGTGTATGCATGGTATATATGTGGTATCCTATTTATACCATATTTTATATATTTAACACAGCATAAAAATCATATTATACATTTATACCATATATAATATACACATGGTATATCTATGATATGTTTATAGCATGTGTTTATATATTATATATACACTATATAAATATATGTAATATATTATATATATTACATATGTATATTGTACATAATAGCTAATATAAATATATACATGTAAATAATATAAAAATATAATATATAATATAAATAGTTCAGTTTGATGGTACCTGCTCTAAGCTGGAACTGTTCTGACCTCAAGTCAAGTGTTTATCATAGACCAGAATCACCTGGGCTTGATTAGATTTTATTTCACATAATTTTATAAAAAATGCATATATTTCTCAGAATATACTAAATCTGTATCTATAAAAGAACTTAATTCCATTTTTTACTCTTAAAGTCTTTAGTCTTGAAGAGATTCACGTTAAAAAAGCTGTGAAAATATCACTGCATTTACTTGGAGAAGGAATAAAACGTTCTTGAATTTCAAATACCATCTCTTCATTCCTTCCCTCCTCCCCGCTTTTTGAAGAAAGTTTCCGACTGAGGGATGGGCAGAGAAGAGTCTCTTGCCCTGGCCATCTATCAGAAAGACTCCATTTGAGAAGAGTCTCTTGCCCTGGCCATCTATCAGAAGGACACCATTTACTCTGGACAGTGAGGCAGGCTGCAGAGGCTTAGCCACAGGCTCTTTACACATTTTCTGAACAGAGCCTGGGCAACAGCACCCCCTGGTGCCGCCAAAACCAAAACGAACCTTCTGTGGTAGGAAAGCCAGATACGAGGTAGGAGGGCAGGCTGCTCAAGGGGGCCTACAGGCAGCACATGTTTTTAAAGCTCTGACTATGTGCTAAGGTATTTTTGGACAGGGGCAGAGATTCACAAAGAAGCAGAACCCATCATTTAGACTCTCAAGGAACTTTCAATTTAGTCGGGAGTAAAGATATACTATGTCACGAAACTCCTGAATGCTGAGCATGAAGACACCGAGGAGCTGGTGCTTGATTTGATGAACAATGGAGAGTCATTCTTCATGCTTAACTCCCCCACCCGCCAAATGGTGCTGGTCTTCTAAAGCTATACCTCCACAAGTGATGAATAGTGTTTTACAGAGCTTCTATCTGCCTTCTGTCTCACCTAAATCTCTATGGTGAGCTCAGGTGATGCCTCAAACTTGGCCTACAGTTTTTATCTGCTGGTGTGTGAATGAACTTCTAGATGAAAAGAAGTTGGCCACACCCAAGCAGTAACTTCCAGCAACAAACAAGTGGTAAATAAAGGGTTATTTCATTTTCACTTCCTCGTGTAGATGCTAATAAATCTTTCCTTGGGGTAGGAGTGTCAACTGATGGGCAGAAATAACCAAATTCCTCCAATGGGTCCTACGAAAGGCATGAGGTCGCACGCACTCATCTCAAGGTGTTCCAGCCCAGTACTCACTTCTGGATCGCATATAACAATCGTTACAGTTTAGGAGGCCGTTGCGAATCCTAACATCAGTCCCACTCACTGTGTCTCCAAGCTGTCCTTTACAAATTCCACACTAAAGGGGAGAAAGAACAGAAGTTATACGGTGCGTAAGGAATTCCTCTATAATGCGTAGTTACCGTTTCCATGAATAGCACAATAATCACTTCGACAGCCTCTACGTTTGAACATCTGCCGTGTGTTGGATGCTGCCCGAAGAACTGACCTACAGCAACAATACATTTTTAGCATTTTATAGTGACTCCTTGTATTTTGCAGAGAAAGACTGTTTCAGAGAGGTTAGCTGAGTTGCCCAAGGTTGTAAAACTGGTGAGTGGTGTTGGGTTAATCCCACAGCCTGTGTTGTTAACTCTATCACGAGCCATTTCTAAGTCAGTATGGAAAACCATTTTATTTTTTATTCCTATTTTTAATGACATTTGTTGGGGTGACTTTGGTCAATAAAATTATGTAAGTTTCAAGTGTACAATTCTATCATACATATCTGTAAATTGCATTGTGTGTTTACCACCCAAAGTCAAATCTCCTTCCATCACCATATATTTGACCTAAGTTACATTTTAAACAGTTAAATGCTAGTGGTTTTAAATAACACTTAGCCAACAGATGATCAATTAAAGCTTGTCCGTGAATAATCATTAAATGCTTTCCAGCATTTCTAAGCAACTCAGCATTGCTAAGTTCAGGTCAGAATTACTAGGAAATAGCTAGCTATCCACCTTATCTTTCCACATCAAAGGCAGTGGCACCCAGAGGAACAAATCCACTGAGAATGGAACTCCTTCCAGCCAAGTCAGCTTGCGTGCAGGACAAGTGGGACATACTGCGCTGGGGGTGCCAGAGAACGTGGCAGTGGGGGTGGTTCTGGTGCCAGCCTCTTACTGGGAGATCAGGGCTCAGCTTAGGAGTACAGGGTGGGCCTTAGACTCATGCTTAAAGGTCACCGGGAACAGAGGGAGGCTTCATCCCAACTATGCTACAAGTTGCATCTACATCGACAAGGTAGGGGATAAACCTAGGGGGTGACATATTTTAAAGCATCAGGTCAGTTCCAGGAAGCGGATGATCAGAGAGAACAAAGGCCTTGGCAGCTCAGAAAGCAAGTTTTCTATCCCTTGAGAATCAGCAAGGACTCTTTGCCACCTCGATTATTTTCAACTCTGGTAAAGTTTTGGAGAATAAACTATGGCGTTGGAACATATTATCTTGGCATAATCATGAAATTTTAAAAAGTACATTCCTTGAGCCTCAAAATACTCCCAGACCATTTAAGACATGCTTTATCTTCATTAATTTTCCAATGAGAACATTGATAAATTGAATTTCATTAAGTCTCCACATTGTATTTTGTCCATGATAACCTTTGCTTCCCAGTGATTGCTGATACTATTAAATGAATACTTTTGGGACCACTTCACTTACTTTCTCTTAGCTTATAGGTAAAGTGGGAGTTATTTTAAACTTATGCAAGTATACTTTATAGCTGAGGAGACTACCAACAAGAAAGAGAACAAAATTCAAGAAGGACTCTTGAATGAAAGAAATGACTCTTACTCAGAGCTAGAGGGTTTAATTTCAAAAATTATATGTTAATCTGAAACATGTTCATGAGCCAAAAAAAAGTTGGGAAATGCTGAAAGATGCTAACTTATAAATTTTATCATAAATCAGTTATAACTGGTTAGCTTACCTATGTATGAGCAGGAAATCTGGGACTAGAATCTAGGTCTCCTCATTTTCAATTTATTCATTTATTTGTTCATCTAAAAACATTTATGGACACCGGGTGCAGAAGAAATTGTGGGGAGCCAGACAGACATGGTTCCTGCACTTATGGAGTGGATAGTTTATATTAGAGGAGTTGATAATTATAATGAAATGATTCAATAGTGAGTGATATGGACCATGAAAGGCTCTACGAGGACCTATGGCAAAGGCAAGTGGCTTGGTCTGGGCGAATAGGGCAGCTTCTCAGAGGAAGTGCTATTTAATTTGGGATCACAGACATTCATTCGGAGACCTACAACTTTGCAACTAGCTATAACCGCACTTAAGTGACAGAAAAATCTTCAACATTAAGTCACAAGAGTTTGAGACACAGCAAAGATATTACATGCCAAATAAATCCACATAACCCTAACAGAAGTCTCACCGTCTTCCCAGGGCAGCATTCTCAGCTTCCTGCTGCAGTCGACACTCTGCTTTAGCAACGAAACCTGGTTTGTGAAGGTACATTGCACAAACCTGTTTTGCTTCTTCTAACCCGACATCCCAGAGGGATGCATGATCGCAGAGTTTCGTCATGAAAGATGAATTCCACACACACTTCGGTAGGGGGGACCTCACAAACAAAGGCCATCATGATTTCCAGGAGGTATTTCCCAGCGTAGAACGATGCCAAACGACATTAGGACATTGTACTTAGAAGAGAGATGAATACATACCCTAAAGCACTGGATGTGAAAATAGAGATTGAGGGTCTCAATGATCATCGCAGCTCCTTTCCCCAAAGGAAGCCCACAGGAAGAGCACAGCTTCTTCCCGCTTATAGACCTGCATTGAAAGCCATAGATAATAATAAAGTATTCCGTTTAGAATAGTTGCCTAAATACATAAATATGTAGCCTCATGCAAAAAAATGAAAACATGGATTTTAAAAAGGTTTATATCATGAGTGGAATGACAATTACTGAACTGATGAGCAGAAATGAAGCCTTAGACATAATTTGCAAACAAGTGCTAGACTAAATGCAATAGGCCTCCACTGCAGTATAGAATTTGGCATGCATGCACACGTGTGTTTGTGTTATTTGTTACAAGAGTTTGTGTTGTGGTTTATCCAACCATAGTGATCATATGCCTTGAAATGATGCAATGTATTTATCATATGTTTATAGAAGTCCTAAAAGATAATGAAGCTTAGCTTTACTGAGGTTTCTAAGTTGCTTTAAAATTTCCTATAATTGATTCATTGGCCCACTAGGGAATTTCTTTTACCTATTTAGAAAAAGAAACTTTTTTGTTTAAAAATAGAGAGGCAATTATGACACAGTCCAACAGGTCCCAGGTAGATATGGGATCTAATCCCTGCTTTGTCACCAGGTTCTGTGATCTGGTGTAAAGAACTCACTTTGGGTTTCCCTTCCACCTTCAGAATGAGGGGGTTGGACTAGATGATCTCTACTGCCTCTTCCAATGTGGACACTCTGTGACTATAATCTGGGCACCCAACATCCTCTGAGTTGTAAGCCCCTGCGGACACAGGCTGCACGTAGCCCATCTCTGTTCCCTGGCGGCCCCTGGCACGGTGCCCACCGAAGGACTAGCACCAAACCCAGCAGACCGACACCAGGTGAGGGCACAAGAGGGCTGTTCGCGAAGGCAGTTCTCCTATAACTCAGACCAGACGGCACTGATGCCCGTCATCTCCTGGAATTACTCAAGAAATGTGAAAATATGCAATATCATTTAGAAGCCAGCGGGGTAGAGAGGGACAGCGGAAACAGAAGACAAAAGGAAAGAGGAAGAGTTGCCCTAAGCAAACCCTATTTATTAGGATTTCCCTCTCATCCAGTAGTTAAACAAAATTTCTAAATCAAAGAAAACCTTGGAATACTCAGTAATTGGTCTTTCCAGTGAATGGGAGTTCGGGCAGCTTTTAAGAATATCATGGCGCCCAATTAATGTCCAGAAGCAACTCTCAGAGAGCTTGAGCAGGGAAAGGAAGGAGGCGGCTTTGTTGCTCAGCCCCCGCCTGGTTCTCTGTTAAGAGCCATCAGCCTGGAAGGACCGAGCCATCCTGGAAGGAAAGGCGCCGACTGAGGAGCCCAGCAATTGTCTAGTGGGTTTTATGATTAGATTGCAGATTCCACACAATATAATTAAAGGCCTAGGGCCACAGCCGTGCCAACGTCACACACTTGGCTTCCTCGGCCGTGGGCTGCAGACAGATGGGGAGTGTGTTCTTTCCTCCTGCCTGTGTGTGTGTTGAAAGAGACTTGATGGACAAGCCCCTCAAAATCATTTGGCAAGCACCAATCCAGTTAAAATTATGCTTGGCAGGCTCTCTTCAAAGCAGAGCCACCCCAGAAAGGCTTGCTGACCTCTTGTACCTGTTTGGTGACTGGCCAGGAGGGGTGGGAGGACAGGGGGACAAATGTCCTGCCTGGAAGTTCTCTCGAGGGCTTTTCCTGTAACATGGTAAAGGAGCCAAAAATTATGACAAGGAAAGAGAAGCCCAATCCTACAAGAAAAGACATTTTAGATAAGAAAATAAAAAACTTCCTTGGTAAACAAATATAAGACCACAGAGCATCCTAGAGGTAATTTTTCCATGAAGGACAAAAAACAGTAATTCCGTCCAGCTGAGATTGTACATGCATTGGCCGCACAAGATCAAAACCAGGCTGGCACCATTGAACGGAAAAGACAGAATATTTTTCTCATCTTCATTTGTGCCAGGTTCTTGGCTGATTTAAAACTGCATGCTGAGTTAGATATAAAAATTATAGACTGGGTGAGGGGGGAGAGATGAGTAGGGATATAGGGAAAAGCTCATACAGACAGCCCAGAGATAAAGGATAGAACTCAAGGAGGTATTTTTCAGTGAAGTGGCTTCCAGCCCTGTCAATAAACTCATTTCGAGGACATGTGATTGGGGGGGCGGTGTTCAAAACATTCAATGATCACTATGTCATGCGCACCTCCAAAGCACAAAGGTCCCAGCCACAAGCTACCAGGATGGTTTTACAGGGGCTGTTGGTTACATAAGCCCTGCCTGTGATTAAGCTGTCAGTTCCAGGATCTTGCTTATCGAAGGCATTTTCATTTGTAGAGAAAGGAACAGAACTCAGGGGAAAAAGCACGGGTAAGAGAAATGCCAACACAGGAGTGAACGGTGCATCTGTCTTGTGACTGCTTTCAGAATAACCCCCTGAGCCCCTGCCCACCCCAAACTCCCCCCGCCCAGGCAGAGCTTGTTTTCTCCAAAATGTCACATTTTCATGTAATATGCTAAAACAGAAATAACGTTGCCAAAAAAAGGTCAAAAATCACTTCCATGTGATTTCAGCTTTATTGATTCTGCATGTCATCTAGGCAAATAGAAACCAAGTTGGGTAGACATAAGAGAAAAGGGGGAAATGGTTCTAACACTGTATTTTAAAAAATGTAACAGGGTAAAAAGATGAACTTATAAAACAAGCTATTATCATCATCATCACCATCATTGTCATTGTAACTACCATCGCCTGTACTATAGAGTCTTATTATTTCCCAGGTACAAAACTTCATAGGTAGATATTATTATTTCCACTTTATACCTGAGGAAACTGAAGCAGAGAAAGATTAATTAACTTGCTCAAAGCCCCGTGCAGGCAAGTGGCTGAATCAAAATTTGAATCCAGGCGGCCTGGCTCCAGGTGGAGTGATGGAAGAATAATGAATGTTACGTTTTTAAAACAGATTACAAGGAATGTCTAGTTCAAATATGACCTTATCGTGGAACTGTGGGTTCACTTTGAATTCCTCCACCACTTAACCAGTCAAGTACTCTGAATCAGTTATTTAATTTCCCTGAGCCCCAATTTGCTCACCTGAAAAATGAGAACAGTTACTCAAATGAAGTTATTGGGAGAGTTTAGCGAGTTAATTTATGAAAAGAAGAGAAGAGATATGTAAATCCTTCAACACAGTGCCTGTTTTATTGAAATGTTTCAAAAATGTTAGGAACTATTATTATTATAAGAAGATACAAATCTTACAAAATTAGAATACTGACCAGGGTAGCTACTTAAAGAGAATGATAATGGGAGAAAACCATTTTTCCTTGAAAAAATATTTGTCAATAGATTCTGAGACAATTTAACTCACTTAAATAAATAACTTGCTACTACAGCATGCCTACGAATTCTTTCCAATGGTTAATTTATGGGTTAAAAACATCACTTTGCCTCTCTCAAATTGACAAATTCAGAATGTATAGTTACTTGCCTGGAGACTGTCCTAAATTTCCATAAACATTTCTTACCTTGCCAGTGAGATTCGATGGAGAGAAGGCACAAAATGCACTAACATCTCACCATCCCATGCTTTTTCATTTTCTCCCTTCTTAGCCAATACATTTTAAAAAAGATTTTGTTATTTATTTGTTTTTAGAGAGAGGCGAAGGGAGGAATTGAGAGAGGGACAGAAACATTAATGTAAGAGGGAAACATCAGTTGATCGCCTCTTGTCCGTGCCCCGACCAGGGACTGAACCCGCAACCTGGGCGTGTGCCCTGACCAGGAATCAAACTGGCCACCTTTGCTCTGCAGGACAATGCTCCAGCCAGCTGAGCCACACTGGTCAGGGCGGTGTATACATTAAAAAAAAAAAGAAAGAAATTCCACATCCATCTTTGGTTACTCACTTCCGCCTTTCATTCGGTGACTCAATCTGATGGTTAATGCTTTTATCCAATGGGAGGGTTTTTGGCTTCACATCTTCTACAGCGTTCATTGGTGGGTTTGATACCTGCTGATTCCGGGATGGATCTGAGGCCAGATAAGGAACATAAATTCAGTGCCCAGTAACATCACCTTTGCTTAGTAAGGCACCCCTCTGTAAACTGCTAATGCCTGCTGAGGTCTCAAGGTGATTCCCTGGGGGTCTGGGCACTTGGTGGTAGGAGTGGATTCCTGGTGCTATTTCATATAAGCTAGAAGAGAAGCTTGCAGCCAACAGAAATCATATGTGTCTGGACAATAAGAGGGGCCGTCTTATAACAATTTGGACACCATCCTTACCCTGAGCTAGCTGTGGGTTTGCCCCACAGTGTGGGGCCTCAGCCTCTGTAACCAGCTGGTCATCCTGACGGGTTCCTTTGGATGCAGGGTTCTCCGAATCAGTCAAGGCCCCCTGAGTAAGGCTGTTAAAATAAATAAACATATTTCAGAACAGAGATGAAAGCAACTGAACTGAAATCACTGATCCTATTCCTTAGGGTATGGAAGTACCAATTTCAATATGAAAAAAATAAATGGGGCTAACTACATGCTTATTTATCCTTTTTATTTTAAACTAGGTTTAAATACTCTGAACTGCTACTCATTTTTATTGTCCAACAATTTAACAAGCTTGAGAAACCATCAATATCTGATGTCCTTCGCACCTCCCTGTCCACAAAGCAATTCATTCTAATAATTCCAAGGGATGTCCGAGCTAACTGCTGCCCTCTTCCAGATTTTCCCGAGAAGACTTACTGGGGAAATCATTTGGGCCGCAGGGGACTTTGGCAGCCCGTGGAAATCTACCAGCCTTTCAGTAGCTTCTGTGTGTCAAGCTACAAGGACAGGTGCAAGAGATTTTAAAAAAGTTTCTGGAGGCAACAGGGAATGTCTGGAGAACTGGAGAAAATGCACATGAAATGCTTATCAGCAGTACTCAAACATTCCTGATGGGTGGCTTTCATTTCGTAAAACTGGGAAGTCCCTTTAAACAGTGCTCACTGGAAGCAGGTATGCCCTTCCAAGGGCTCTGAAGACTCTGGACGTGGGCCCCAAGCCCCTATACCCTACGACTCAAGCAGGCTTCTAGCTGTTGAGGATAGGAGGATTCACAGAGCAAATCCCACCAGAAGAGCTCAGCTCTCAGTCAACCCTGCACTTGACCAATCTTTGAAAATCGGGTCCTTCTGAGGATGGCTTGTGTGTTGTATAAGCACGCACATTTATCAATATCTACCTGGAATCTCAGAGTCCCAGAGGCAAACATCTGCCTCATAAAGAATGTGCTGGTGGCAGAGCCTCCTGGGTCTCCGTGAGTCCCTTCTAGGTTAGGTGTGGGGTGGCAGCGATAAGCCCTCGATAGCCCCTAGCTACAACCATATTCTGCCCTGTCTGAGCTAGCTCTGAATGTGGCAGGGACTTCTGGGGGCCCTGTTCTGACATCCGTGGGACAGACTGGACCCCACAGGTGGGGTGATTACCTACAACCAATCAATTTGTCGGTTATTCTTTATATTATCACACAAGAGTAAACGTGGCTTTTCATGGCTCAGAGGATACTGCTGAAGTTCAGGCCCACAGTAGAATCACTGGGGGTGGGACCCTAGTGCATCATCCCCACCTCTGTTCCTCCAATGCCTTAACCACTTCGGGTGAGTGACGTTTAGGTTTGGGGCTTTGAACTGATCCCATGCTCCTTTTCTGATCTCTACTGTCTCCCCTTATTTAACAAAGGTTTTGCCTACTTAAAAATAAGGCTATTTATATTCAACAGCATAGAGACACTGACTTCAGAGTTATTAGAATGTATTCAGGCAGTATGTAATGTATTACTGGAATGATCACTTCAAGGCCGAATGTGATCTGCATTAGCAATGAGTACTCTCCCTGGGAGAGAACAGGCAGAGCCTGGTTCTGCACATTGAGACGGACGGCCTGGTGTGGCTCATACCTGCCCTTTTCCTCCAGTGGCTGGCTCTCACTAGTCTTCAGCAACAAGTCCTGGTTGTCCCCCTGGAATGGTTTCTTCTGTCTTGCGTCTTGTTCTCTTTCACAACAGTTTTCCTGGTCCATCTTATTCTAATGGGGCAAATAAGAATACTCTTAAATATAATTTTTAAACCCACTGGACAACACTTATCTCTGGCTATGGGATAGTTGAAGCTTTTTTTTTCCCAGTCACATCGCCTACAATTTAAAGAGCAGTTGTTCAAATTAACTGAATAGTAACTGAGTTCTAATGATTTAAAATAAACACATAATTGGATTTCTCTCAAAAGTTATCACAAAAGGGAGTTGGTTAGAAAACCCACCATTCAAAATTGAACAGTCATAGAACTGCTCATTTCAGGACAAATGGCTTTCTAGTGCCCACTGGTTGTCTTTTTTTAGTGCAGATTATGGGCTATCCAGGGTGTGGTATGACTTCTGTCCACTACCTTCGTGACCATATTTGGAGGATATGGGGGTAGACCGGCCTGTCTGGGCTCTCTCCAGCTGTGGAAGACACATGTAAGCCTCACAGGGAATTTTAAGGGTGGGCTAGAAGCACCCTGAATGGAGGCTAGTGGAGAGCCTGCTGTTGACATCCTGCTGCTGCCATCCAGGGCAAAGGGACGTGTGTGATGGCAGAGAGGGATGCTCGCCTGTTGGACAGATGAACGATGAGCAGTAAGAAGCATATTCCAGCACACGGCTCATGAATCAGGACCTTGCCAGCCAGTGCAGAGGGGCTTGGCTGCTAGCCTGCGGGGGCAGATCTGGCCTCAGTAATGACTGTACTGCTCCTTGAGAAATGACTCTAGGATTTGGCCATGGCAGTGACAATACCAAGGGGTACAATGGTCATGTGGTGGCTGATGTGATTCTAGGGAAATAGCCAGTCCTGGATTTAAACTTGTGGAAAACTCGGCCCTGTGGGTTGGTGCTTCTCTTTACCAAAGAGCTTTGGATCGACGGCCTTACCACTGTTCCGCTGCCTTCCATCATGGAGGAGGATGTAGACAGCTGGTCTGCAGAAGTCGAAGAAACAGTAAATGGGACCACAGTGTCTTCAATTATTTTGCGCTCCTAAGAGGAAGAACGGGAATTAATGAAAGGAGAAAAAAAAAATCAAACATCACATTTGTTAAGAGAAAGATTTCATTAAGGAACTTTAGAAAAAAGACATCAGGATTTTATACAAACAAGCAGCACATTAAAAAAAGGTCTTATTTTCTAAATGCATGTAAATCAGATAATACTCTCTATGGATAATGATTTAGAAATTAGCATTTGATTTAATAGAAAAACAAAGTCTTCACAAATTAATTAGTCAGGGAGATTCAAGAAGCCTTATTAGAAATGCTACAGGGATTGGATTATGTACAAAAATTATTGTTGAAGATAAAATTCACAGTAATATTAATCATAAATAAATTTTAGATAATATACATAAAATTTAGCTCCTTTCAAATTCTCTAGTGTGGTCTGGTTTGTTCATCTAAAAAAATGAAACATACAAAACCAAATGTTCCTCCCCACCATTCCTTATCACTGTATTCACTATATGTCACTAAATCTCTTTACTTAGTCTTTTTAGTAGCATATAGTGATTGCAGTGGTATGGATTCATTTGGCCTTGGTGTCACAATTATCCTCATAAAATTAATTCAATACCAAATGTGCTTTCTCAAACACACTGTAAATAAAGTGATACTTTCATGTCATTTCTCTAAGATAAATTAAGAATCTGACTCTCTGACTAGAGACCAAATATAATTATATTGTCTCTTGACTGTAGGGGACTGGCTTGTTTTGGTCTGGCAAATGCGACTCAGCTCTGTATGGAAAACCTACAGAAGCGAGGTGGTGGGCAGGAGACAGACCTTCAAACTGAGCTTTCCCGTGGGAATCAGGCCTAGAAAATGCATACAGACTGTTATGGCTTGCTCTTGCTAAAACTCCATCACCCTGGTCTAAAACAACAAATGTGTATTGTCTATCTTCAAGGTAGTTTCCAAAGCCTGTGTGAATTTTCCCAAGGACAGAGCTAATCAGCTCGCCACCTTTCCCCTCTGCATGTTATTTTCATTTCCTTGATAGTACCTAAAATGTAGACAATGATATTCTATGTAATAGATAACAAATCCTTCTTTGATGTTAAGACCCGAGAAAAACAATAAAAGCTCGTCTAAGCAAGGGTCAGGGCGCTCTCCTCTTGAGAGAGTAGCCGTGCCGTCCCCTTTTTCTCCATGAGATTGCTGTAGCCTGTGTATTTATTCTCATCTTCAGGTGTACTCTGCTGGCTGGAGTCTGCCACACTTGACCATGACTCAACACACCCTTATCACAAACCAAACTGGGGGGACTTGTGGTCTTTTAGTACCTACAGGATATGACTCCTTTGAAGAAGCTGACAGGCTCTAATTGAGTAAGGAGAATTGGATATGGCCGCAGGCACACACACACCACAGACACGAAAATTATGGATTGACTTTGAGGAAACAGGACCTCGAGGTCAAATTGCTGCTTGGAAATTTCCTACCTCCTCGTAGTATCTGCGTTCTTCCTCTTCCACTTCCTTTTGGGCCTTTTCCCACTCTTCTTTCAGCTTGTCCTGCTCCTTCTGGTATCTCTCCTGTTACGGAATTTCCAGAGACTGTTCTGAACTGACCATGGCATGCCTCACCGGGGCTTTCACCCCCTCTACACCACCATCTGTCCTGTGTTGTGAGACTATCTCCTTGTCGTAACATGCTGGATCTAACCCCTTCATGCAGCACAAGGGCAGTGCTATTTCATGGTGCTCAAACATGCGAGGGACCTAAAGATCCAAAGGAGAACAGTGCCCAGTGGGGCAAAAAAAGCGTAGGTTCACAGTTGTGCGTATGGAAAATAGTACAATAATTAATAAATAATACTACAAGAATAAACTGTTTTTTGCATTCTCACAACTATCACCTACTTTTGCCCCAACCTGTCTTTTCCGCTGTTGTTTTATAGAATTGTTGTTCGGATATATGAGTAGGCAGTGCTTACGGAAAGAGGAAAAGAGTGAAAGATTCCAAAATCTTCCTTCATGTGGGTTTTGTCGTAGGAGGTGGGCTAAACCAATAGTTTGCTTTTTATGGGGCCTTTCAGAGATGACTTTTGCTATTCCGTTAATAGAAATATGTTTGCTGCTGGGAGCGCCTAATAAAAGATTTAAAAAAAAAACCCAACCTTGCAGAAAGGTCCAAAGTGGACAAGATGATAATTAGCTGAGTAGCTGAATTACTCTTTGCTTGTAGTCATTCTACCCAAATGGAATCTCCCTAGCTTTAAGTAACTTCTGAATTAAGAGTAGCCTTTTAAACAGCCCATTAGAAGGCTTCAATACCAGAAGTGCCATTACTGTTTCCAGAAATAATACAACACTAGTCACCACTTCAGGGGAAAAAGAATAAAATACTCTGAATAAGAACAGCTTTCAAAATGTGCCTGGAGTTCCTGACAGCTGACTAGAAGAAATGAATAAATGGAGATTAAAATTAATGCCTAAAATGAGAACTGACACCCCTGGATGCCTTGGGAACGGCATCCCTGACATGACAGAGACAGAGGGATCACCGAACTCTACAACACACAGGCAACTACTTTAGGCTAATTATTGCCAATCCTCTCTCTGAGGCTAAAACAGGTCTGTGTTTTTTTGTTTCTTTTTTTTTTAAATTTTCCTGGGAGGTACTGAGGGCTCCGCTAGGTCTCGCCTGTTATGTCATTATCTTAGGAGCAAAGGGGCTTTCTTGGGATTGTCTGGAGTCTGGTTTCTTATGAATGTTCCGGCAAAACCATGGCTGTTCAACCCACCCCAGGCTTTTCATTCCAGGTGAGAATTTTGTTATCAAAACCTAGTATTGCAGAGAGGGACTTCAGGGGCTTTTCAAGTAGAGAAAACGAACCTTAAAACTTCACAAAAGCCTAAAACCAGGCACAGCATTTTAGGTTTATTGGTTCTAGAAGCTCCTGTCACGTGCTCCCGTCACCAAGAAGACACGCTGAGAACGGTAGCGTAGGGAGTGAGAGACGTGCATCTGCCCCCTCCCGTCTTCCCCACAAACCCCCTTCCCACACTGGGCCACGACTCAGTGGGACGGGAATAAGACATATGCCTGCATCAGTCACTGTGGTCACCTTTCAGGGCGTAACAGACAGAGTGCCATCACGGACAGCACGCTTGCCCCATGTCTTTACTCTGTGGCACTTCCGACTCCTGGCTGTTCACCACTTACCCGGAAAACGGGCATCTGGTTTTCAGACCAGCAGATGGCCAGGGTCGGTCTGGGGTCTCCCGAAGGACACAAAAATCCCAGCAGCTCCTGGATTTTGTTGAATCTGGTCCTTACTAACGTTTTGATATTGAAGATTTACCTCTGTGCAATTTTGAAGTGTCAAATTTAACCGGCAGACCTAAAGCCACACTACCTATGGTCAGCTGTCCAAACTGACCCCTGCAACCCGCCCCTGGGAATTAAGCCAAAAGGATTAGAACAAAAAGATTTTTTTTAAAAAAAGGAAAATAAACTTACATTAAGCATTGCTTTCTATACAGCAGCAGAAAGTCATCAAAATTAATGAGATTTAAACTTCTTATTTATTATTATTTTGGCAAAATTGGTATTATTGGGGGTATAGTGGCAAGAACCTGAAGTTGTTTTTTTTTTGAAGACTTTATTTATTTACTTTTAGAGAGAGGAGAAGGGAGGGAGAAAGAGAGAAAGGGAAACATCGATGTGAGAGAGAAACACCAATTGGTTGCCTCTCGCACATGCCTGGACCGGGGACCTGGACTACAACGCAGGCGTGTGCCCTGACCAGGAGCGGAACTGGTGACCTCTCGCTTTGCAGGGTGACGCCCAGCCAGCTGAGCCATGTCGGTCAGGGCATGGAAAGAACGTGAGTTTTAAAGTCACCCAGTCTTAGATTTGAAACCAGGCTCAACCCTTGTTAGCTGTGTGATTTTGGCCAATTAATTTAACTTCTTTGAGCCTTAGCTTCTTCAGTTGCAAAGTAGGGCTGATAAGACACACTTTGAAGAGTTTTATGAGAATTAAATTAGATAAAATATGTCAAACACTACCACAGTTCTGGCACATACCAAATACTCAGCTTAGGATAGTTTCTAAGGTTATTAGGTAACTTTGTGAAGTCCTGTTACTCCACAAGAGTCCTAAAACGACAAGGACCATGACACATTTCCTCCCAGAATTTTTCTGGAAACGAAAATTAGCAGCTATTACTCAGAGGGAGCAAACATTTCTACTTAAGAAGCAAGAAAGCCAGGCCAAATTTATTTCACATGTATGCTTTCAAAAAGCTTTTTGACAATTCATTCCCACTGCTGCCGGGACCACATTTCATTGGCAGCTGAGGAGGTGGTGAGCGCCTGACTCGGCCCTTCATCCATACCTGGAGATTCGAAAGTTTTTTTTAAGTGAAATGCTTTTTCCTTGTGTTCATGTCATTGCAACGTCTGGCAGGAGGAGTTAGACACGGGCATTATGTCATATGGACACAAAGGAATTAACAGCCTCCTTGACTTCAGAGAAGAATTCGATTTCATGTGTTTCCTGTGCTAAAAGTCTATTTAATACAACAGGAATTGGGAGATCATCGTCTGAAAAAAAAAAAGGGGCAGCAAGCCCAGCCGTCCTACCTGGAGCAAACGTTCCTGCTCCTGTTGCCATTTTTCCTGCCGCCTGCGCTCCTCTTCCGGGTCCCACGCCCAGAACTTAAACTGCTTAGAAAATAAAAACATGATCAGAATCGAGCCATGTCCTCAAGGCCTGGCCAGGGAAAGGGACACAGGTAGCCTACGGGCTGGCCCTTGTACGGACATGCAGAAGCAGAAGCCTTCATGCATCTTCATATGTCTGTGTTGGCTGCAACCACTTTTTAATCTTAGTCCCTCTTTGGTTTACTTCCAAGAGGCTGATATGATTCTTTGAACCTTTCTGGAGCTAATGAAAACACGAAGTAATTAGCTCCTGGCATGGGCAGGCTTTGGCTTCATTTCTTTTAGAAGCGATTTCTTAAATGTATTCACGCTCTGGTGCGTAAGATACTCATTCTGCATATTGATCCTGGGTCCAAGCAAATGGGAATGCTTATTTCAGCAGAACTGCATTTTGTTAGAAGCGATGCTCGCTGCACTGTAGAACTATGTCATCTTTTATACTGCTCTTGCTTTCCACACCAGCCTTCTCTGAAGTGGGTTATTGAACTCACCACCACCCACCAGCCTCGCCTGATGTCCGGGCAATGGGGAGTCCCTGCTCTGGGACCCACACACGTAACAAACATTCAAATCCAAGGCTTTTTTTTTGCTTTTAAGAAAAGTTTTTGTCAGGGGAGGGAGGTGGGGATGGCTGCAGTGGGGGTGGGGGGGGGGTGGAGAGTAAATGCAGACAGCTGTATTTGAACAACAATAAAATAAATTTTTTAAAAAAAGAAAGAAAAGTTTTTGTGAGTTCGGGAACCAAGTCAGTACATGGAAATACAGGGATGAAAATGCGAGTCCAAGTGGGCACCCAGGCCACAGGGTGTACGATTGAGAGGGTCCGGGGGGAAAAGAAATCCCAGTGGGTCCCTGGGAAACCAGCAAAAGGGGGCTGCTGGGTTTAAAGTTGGCCTCCCCTATCACCGGGAGTAGGTGCCAAGGCAAATGAGGTTCCCCAATAACTGTACCTCCTACTTCCCCCCTGATGGGGTAATTTTGAGAGACACTTAGAACTGCTTGGGAATCTTGAAAGAAAAAGTAAGGTGAGGGTGGGGGAGTTAGAGAGAAAGGGGAGAGCCTAGGGTGAGGTGGGGTCAGAATATACCTACCCTGGCTGCCTGGGTAGCTAGGCAGAGGCAGTCCAGGCCGAGGTTTAGATGGGTCCAGTTATTGCCCCAGATACCTGGGTGATCCCCTCTTCCATGCTACCCTGCCCCCCACAGACCCTTGAGACACTCAGGTGTGTGACCCCGCGGCTGGCATCTCCAGGATGAGAATGCAGGCCAGGCCACGAGTGTTGCTTAATATATAACTTTATAAATATTTATAACTTTAGTATATTTAGACATATGATCGGAACTCTTGCTGTGGTTCCTGCAAATGTTGGGATGGCCACAAAACATCACAGAAAGGAGGGCAGATGAGGTGGGGAAATGTACTTCCTCTACGCCCCTCTTGGGAGTCACGCTGCACATCAGCGGACTACCGGCTCCCACAAGTTGTGCAGGGCAAAAACCATTCACTGGATATAACCCAAAGTTTCCTGAATTGCCTTGGATGACCAGAAAATATCATCCAGATGTGAATGCCAGATGGGACATGCTAATGGATTAATAATGTTGGATGTTGGCTCTACCGGGCATTTTCCAAGGACTTTCAAGCAGTTGAAAGAGCCTCAGGAGCACAGCCTTTCTTTGTGTTTTGAGGAAAAAGGGTGTGGTGTGTGAATAAAGCCATCAGGAGCCCAATGGGGAAGAGTCTACCGGTAGGGAAATAAAAGAAACAATCAGGACTTATTTAATTTTCAGATGTCTGGAGGTAGTCATTGCAGGAACAAGTCAAGTAAGGGAGAAGCAGACCAGAGGAGGTGTAGGGCAGGGGATTTAAACTCAGAAGATCATTTGTTAATGAGCAAGAGAGAAAAACAATAAGCATTTTCAGAGGAAGATACCAGTGTGATAAACAAGAGGGAAAGAACAGTGATCATGTTCCTTGGCAATTATTTGCTGAGCACTTAATATGGGCCAGGTGGGGATACCAGCTGGCGAAGAGTCTCAGAACTGTGGAGCTTACACTGAACTGAGCGTGAGTGTGAGTGAGTGTGTGTGGTATGAGAGGGGTGGGGCTGTATGACCAGATACATAAATGATCACCAGAAGACAGTGGGAAAACCACCATAAAAGAGATATAAGAGTTGCTAGTGAAAGTTGGAATAGAGAGCATTTAGCCCATGGTGTGCCATTTATAATTTACCTTTTTACAGATCGGTGTCTGTCTTTGTGTTAGGGGTTACTCAAGGGCAGGGAGGGCCCTTTATCCCCCTAAGTATCCCAAGACCTGCATTGCTAAGCCTTCCATAAATATTTACTGAATAAATGAATGGACTCCATGCTGGGTGATGCATCTCCTCTTCTCTCTTTCATAGACCATGACCCGGTAGGTTAAGGTCACTCTAAGTCTGACCAAAAATGGCTGAGTCTGCTGAGGTCAGCATAATCAAATGCGTACTTTCTCTTTTTCCTCTCTTCCCTCCCTTCCTTCCTTCCCTCCTTCCCTCCTTCCTTCCTTCCTTCCTTCCTTCCTTCCTTCCTTCCTTCCTTCCTTCCTTTCTTTTTTGAAAATTCTTTTACTTTTCTATTCTACAAAGAACTATTTATCACCAAAAGAATTTCAAATTTGGGTAGGTATTTCTGGAGAGTGCACTTATAATAGGTCTGTAACCTGTCTTTTCTTGTTCTGTTTTCCATAAACAGAGATAAGAATGTTTTTTTGGCATGCCCTTCCTCTCCACCCCTGACCAGGGCATAGAAGAACAATGTGACATTGTTGTTCCCATGTAATTTTAAATGAGAACTGGTCTGTGCCATGAATGCCAGCTGGGGATCCTTCTGGGGTTCCCAGCCCCTGTGGCAGTACCCAGCTTCCCAGGAAACTCAAGATTCCCAGTATTGGCTGAGATGGAGCCTCCACAAATGCTTCTATTTCTGGAATGTGCCTGGAGATATTGAGGGTTACGTGACACCTGGGCCCCTTCTCCATTCTGCACAGGCTCTTAGGAATTCCCAGAGTGAGGCAATTTACTTATAGGTAAGAACTGGTATTGGCCATGGCAGGCCTCTTGGATGAGCCAGTGGGGAGGATTTGTTCACGTATTGGGTACTGTGCTAGGGACTTCTGAGTAATTACTTCAGTTAAGGCTCACAACACCCCGTAAGAAAGGTATTATTATCTCATTGTGCAGTCAAGGAAGATGAGGCTCAGAGAAGATATGTAAACCTCCAGGGTTCTCCTGTTAGTCAGTCTGGAATCAGAAGCACAACAGTGGTTATGTGGCTGCACCCAACCGGCTCTGCGCTGCAGCTGATGGTCCCGCAGAGAAATTCTGCAGATCTGCTGGGAACGTCAAAGGGTGGACAAGCGTGACGGGCTCAGAGCTGCGCACGCGCAGTTTAGAGAAGAGCCAGGTCTGCGGACAGTGTGTTCAGACAAAACTGAGCAGCGTGGAATTTGACAGCGTCACGTGTCTTGACATTTTAATTAGCAAATGTTTTTTTACTCCACTGAAATAAAAAATTGAAACCTAAATGTACGGTTACTATTACTCAAAGTACCGACTGTGACAAGAGGTGGGGCAAAGACGTCTTGGGTCTCCTGGAAAGAGCACAGGCGGGGCCCTGCTGCCAACACGCACTGCGCTGAAGTATCGTCCTCATTTAGAAAATGACTTTGAGTGCTTACAGAAGGAGCATATTTTAATACTAATTCCTATTGTCACATGCATTTTAATTGCTCCTTTCACATTTTACTTTCCTGACTCCCCGTTTTGTTTCCAGATCACGACTCCACATAAAGATAACCCACATCTTCATAATTCACCTGGCAGCATTATCCGTGACTTCCAATTATTCTTGTACAGTCAATTGTTTTAGGCCCATTTTTGACTGAACCCTCTTTCAGTGAACCCAACACCCTGTAATTAAAATCACACTAAACATATGACCTTATTCCTTAAAATGAGTTACTTACAGGTGTAGTTGCAGGTGACTTTTCACTGTTTGGAGAATCCACTGTACAGAAAGAAAGGGAAAAAAGGATCACAATTGAGTAGCTTCCTACTGTGTTTCCCTTTGATCTTCTCAGTGGAGTGTGGTTCCCGTGTCAGCTTCAGACCATTTTTTGTAAGCCAAGAGCAGTAGAAAATTATCATAAAGCAGACCCCTGAAGCAGCTGGTACCCATCACCAAAAGTGGTCACAACCAGTGTAATATGGTTGAACACATCAATTAGCACCAAGTACTAGACTAGAGGAAGGAAGCAAAATCTATTCCTACAAGTGCTGGTTTTTAATGCACCTTGCATTCTGGCTTGATTGACAGTTCCCTCACTCTCTGACATGGAGAAGTATCATACAGAGAGAGGCCAGATGTCACCCAGGAAGTAAAGAGAGTGACACAGTTAACAAGAGAACCATGTTCCTGGTAAACACTTCTAATCTCTGTTTAAAAAAAAAGAGGACGATAATAAAGAATATTATTATTCCTTTGGATTTTCAAAATCAAAGTAAAATTCTGGGAATTTCCCCCCAATTTTGGTATAACTGGTACTGGTATCAAAGAACCAGCTCTTTGCTAACTGTGTGCCAGAAACAAGCATTGTTTTTCTGAAATCAGGAGTGAAGAAAAATCCCAAACATTATTGGATGCGGGCAACATGGATTTTTGCACAAAAGGAAGACAGCTAGCCAGTATGCATTTTACCTGACTGGGAGAAAAACTGGGAGCGTCGCCAAGAGTTCTGAACTCTAAGCGGAACACTAGCAGTGCCAGGAGACTCTAGATCAGATGGCAGAACAGAACAAACAGAAAATCATGAAAATGAGGCTGAGTTACACAGAACCACACTCTCATGTCCCAGGTCTGGCTGTACAAGAACTGAGAGTGGAAGAATCTAGAGTGTAAAATATCTCAGTAAAACTCATCCAAAACCTGAAGACACGGACGGAAGTCAACAGAAATGAGACAGTTTATGCCATTGTCTGTCTTCTTTGGTGTTAGGTGAAATTTGATAGGCTCATATCTAATGGTGATATTGTTAAAATGTTGCATCTCAAAATAATAAGATGATACACTGTGAAAGAGCAAAATGCACTGTTTGCATTGCTTTTGAAGAACACTACAAAAATGTAAGGCAGCTGAGATGAGTTCAGTTGTTACTTTATACACTTCATAAAGATTAGGTATGGAAGTCTGGGGCGGAAGTTCTATGTGTGGAACCAAAGGGCGTGTGTGTCTATGTGTCACGTGACAGACTCAAGCAGACACAGGAGCTCCTTCGCATCCTTACACTAGCGCCGCGCCCATCTGCCATGATTCTCAGTGCAAATAAAGACGTCAGTTTTTGAGACGTGCACATATTCTCCGGAAACACCAATTGGGGATATGTTTATACTGTTGGGAGACAGCCGAGAAAAGGAAATCTGTGAACTTTACATGTATATTATGCAGGTTTCCAGAGAGACTGTTCGTGCATGTGTGCCTGTTTAAGGGAAGTCGTGGAACACTGGTAGGGCCCAGCAGCAGACCTTCTGTGGCTCGCAGGGCCCATCTACGAACAGACAGCTCTAGGGGCAGCTAGCACTGTCTAGAGGAAGGAGTACCAGGTACGGCTTCAGGATTCCCTGTCCTGACCCTACAGATCCTCTGGGCTTGGTGTGCAACCTCAGACTAGTCACTTAAAGGTGCACTGACTTTTTATATCTGAGCAAAGTCCTAAACTTTCTCTGTCCCTCCAGTTAAAGACAAATCATATCTTTTAAGGTTACACTTATTAGAGGCCTTTTGCTTCTTGAAAGATAGGAATCCATACACTCCAAACATGTATTATTGATTTTTTTATATCTATCGGTGATGTCTTTGGAGCACAATTTAAACATACAAGGTATATTTCAAGTCAGTGGTTTTCAGAGTGTGGTCCCTCGATCTGTGGCCTCAGCATCCCACTGGGAAGTTGTTAGAAATGCAAATACTGTGGCCCCAGCCCAGACAAACTCAGTGAGACACTGGGC
>CM052538.1:22748742-22787552 GCA_028533065.1 Trachops cirrhosus | reverse complement strand
TAGTGCCATTTAAAAACCTCCACAGCCCCGAACCTCCTACATTTCTAGAGGCTACCCTTCCACATGTTACACAGAACATAAGAAACATATTAAAATATATCCTCAGCATATATGTGTATATATCTGCACGTATATACATATATACATATACCTATTCTTGTTATAAAACTTTTTGGAAAGATTAAAGTTTTGGGTTATGAGCAATACATTTAATCTATGACTGGGAAAGATTTTTCAGTGCACACCCAGTAGTCACTATGAAGTAAGAAGGTCTGATTTTCTTCTAAAATCACTGTCAAGTGGATCTTTTATAAAGACTGGATAATTAACAATTAATGAGTTGATATAATATTAAGATTATAAACCGTTTGTTAAAGTTATTGATTTTATATGATGTATTTTTTAAAAGCATTTTGGAGCCAATAAAATTATCTTAAGGTATCAAACACTTGTGCAGGCCTTATTGTGCCTCTAGTGCCCGGATGACAAAACGGCCTCGGCAGCTGGGGTTCCTGGCTAGGCCAAACAGAGGATGCGGCCCGGAAGTCTATTCTGCAAGTTACTAATTCAGCCGTCAAGGACTCTGGCCAACACCGTGGCTAAAGGGACTTCAACATAAAGGAGGCAATCTTCCTTCAAATTAGAGAATATTTTACTACAGACGGGCCCAGGAGAACATGCAGAACTAAAATAAAACATTTCCATCTCTTTACCTTGAGAATTGAGATTTGGCAAATGTAACTGGCTGGTTTCAGGCATTTTGTCCAGAAATGGAAACGTCAGGGTTGCTTCTGGTTCTGGAGATTTTGGCTTTACCACCTGGATCATGAGCGACAGACATAAACATGGCAAGTATTGTCTATTAATAAACATACAAGAGAAATTAAACTAAAGAGTTCATGGCTATTACGTAAGTCAATAAGCCCCAACATTTAACTTTTAAATAGAGAATTTCCCTCATGGTCCTATCCCTCTTTGTATTTTTCTACTGTAATGTAGAGGTCAATTTTTTAGAGAAACCGAAGGAGAGCATAAAGATTTGATGATCACTTTTCTCTAAACCCAGAAGATAGAATTCCGTCTTCAGAATTATACACCACTCTGTCTCATTTTCTCATTGATCAATCACATATTCTCTTCCTGATACTACATTATACTGAATTTATAATGTCAGGGTGTGAGATGTTCCATGTAGATTTTTAAAAATCTTACTGTGTAAGTATTAAATACCAAAGTAATATTACCTTCTAATGGACACTATTCTCGAGATACTACACATCTCCCCCAACAAATTTATGCAAAGCACATTAAAGATAATATACTTTGCCTGTTGACATTATTTGTTATAAATAGCCATTACCAAACAGCACCATACAATGATGTCCTTTGGGGATTTTTGAGGCATGTTACGTTACTTGTCCTATGGTAAATAGTTCTCAAATTACAGGCTTTGCAAATTCTTGTTTGCTTTGTAAAAATAGAATTTTCTTGCTATTGCTATTTAGTTATATTTTGTTTTTTCCTTAATCTTAATGGCCTTTGGTAGAAGCAACCTCTATCTGATTTGTTGTTTCTCATCAACTGATTGCTGAAAGACCAGATAACCACACTAATGTCTAAAATGAAAATCATAGACTCCAAGCACAGATCTGAATGAGGAGCAGGGCTGTATCAGTTCACATCCTTTCAGCTGCCTACAGGACCTCCTCTCATTCACTCTGACTGGTAGCTGTGTTCCTCACAAATTAATCTCATAGCCAATAAGGCAAGCGAGGTTATAGAGACAGCACTTGTTTCATCATAAATGGATCTATGATTTGGTCCTCAGAATGATTTAATGTCTAGAATTTCTTCTGGGTAGGATTTTATTTTTCCTGAAGAAAATACAGTTACTCACTTCATTCTGCATTATAAAGGTCAACGAGATGTCCAAATGAACTTCAGTGTTAATTAAACATGCAGCAACGTGATAACCCTCCCCTCTTGACCTCATACCATTTCCTTTATACTCGAGTCTGATAAAAACACATCTCACATAAGGCCCAGTTGTAAACAAAACAGTTCACAATCAGCAGAAATGCTCAAAATGACCACTGTATGAAAAGGTCGCTTTGTGTGCATGGGTACTTTGCAACACTCTCAAGTGAAGTCAGGAAAGAAAAGCCGTTGAGACCACTGTGATCACCTACAGTGTGGAAAGGAGAGAGGGCAGAAATTCACGTGGTGTGAGAGAAGCAGGGGGCTCAAAGACCCACCATGACATTTCCTGATCAGCTCACAGAAGTTCTTAATCTGGAGTCCACAGGACAGGATTCAGGGCCTGTATGTACTTAGTACCACTTGATACCAAAGAAAACTGGGTAATTCTGTGTACTTTATGCTTTAAAAATATTATTCTGAGAACAAGGTTTACCAGATGGCCAAAGGGTCCAAGGCCATTTTGTGTGAGCCCACATACAAGCACGCACACAGTTAAGAGTCCCTGAAAACGATGTTTTCCATAGAGTACAAGTGATACTCCAAAGGTGGATCACAGATGAGGTTTACAGATGAGGAATGCAGATGAACACATTATAGTGACGGCATTCATTCTGTTTGATTGAAAAAGTTCTAGCATGAAATACAGTTTTCCTTTCAGTTTAGATTTAAATGGAACAAAAAGTCAATGGGGAAGAATGATAAACAACAATTATAACTGTAACATAGATAAAGCAAAACCTGCAAAGATAGGAAGTCTGCCTGCCCCCAATGTTTTTTCTACAGCCTAGTTACTCTCCTCAGACCTCCAGAGCACTCTTTACTTCTCTGTGTATGAAAGTGGGAAGCAGCTAGAGCCTGACATTCCCAAAAGGCATTAAGGCAACAGGCATTTTTGAGGCTTTATGAAGACACAACACTCACCTCCCGAAGGCCAGGGTCGTGTCTTGTTCACTGGTGAATATCCAGTGTCTAATACAGTGCTCAGCACATAGTAGGTGCACAGCCATTATTTATTGACTAAATGATGGATGAACCAGATGGAGAAGTGGTAAATTTTTTACTCTGAAGTCAAATCCAAATTTAGGGTTAATTTTTAAAGTTGAAATACCACCACACGCACAATAGTATGCCTGCATGCAGCTCAGTGGTTCTCTATATTGGTGGCTGTTAAAAATACAAATGACTGGGCCCTGACCCCTGAAATTCTGATTTATTTGAGCTGGATTGTGCTTGGTATATTTTTAAATTCTAAGGGGTAGCCAAGGTAAAGAACAATTGGTACAAAACATGAAGACTTTTGGACTCTATGCCTGAAAACAAACCAAATTATTATGAAAAGGATGAGACTCCAAACGAGGAAGAAATTTCATCAAAACAAGATGTTAAAACTCATTATATCAGCACAATAAGTTTCTAGTTTCCTTGTTGCTGAAACCTAGAGGCATCAGAAGTATGCTGCTATAAAATAGCTAAATATGGGAAAGAGAATCGTTAGTAAGCTGAAAATAAGCAAGCTCATACTCATACACGCAGACCATAGCAAATCTTTATAACTTGCATGAATATTACATTAAAAATATATGCAAGTATTTATAATTAAAAATTGTTTCAAATAAAATTTTAAACATGTGGAAAAATACATATATACATACACCAATTATTACTAACTGAAAGGTAGGTTTCAGTGACTTTTTCTTGCTCTTGCTCTGTGTTTGCTTATTGATATGTCATTTAAAATAAATGTACATATATTACTTGGTAGATTTGTTACATATTTACGTACACATCACTATAAACATAAATTTAAAAAGTATATAGTACAGACTGAATGTTTGTGGCCCCACCCAAATCCCTATGTTGAAATCCTAACCCCCAAGGCGATGGTGTTATAGGGGTGGGGTGATTAGGTCAGGAGGGCAGAACCTTCAGGATTGGGATTAGTGACCTTGTAAAAGAAGTCCCAGAGAGCGCCTCACCCCTTCTGTCAAGTGAGAACACAGTGAGAAGACGTCCATCTGTGAACAAGGAAGGGGGTTCCCACAAGACCCCAAAGCTGCCTTGACCCTGGACTTCCCAGCCTCCAGCACCGTGGGAGATGAATGTTGGTTATTTGTAAGCCACCAGTCTACGGCATTCTGCTACAGCAGTCCCAGTAGACGAATACATCTTCCCATACGTATTTAAAGTTACTTACAATGAACATGGAGTACATTTGTATTTAGGAAAACAATACAGGTTAAAGATAGAAAACAGACAGGAAGAGAAAATAAATCTTCATTAGGAACAAGTGCCACAGCAGCAGCCAGCTGACCTACGAGGCCACACTAATTTAAATTTAACTGCTTTACCCCACTACGTAATTCACCTTTTGTGACAGCACCAACTCCACCTTCCCACTCATTTCAATTTCCGGCGTCTTCGGGTCTTCCTCTTCCGGCACATCGCTCTTCGGCTTGGGGCTGGAGGAAAACTCCACCAAGGCCACAGTCGGGCTGGATCGAGTCACAGTTGTTGTAAAATGCTGTGGCTCTGAAATGGAGTCACATCCAGAAACATGAAGAAGTGGAATTATTGTGTGCTGAGATGTGTAAAAGAGCCTATGATGCCAGAATTCTCTAGGCTTTTTCATGATATTATAAAAAAAAAAAAATCAAGCACATAAAACACATCAAAGAATCCCACCATCAAAAACTTAAGTTCCAAACAAGACTCAGAGCCGGCGTGTGAGTAACACTACAGGAAACACAATGCCGACACGCAATGCTGTGATAGGTGGGTTGGGTGGACGAACATCTCCACGAGACTTCCATCCTGAGGCTGAGTGGCAGCCTGACTCTCCCTCTCGTGTCTGTGTCTTTTGTCATCATCACATTTCCATAGCTGACTGTGTTAAGGATTGCATGTACACGGAATGCAAGGGGGACAAAGTGTTCTTTGATTCATAGAGGAAGAACTGGGTACACTCTCCAGCGGGTGGGAAAGTCACCACCTGAGATGGCATATCAAGATGAGGAGGGGTAATCCAGTTTGAAATTTTTAGTAATGGCATTTAATTTATTCTAACAGGTCATTTAAAATTGAATTTTAACTTGGAATTAGAAGATGGTGAGAGACTTTTATGCTTATCAAGAGAAGAAATGTGTTACAAATATTGGAAAACCTTAATTTAAGAAACACTAGGTCTCTTCATGCTCACTGTCCATATTACTTTATTCTTTCAAACTATTCAACAGCTATATTATTTCTGTTTCTATTTTGTGATATATTTCTTATCTATGACATATATTATTGTTACTATATGTTAAGTATGACCCTCAGTTATTGTCATTATTTATTTGGGGCAATATAATCTTATTTATGATGAAGGAGATAAAAAAACAAAACAGCCAAATAAATGCATCAGAATTTCCCTAGAAGCCTCCAGGTGGCAGCACAAACCCACCAGTTTTAGAATCTCATTTCCTTTCTGTTGCGCAGGAGCAATTCTTGAGTCTATTTCCATTATATCAATATCTTAAGAGTTATCATGATTTATGGAACCTTAAAACTAGCCTGTTAGGAGACAAACCTGAGGAGGCAAGTTCTGTATTCCCTTTGTGTGGTATTCCACCATCAGTCTTATCTTCTTCACTGTTCGGGTCAATATCCTCAGTGGTTGCCTGAAACAAAGATTTTTATGTCCTCTTGAATAAATAATTCCTTTGAAGGTTTTATAAAGTAAAGGATTTCTTTCTTTCTTTTTTTCAAACAGTACTATTTAGGCCAACATGGCGAGCTGCCTATAGGAATTCACTCCTTTGTGTTTCTTAGGCAGCTTTACAGTGAAGGGCGGGCTTTGTTGGAAGCAGACATCCTGTGCAGGAGAGAAGAGACGCTGAAGTCGCGGCACTGCCCACACCCACTGGCCACCTGCCCACACCCTCTGGCCACCTGCCCACACCCTCTGGCTGCCTCAGATGCACATGCCCATTTTGTCCTTCCTTTCACCACCAAATTTTCAAAATCATAGTTACCCCTACCCACTTGTTTCCAGATGCCTTTAAAGGTGGGTTAGGGTCATATCGACAGTGGGGAAATTTTTTGCTCTTGTTGTTAAGATTACAAGTAACCTCCCAGTTGCTTGCCTTCAGCAGAGATGCCTGTGGCTCTTAGCATTGTGGAATTTGTTCCTGATGTTCCCTTCCTTCCTGGGCTCTCAACAACTCTATTACTTGAGTTCTGATATTCTCATTCATTTTCTCTCTCTGGACTTCTACCAGTTCTTATTTCTTTTCTTTTCATAAAAATACAGGTGACTCCTAAAAGCTTCCAACTATTTTTCTCCACCTGTGCTGAATCACCCTCCAATGTATAATTTTGATTATCCCCAGGGGTTCATCACTACGTTCTCTTTCCACGTATGACTTGTACTTTCATTTCCTAACCCCTAGAGTCCACCAGAGCTCCAGTTCGGCTGACCTACCATCATCATCATGGTCAATGGCTCACCCTCAACCGCTAAATGTTGCCCTCGGACAAGCCTCTCTTCCAAATCCAGTGCTTTCTGTCCTGGCATTAATTTCCCCCATCGCACAAATTAAACTTTGAAGTGTTTTCTGACTCAGACCTCCTGAGTGCCCATCATCTGCCAAGTCCTGCCAAGGCTCTAGCACAACAGTTTTCGTATCCGTCTCTTCCTTTCTGTTTTTACAGCTACGGCTGAACTTTGCCTTCACTCCCTTGTTCTCCCACTGAGTTGGGATCTTGCTGTGGAGCTCCCTTGGCACATCACCACGATGTGCATCTCTCTCAGCGGCACCGCGGTTTATCAGTGTTATGCTTGTGTGCTTCTCCTGCAGCAGCACCTCGAGTGCACCGGTTTGATGCTTGATGGAATTTACGCCATCAAAAAATGTGAAACAGCCTAACAATTGAGGAATGGCTGAATTACTTACTGCTGTGTGTTCAACACAGGAAATATCATGCCATCATAAAGGGGTGTGGAACAATAGTTAATGATATGTGAAAATATTTATTATCTAATGTTAGGTTAAAAAATGTAAACTGTATATTCAATAAGATGCCTCCATATATAAGATTTTATGTATGCTATATGAATGCACACATATTTCCATTAATACATATATAAGACAGTAAGGAAACATTAAAATGTTAATAGTGATTATTTTTAACGTGCTTAAATTTTGGATGACCTTTTCAAGTAAATTTTCTGTATTCCAAAATGTTCTACAATGACTACGAATTGCTTCCATAATCATAAAATAAAATCAATGTACTTTTACGTTATCTTTAGTTGGGAGCCAATTGACTCCAGAGTGAATTCCAAAATTCTCCCACTGATAGAACAGCATTTGCATGATGTAAGTAAATGAGAGTCAAATTAAATACTTGCTAAAATAATCCTCCACAACCAAAGAGGACAAGTTAATGACTATCATGTTTGTTAGTAATAGTGTTTTATTATAAAAGGCTAAAGTTGACATTGTAAAGTGTGAATAAAATATTTTATAAATCTTAAAAGGTTTTAAGATAAGGACTAGAATTGGTTTCAGATAAGGCACTATTAAATACTTTATAAAATATCCCCATGGGATCTCAAGAAGCTATGGATTTATTGATCTCTCATAAGTATATACCTTTTACCTATAAATCAAATTTTGCCTTTCAAGTAGCCAAAATAGAAACTCTTTAAAGTTAACACATTGGGTCCTGACCAGTGTGGCTCAGTTGGTTGGAGGATCAACCCATAACCTGAAAGGTTGTGGGTTTCATTCTTGGTCAGGGCACATGCCTAGGCTGTGGGTTTGGTCCCTGGTAGGGGTGCTTATGAGAAGGCAACCAGTCTCTCTCTTTCTCCTTCCCTTACCCTCTCTTATCTGGGCATGTCCTCAAGTGAAGATAAAAAAAAGTTAACGTGTTGGTGAAAATGGTCGTTAATTTTTTTTTAAAAAGTAAAACTTTATGCAAGGATGAAAGTACGGTTCAACATATGTAAATCAATAAATGTGATATACCATATTAATAGAATGAAAAATAAAAATCATATGATTGTTTCATTAGATGTAGAAAAGGCATTTGACAAAATTTAACATCCTTTCATGTAAACACTCTCAACAAATTAGGTATAGAAGAATGTACCTAAATGTTATAGACTATAAAAATTGTACCTCAACAAATAAGATATAGAAAAATATACCTAAACATCACAAGCTCACAACTAACATAATACTTAATGATGAAAAGGTAGAAGCTTTTCATCTAAAATCAGAAACAAGACAAGGGTACCCATTCTCACAACTTCTATTCAACATGGTACTGGAAGTACTAGCCAGAGCAATAAGGCAATAAATAAATAAATAAATAAATAAATAAATAAATTGCATTCAAATTGGAAAGGAAGAAGTAAAATTGTTTCTGTTCGTAGAGGTCATAATCTTATATAAAGAAAACCCTAAAGACTGCACCCCCCAAAAAACCCTATTAAAACAAGTAAATGAATTAAGTTACAGGATATAAAATCAATATACAAATACCTAAAAAAGAAATTAAGGAAACAATCCCATTTACAATAGCATCAAAAAGAATAAAATACTTAAGAATAAATTTAACAAGGGAGGTAGAAGATCTGTATAATGAAACTATAAAACATTGCTGAAAGAAATTGAAAAAAACACAAATAAATGAAAAGATATCCTGTGTTCATATATTGGACAAATTAATATTGTTAAAATGTTCAAACTACTCAAAAACAGTCTATAGATTCAGTGCAATCCCTTTCAAAATTCCAATGATATTTTTCACAGAATTAGAAGAAAGAAATCTAAAATTACAAAAGACCCCAAATAGATAAAGCAATCTTGAGCAAGAAGAACAAAGCTGGAGAAACCACAGTTCCTGACTTCGAACTATATTATAAAGCTATAGTAACCAACACAGTACAGTACTAGTATAAAAACAGACGCATAGATCAATAGAACAGAACAGAGAGTAGAATGGTAGTTACCAGATCCGGGGTGTGGGCAGAAAGCAGGGGGGAAGTAGAATGGTAGTTGTCAGGGTCTGGAGAAAGAGGGTGGGAGCCATTTTTTACGGGTTAGAGAATTTCCCTATGCAAGATGACGAGAGTTCAGGAGACGATGGTGGTGATGGTTGCAAAAAAATATGAATGAGTTAATGCCACTGAATGTACACTTAAAAATGCTTCCGATAATAAATTTTGCTATGTGTATTTTACCACAATAAAAATACTAGAAAAAAAACACTGTTAAAAAAACAAAAATTATTTACAAATCTTTAAGTTAAAAAATACACAAATAACATTAAGTAACATCCTCTTCAAGCTTCTAAAAGATTTTACACAGCATCTAATGGCAGAAATGTGCCTTTTGGAAGATGGGGTAGTTCTGAAACATTCATAATTAGATGGGCATTTTCTAATGATGGATAACATGTATGAATTCTGGAAGAACATGATATTAAATTAAAATGTACTTTTAAAACCCTAGGCAGGAAATAAACATTACATTTATATTATTTAATAGCTTTTATAACTTTCTAAGATATCAACAAGCCTGAACTGAATACTTTTAAGAGATTTAAAGAGTGAAAATAGTTAAATACACTGAAGATTCTCTTATTTAAATTATATATATGTTGTATATGTGTGTTCACATTTTTATTAATGACTGATATCATAGTAGCATTTGAAGATTAATCAGTTGAGCATTACAAAAGACTAAGTTGGGTTTTCTAAGTTAAACTGCTACCCCACATATAGAAATTTCAATATATGATAGTACTTTATGTTTTATGATTTAATATATAAAATATGGTCAGAAATATTGATTTTTAGGTTTTCCCCCAAATTGGATTTGGTTATAGAAAGCTATCTGAGGTTGGGAAACAAATTTGCAGTTAACCATTGAGAACTCTGGTGTTTCCCATTGTTAGAAGTAACATGAATAACCACAAAAACCCAGGCCAAAGCCTCCCCAGCCCCACAATGAACAACAACAAAAAGAAAGCACACACTTTATCAAATCTTGAATGTCACCAATATTAGGCTGTGTTATTTTAGGTGCTACTAAGAAAGAAGACACACCGTCTGTTAGAGATGACTTACTACTCAGTATAAGACATCCCATCTAGAGTTGCTCAAAGGTGGAGAGTGTGCTGATTGGAATCAATGAAATAAGACAACTCAATCCTTCAGATACCATTCATAATTCGAAGGAGACAAAATCCTCAAGCACAACTTCACTGAGAATTATTTTGCTAGCACATCACATTCCAGTAATATTTTACTTACGTGAGACTAATGGAAAACTTCCACTTTCAAGAATTCTCATTAATTTCTGAATGCATTTCTGTATGGCTTAACACTCATGCACTGAGCTCCCAGATGCCCCAATTTATCCTCCATTATAGTGGTGCATTCGAGATTTCGTCCTGTGGCTACTGTAGCCATAATCAACGTGTCCAGCATTTACCACACAGTTTATCTCATTTAATTGTCAGGGCAAGCTTCTAAGGTATGTGCCAAAATGATTCCCTTTATACAGTTGAGCAAACTGAGGCCTTGGACACTAAATGGCTTACCCAGGATCACAGTGCTAGCAGGTAGGGGAGGCGGGCGCCCTGCCCCATGAACCTCAGTGCCCCCTCATCAGGCTGAGAGTCATACCCACTTCCCAGTTTTCCCTGTGGATTTCAAGGTTTTGATTGGGAAGAAGTGATCTAGAACTTGAGGGTCCCGAGTTTATTGTTAAGATGATTCAGACTGCCAGCTCCATTCCCTCTCCTTGGCATTCATTCTACGTCATTCTTTCTGTTCTACATCTACATCGCCATTTATTCCGCTAAAGAAGAGAACTCTCTGGAATCTTTCAGGAGGCAATTTATCGAAGTCTCCACTTCCCAGGGCAGCTGGAGACCAGACTGCCCTCTGCCATCACTTCATTTTAGGGCTTTCAAATCAGGTACATAATCCATTTAAACCAGCTTAGTGTAAATGCATGCTAGTCATTGAAATCAGGCTATTACTGGCAAAATATTCAGGATAAATGAAGAGAAAATGCAAGCTACAATTCAATTCGAATAACATAAGCCCATTAAAAAATATTTTATAAGCACTGAGAACAAAAAAGAGAATACACATTTAAAAATGTTAGTATTAATTTCTGAGAGGCTGGAGTAATAGGTATTTATATTTTCTTTATAATTTACTGTATTCAGCAATATCTATAGACTATCTGTAACAAGGGGAATCCCCAACGCCAGTTTAATGAACTTGGTCGGGATACTCTATCTTGAGGGTTTGTTACTTTTGTACTCACATCATTATTTCCAAGGCCATGAGTTCAAAATTGGCAGTTTTAACCAGTCCTGACAGACTCAGAGATTTGCCTTAAACAAACCTGCCTTGTTGGAAAATTCACTTTCTGACCCACACTTTCCTTTGGTTACAGCTAAACAGAGGAGAGGCCTTCCCTTCTCAAGAATGAAAATAAGTAAATAAAACAGATCCCTGGACACCAATGAATGAGAGCACAGAAAAGTTACAGGGGCCTAAGCCAGGCGCTGGCTTCCTCTTGACTGAGAACATGATCCAAACTGGCTCTGATGCCAGACTTAGCCCTGAGGCCATGGGTGGGAGGTGGCAGCTTTCTGGCTTGGGGTGGACACGGTCTAGCCACAAAATCCAGTAGGTATCTCGCTGCTTATTTTAACAAGACTCTTATTGGTGGACTGGCCCTGAGGGCAACACTGAAGAATGCAGTGGAAATTAGAGGGGAGACCAAGAACTGTCCTGAGACCTAGGGCGTGGCTGGTCCCGTTTCTAGGACAGAGTAACTAGGAGAACTTGGACTGATCATTGAACCGGTACAGAGTGGAAAATGTGATGTCCAAGGTCCTTTGCTGAGCTACCATTCTGTGACTCAGCGATTTCCTGGCTCCAGTCTCGAATAACTTATCTGGACACAAGCCTGGAAAATCAGTCTACTAATGTTCTGGCCGCATACACCATGCATATGTTTGCCCCTTCGCTTTTATCCCTCCAAATATATGTCTATTTTCACTGAATGAGAGACGATCTACATAAACAATCAGCTACTCCATTCCCTAAGGTTCTCCTTTTGCCTTAAACTTTTCAAACCAACAGTGTGAGGCTCTGGTCCAGGTAAGATGGGCTGGGTTTGAATTTGTTATTGTCCCTGATGTATACTTTGTTGAAGTCTGTAAATGCTTCTGTTCCTAAAGATTTTTAATGACTTTTAAAGAGCATTAAATCTAACATCCTTACCACTACTTCTAGAAGGAGAAAAAGTTTCTGAAGAAATGTCTGCTGACATTTGACGTCTAGAAGGAATTTGCAGTTGGTCTCAGTTGTAAGAAAAACAGCACCTACTCAAATGCCTTCATGCTGTGCTCACTGCAAAATGCAATATTTCAAAAAAGATCTGCTTGTCTGCTTTCCTGGATCAGAAGACATTAGGAAAGTACTGAATTTTCAAGAGGAAAGCCTGGATCTTTATCAAGGTGGAAAAAACAGACCTAGTTACTCAGTTTGAGAAGAACAGATGAAGTAGGTTAGGTATCTGATCACTGGACTTGGCTCCTGGTCCATGAGGGAGAATTGCCGAAAACCTGGTGGGAAGCCCTGGCCAGCAGGGCGGGTGCGCGGTGTTGTCTGGGGTGAGTCAGCAAGAGGGAGCTGACCAATGGTCTGGAATAGAGTGACTGAGAGATGGATGGGTGGGGGTCCTGGGCATCTTGGTGCCAGAGGGAAGCCAGAATTGGGGAAAAGTGAATAATAAGAGAAGCTAAAGAGCTGAAGGAAGAATCACGGGGGCCATCTGCAAGGGCAATCATCTTCTGGAAAAAGGCGGTCACATCTGCATGTGTGTTCGAGAATTACGACTGGAATGGCTGGCAAGCAGAGTTGGAAGACAGCGAGGAATTCCCTTGTCTGTATGAAATTCACATCTGTTCAAGATGGTAATTTTGATGATCTTACTTTAGCGCAAAAAACTTTACACCTATCACCTTTCTGAGCTTTTGAAAAAATATATTGTAACTGTTTCTCATTTCTCATATGACAGTATTAAAAATAACTTAAGGGCACCGCTATGAGCTGCCTTACTATCATGCGTGACACATGAATCCAAACGTATACATGAATTCTCACAACCACCACTGGATGCATATATTATTATTTTCATTTTAAATATAAACTGACCCTCAGACAGTTTAACTTGCTCAGGAGGGGTTTGATCTTTGACCTAGTGCATGGAGGATCTTACATATTTAGGAAAGGGTCATTTTCAGTACCATCAAGGAAAGAAGAGGTTCAAATATAAATATAACATACAGTGGGTCAAGAAGATACTGGGAAAGCTTTGAGGGAGACATAAAACATCTTTCCGTAGGTCACTGAACAGAATAAATTAGTCCTCAGATGAGAAGACCTTCCATAGTCTCTTCTAGTCCTGGATTCTAGGAGTCTGTATTTGTGCTGTCATGATTCTTTAAAACATTGTCAGGTTTCCACTGAGGAATATCTCAGAGATCCCCAGGAGGCGACAGGGGAAACGAGTCCCTTCGCTTGGAGTATACAGCATCCAGTCACCCCCGTGACCTCTTAGCTCTGTGATCCCCCTGGGCCCCCCGGGGGCTCCTCACCACTGTCCATGCATTCGTTTCTGCTGTGCCCAACACGTGGAGAGTGGGAAGATGGGAATATTCCCAGCATGTGGAAGAGCCTGCTTCCCTCCTCCTTTTCAATGCAAATCCTGCACTTAAGGTCAAGTTTCAAAATCCACATCCCACACATCTTCCCAACTACCTGCAACCTATAATCTTACCTGTTCATTGAAATCTTACATCCCTTCTAGTCTTTTAACCCTATTACCTAGCACTTAATTAAACATCATTTTGTATACTTTAATTGCTTTATGCAAAGTGCTTTCCCAGAAAGTTTATGAGATCCTTTTTCTATCTCAAAAATGGGGCACAGAGTAGGTCCTCAATTCATGCTTATCAGTTAACATGTAACCACGGGCAAGGTCATTGCCATCCCAATCTCCTTATTTAGAGATGATTCCTCGGGGGATGATCTGGGGTTGCTGGTATCAGTAGATACAGCAGAATATTAAGATAATAATAATAATAGCAAGGTTAACTTAATTTAGGATCCATTTCTTTCTTTCGAAGATTTTATTTTATTTATTATTTTTAGAGAGATGGGAAAGGAGGGAGAAACAGGAAGAGAAATATCGACTGGTTGCCTCTCACATACCCCCAGCCAGGGACCCAGCCCACAACCCAGGCAAGTGCCCTAAGAATTAAACTGGCGACCCTTTGGTTGACAGGCCAGTGCTCAATCACTGAGCCATAGCACAGGGCAAGTATCTATTTCTAAAGTTAGAGATCCATGGTCCCAACAGTTTCCCATGAGAAAGATGAGGTAGAAGGAACCTGAAGAGATGACAGAATGTTGCACGAAAACGCTCGTGTCGGCACAAGAGGCCGACACTCCAACCTCCTCCCGTGCCGCTGGGGTCCCGGGGCCAGCCGTCCCTGCTGCCCCACAGCGCGGCCCGGATTCAGGCCCTTGCCTACTGCTCTGTGCCCTTTGATCAGTTCCAGCTCGCCCTGAGGGAACTGTGACATTTTAGTGGTGGGTGAGGCTACTCCTCTGTAAAAAGTGTATCTGTTGGGAATGCAGTTTTTGGAAGAAAGACACTATTTAAACAGAAGAACACTATTCCTTTGACAGCCCCACAGAATGGGGCAAATGAATTAAAAAGAGCAAATCAGGTCCAAGCCGGTATGGAGCCCTGGGAGGCTCGGAAGTGCAGCCCCACGTTTTAAGCTGGTCACCATACTTTGCCATCACGAATTCAACCATTCCAGTAGGAATACTCTGGCTGTAACATAGTCAAGAAATGCTTTCCTTGGAAGATGGAGAATCCCACATACAATGAGGGGCAGGTTTATTGCAGAAGAGATTCTTTTAGAATGACTTTTGAGGCAACACATTCTGAATGGAAAACTTTTGGTGTCAAGTATAAGCAAGTATGAAGAATGTTTTAGTAATGAGCCAAAATTTCATATAGACAGCTAACAACTTATAGTGTAATAGATGTACACAGGTAGTTATCTACCTAGAAAATAAGGTAATAGTCCTGCCTTATTAGTTAATTCAAGAGCCTAAAATACTAGAGGCAGGGTAAATAAATGACCTATGCAGAACCACTAGGGTTTATCAAACTAGAAATTACCCCAAACTAGGCAGTTTCTTCAAGGAAGAGACACATGGAGGAAGCGATGTTTAGGCTGTTCCCTTAGTTTGGACTTGTATCTCAGGTCTGCCCAGGGTCGGGCAGACTTCCAGGAGGGAGGTTCACAAGGCCACCTTTGTTTGGGTTTTCCTTGTTATACTGTATAAACTGCTGAAATAACCTGATTTTTTTCAGATCACCTAATGTTGCTTCTCTTAAAATAAGATGTTTTGGGGGATATGTATTCACTTTGGAATCTTTCAATCCGTCTTCTCTTTGTCTTTAGGAAGTTTAGCAGTACAAATATTAAGGTGGAAAATGCCTTGCATTAAAAGAAAGTAGGCTACTTTCTTTTCATTTTGATCATTGTAAAAATGAGAAAATTGGTAATTCTTGAGAATGAGCACATTTTTAAGGGAGCTTTCCCAGTCTAAAACCAAGCAAACCAACCCCCCTTTCTCCTGTGTTAGGAGCCCTGCACTTAACACCATACCTCTCTGAGCAGGATGGGCGAAGCTTTCCCCCCAAAGGGTTAAAAGCTTAGAACAAGGGAGATTAAACAGTTGCTTTAGGAAGTTTAGGCCTCATACCATCTGCTCTCTTCCCTTATCCTTTAACTTCTGTCAGGAATAAAGCCTGTTCAGCCAGGGGCAGGGTTTCCTCTGAACTCCAACAACAGAACGGTCAGAGGGCAGCACTAGTGAGAGGCAGGGAGTTAGCAGAGGCCTTAGGGTTTGTTCCCATAAGTAACCCGTGGGGCCTGA
Source organism: Trachops cirrhosus (assembly GCA_028533065.1). Taxonomy (NCBI): domain Eukaryota; kingdom Metazoa; phylum Chordata; class Mammalia; order Chiroptera; family Phyllostomidae; genus Trachops; species Trachops cirrhosus. The sequence continues at coordinate 22,771,525 of CM052538.1, read as the reverse complement.
GGAAGCCCTGTGTACCTCTGTGATGTGGCAAGTGTCGTGGGACGAGTGGGGCAGCTACGCGGTTGCCTCTCCGAATTCGGTGAGAAAGAGCTGTGTTCAACAGTGCGTGCAGAGGGCCTGCGACCTGAGAGAGTCACCAAACTGAGGAGTGGAAATATGTTCATGACGAGGACTTAGAAAATGCCCGTTGGTAAGCGTGGCAAAAGAGAAATAAGACGAGAATTACCGACTGTCCCAGAAAAGCAATCCAGCACTGTAATGTCTGATTAATTGGGAGAACTTCTAACTTAAATTTAAGAGCGTAAGTCAGTGTTGACTCTACCAGTAAAGTTTCCACGCTTGCTGGCAGAACTCAGTATTTCACCTCATGATAATTTGTAGACTCTTCAGAGAGGGTTACCATGGAAAGCCAAGTGAAATTCCAGGTTGAGAGATTCAGCATTTGCCTGGATCACAAAACCTGGCTCCTGGACACCAGCGAATGTGTTACCATGGTGAGAAAATTATTTTAGTTTATTCCAGTTGGAATCTCACAGGGCTTGAGCTCTGTGGGGAAGAATCACATCCTTGCAGCTCTTATAAGAAGAAAACGTATTTTATTTTTCCAAAGACAAATTCCGGAGATAAGGAAAAGAATCTCCGGTCTGCTGGGGGGAGGGGTTAGCTAGCTGAGCCATTTAACTCAGCCCTGGACCTGGGAGACAAGCTTTCCTCAGGACCACACCTTTCTAGGCGCTGGGGGGGAAATGGTGACAGTTTTCCCCATCCTCTACAATTCCAGCCCAAATGCTATAAATTAAAACTGCAGACATCAGCCTCTGGTGAGAACAAATGGGGTTGAACCAAGGCCAGTGTGCACCCCAAAAGCAGGGCTGCACCGGAGGGGGTGAGTTTGGTTTTGATCAGCAAGAGCAGCACGGGCCTTTCTGGTGTGAAAGCTGAGAATGCGTCACCTTCCCGATGGCCTTTTATATTCCCAAGAGGCAAAGAGAACGTTTTTCTGAGTTTTCTTTTTCTGCAGCTCTTGAATTATCTTACACTTTTCAGCCTGGCCATTCAATGGTACTTCTAATGACTCTGAGTTTAAGGGGTTAAGCTAGTAAGAATTAGATTGGGTTTGAATGCGTTTTTTTAATTAATAAGAAAGCTGCCCTTTTCCACGCATTATCAAGGACGGGCAGTCAGGTTCTGATAGCAGTTACTTTCAAATTGTGTTAACAAGTCCAATGAGGTCCTAGACAAACAGAGAAGAAAGGGATTTTGAGAGTTCATGTTTCTGCAACATTAGGCACCAACAGTGTGAAGACAAGAAAAGTTTTTCTTATTCATAATTCATATTATACCTTCTTTATAGCCACTGTTAGAGCTGGTGTGTTCCACCCCCTCCACATTCATACTTTGACGTCATAACCCCTCCCTAATCCCTCAGAATGTGATGTTATTGGGAAATAGGGTTGTTGTGGATATAATGAGTTGAGATGAGGGAATACTAGAGCAGGGCGGCCCTAATCCAGTGTGACCGGCGTCCTCCTAAAAAGGGGAAACATGGACCGGACACGGACAAGCACACGGGGAGCACCAGGTGAAGATGAGGGCGGAGATCGGGGCGATGAGGCCACAAGCCGAGGAGCGCCGAGGACTGCTGGCCGCAGCCAGAAGCCGGCGGGGAGGCACAGATTCTCTCTCACGCCGACCAGAGGAGCCCACCCCGCCAACACCGGGATTTTGGACTTCTAGCCAGCGGGACTCTGAGACAATTAGTTTCTGTTGTTTATGCCGCTCGGGTTGTGGTGCCCGGTCAGGGCAGCCCTAGCACATACACCCACATCTCAAGACCTACTTACTTTTTAAAGCAGGCTCCTTCACAATAGAATGAATCATCCCAAAGAGGAAAAAAAAGTTCAGTTCTTACCGTCGGTTCTTGGGGAACGGATTTTGGCTTCTTTATGTTGATCTCGATGCCATTGTTGTCTTGTTTCAGCTCCACGGGGGACCCGTGCACTCTGGCCACACCTTCGAACCTCTGGGACTTGGTTAAGGGGGGGGCATGTGCCTCCGTGGGACCCCCACTTTCCTTCTCCTCCTCGCCGTGAGCCGTTTCCCCGTTCACGCTGACTTTCCCATCTACCTACAAAAACCCGAACGAACAAAAACATGCTATTCCCCAAAGAAAGACCTCAACAAAATAGCACATTCAGAATCATCTTAAGACATTATCATGGGATAATCATAGTCCAACAAAGAATAACATCTCTTGTGTGCTTTGATTGGTTCTAGACATGAGGACTCTTCTAAAAATGTTACCTTGGAGGGTCTCTTTCAAGGGTACTCTGCTTCCCCAGGGCACTTCACGTTAAAGTACACTTCTTGTTCACTTTACTTAGGGTGCACTTTTATTTAAAAATACAGAAAAGCAAGGAAACTTATGTATAAATACATGCCACGTATTTGGGTTCCAGTAATTTTTCATTGAAGTTGTTATTCCACAGTTCTGAGGGTTTTTCTTTTCTTTTCCCACTGGTTAGCATATAAATGAGGTAGAATGCACCTTGGATCAGGAACACCTTACAGGTAATCCTGTGGGGGTAGGGACATGGGTACTTTTTTTGACACAATCACGAATGGCAGGGAACTTAATGCTTGCTATGTTACAGCAAATCCCTACTTCTGGCTAATTTTATGATCTGATTTTTTCAAGGAAAGAGGCCACCATGCGTGCACATTACAATAGTTTTGTGCCCATGTCTAGAGGAGGCAGCGAGAGCAGGAAAGGAGGAGCAGGGAGAGTTTCAATAGGCCGGCTTACTGGGAGGTGTCCGGAGGCCTCTGTGTGGAAGTCTGCGGCGGTACCTGAAGTCAGTGCGAGAGGCGGCTCTCTGGCTGCACAGCCTCAGAGTGAGTTCCGGCTCTACAGCTTACTAGTCATGTAATCTTCAACCTCATTCCCTCACCGGCCAAATTCATAATAACAGTATCTCCTTGACAGTGCTGTTATGGTGATTTTATGCATTAATATATGTACAGAGTTTAGAACAGTACCTGGACCATTTTCAGTGTGTAAATATTAGTTATTATTGTTACTAATCATGGAAGGCCTGATACTAGTTATACTTTATGTACCTAGGCCGGTGGCTTGCAACCTCTATTGTCTGTCATCCATAAGGAAGAAATTTAAATCACAATTAGGCACACACAAATATAACTGAAACCAGAGTTCTGTAAAACAATATTCATCTTTGTTGTGTGTGATGTACTAGGCATTTTTAAAATTGTATTCTGTTCTACTTCATTTTTTTTAAAATGTTGATTTTAAACCGCTAAAGTGATTTCACAACCTAGGAACAGTTGGTAACTCTCAGTTTGAAAAATGCTGCCTTAAACGATTTCATTTGATCTTCCTTTACTTGTAATTCTGTTGTACTGGGAAACTGAGCCCATATTCCCTGCCTCCCAACTCCCCTCCCCACCTGCCCACACACGCTCACCCACACAGCCACCCCTTAGCTTCTGTCCCTGCATTGTCTGGTAACAACTGTCCATTTACCTATTACCCTTGACTGCAATGGGTCCACCCACTCAGTGGTGGGGCCATGAGTAAGGCTGAGAGCCATCAAGGCCTGTGACGAGGCAAGGGCTCACTGCTGGTTAAGAGTGAGCCCCAGTGTTCAAAGGACCTCTACTCCAGTGGCCTAATCCACCTCTCTGTGAACGCTTTTCCTGAGGCCTCTACACCATCTTGCCACAACGGTCAGGAACTGGGTTTTCTCAGGGGCTAAATCTTGCCACAAAGTCATCTATCCTAATTCTTCTAAATGATTATACTGCACTATTTATGTACACGAGGGGAAGCGGACTCGAGATTATCTGATTGGATGCCTTGGATACCAAGTTAAATAAATGTATTCCCTACTCCTGTTTGGAGTCATCCCAACATCAAACCTTGCTTCATGAACTATCACAGGCCGTTCATCGCCATGGGTCCCACCGGGTGAAGGAGCGCTGGGCAGTACCTGGGTGAGCTGCTGAGTGTACAGGGGCTCATGCATATCTGTGTGTGTGAGTCTGCTTGACGACTAGCCCATCCTCTCAGGGAAAAGCCACGTGTTTATTCGGTAAACACTTGCTGAGTGCCCGCTGTGTCCTGGGCACCTATGCCGGGCTCTCAGGACGAAGCTGCGAACAACAAAGGCACAGCCGCCGCCCTTCCAGGGACAAACATCTCAATTCAACCCAGATGAGACAGGCTGGACATTTTTCTTTTGTTTTATCAAAGCCTACGGCACAGATTTTAAAGATATATTCAGAGTTATTTAAGCAGAAGTCAGGAAGTGTGGTTTGGTTTCCTCTGAAATTTAATAGAAAGATACCAGGCATCACATAGCTCAATTAGTTTGCTTAAGCAAACTTTCTTTATAGTTACGTGTCCATGGCTGCCAGTGATGAATTCCACCTCTGTCTTCTGTTAGAGACCCCTGTGGTTCACAGGGACAATGGGAACTGATTTTTCTTTGTAGTCAACAGAGCTTAACACAAAGGATGAGTGCCTCCTCATAATGTGAGGGAAAATAGGGGAAAACATCTTTTCACTGAGAACGTGAAAAGATGTTTGGTTGTCAGAGGTTGGTTCTGAAACATTATTTTACACATTGGTTGGTAAAAAGACAACCTAGTCTCTTGTCACTTAAAAATATTTCAAAATCTGTTTCATTTGAGGACTAGGAACATCCTGCATTTCCATATGTTCCCTGTATTTTTTTCAGCAGTTGCCATGTTTTCAGACATCATGTCAATTACTTCCTCAAAGAGAAAGCTGTCTACACTTCTACTTGAAAGTGGCAATTAAATTTTTTTAAGAGCTTGCAAATACCTCCAGATAGCTGGAGATACCTAGCGTGTTCCTAAATTAGGGTTCATAACCACACATATAGAGACCATGCCATTGCATCAAGTTAGAAAATAGACTTTGCTCATGGAAATGACTCAACCATCAGTCCCATTGGAGCCCATCAATACGAACAGCAGGAACTGAGGGGAACTATCTCTCCCTAACCATGTACAAACCAAATCTCAGAGGCACACAAACTTCACAATTGTGAATGTTAATACAGTTTGTTTTGTTTGCATTTTTTTTCAGACAAAAGAAAATAACTGCATTTTCTAAGGGCAAAATGCTTCTTTCCATCCATTCCCTAGAGTTCAGTTTCAGTTTTACTCTTAAGGAACTCATCCTACCTTAAAGGTCTTCAGAACCTCTTGAGAGTTTTTGGGCTGGGAGTAAGGCTTGGGTGTCAGCATAGGCACTGCTTTGGGAGTGACAGTTTTGCTCGGAGACCCACTGCCTGCTGATAGGCTGGTATCCAGGATATTGGTACGAGCGATGGTGGTTTCCACAGTGGCAGTGAATTTGGGTGGAGGCAGTGACTGTTGCCGCAGGTATTTCATGGGGTTGGGGTCATTTGGGAAGGGGGATAAGTTTGGCTCCGTTGAATGGCTTCTTTCCAGGATTTTTGGCATCTCCAAGCGCTCAAGAACAGCCTCGCTGATGGTGAACCTCTCGATGTACTGTTGAAGGATGCCCTCTGCCTCCTCCTGGGATCGCGCGTTCTTATATGCCTCATGCAGCTCCCTCTCTCTCCGCTCTCTAAAGCACGGGCATGGGACAGAGAAGCAATACCAAAGTCAACAACAGTCACAAAAATTGCAAAGAAGACCTCGGTAGGAACCAAGGTGGAGCTGACGGGACAGCATGGGGAGTGTGTAATATTGGTGTCAAGGCCTTTGTGATAAGCAACGATTTTTAGAAAAAGCACATCTACATAATATTGTACATTAAGCAACAACAACAGAAAGAACCCACTTTTCTTGAACAATTTCTCTGTAGGTTTTGATGCTTTTCCTTCGTTCACTTGTCCCATCCTCTCCAGCCAGTAACTTTTCCATTTTTTTTCTTTCTTCCTCCTTCTTGATTAAGTCTTGAGAAGCACTTCTTCTGCGGCTCTTCCAACGAGCCAGGTCCTGTGGGGGTGGATTTGGCGGAGACAGAACATACTTTCTCAGGCTTGCACATAACTCCATTTCTACTCTCCAGAGTTTAGTGAGCACTGACTATGGGTCAGGCACTGTGCTAGGCCATTCCCTCCCGCTCCAATCTGAGCCTGGGTGGAACAGGAATGCCTCGAAGGCAGGTACCTTGCAGAGCAGGGCAGCACATTTATTTAAATAGGGCAATGTGAAAGTTGCAATCATATTCCATGTCAGTCGCCAAATTTTAAAGTATTGCCTCACAGGGGATTGTAAGAAACTTCATTTCTTGCTACTTATGACTTCTGCATTGTGAATGGACTTGTTGATTATACAAGGGTAGGACTCAACCACAGACCTACACAATGTCCTCAGGGAAGGAAGAAAATGTAGAAAAAAATTGGCTTTGGGGTCTCCCAGAATCGATGATTCTATACATATTAATTCTCCTGATCCTTACAACAATTTCATCACAAACCCTATGGGCAGTTATAGCGTAAGGATGAAGAGTTAGGGTTCTGGAGTCGGGTGGGTGGTACTACAGCTTGGGAAGGGGTCCTAGCTCTGTCTCATCCATGCTCTGGAATCGCAGGCCTGGTTCTCAGCCTCTCTGTACCTCAGTCTCTTCATCTCAAAAATTGGGATGATAATAACATCTACTCTTACAAGCCTTTTGTAAGGGTTAAATGAAATAGTGCATATAAGGTACCAGGCACATAGTAAGTGTTCAATATACTGTAGACATAATTATTATTACATGTTATCGACTTTGGAGGAGTTAACTCTTTAAACTAAAGGCAGAGTCAAGTTTACAATTGCTGCCCCGGAGTGCTCTGTGAGGATTAAATGAACTAAGCCGTTCTCCCTCCTCTCATCCCTGCCTGCAAGCTCTTCCCCGACCCTGGCTCTTTGCTCTCAACACTCAGACAATCTCAAGGCCCTCATCAGACTCTGGAGCCTTCCATCCCTAGCTCCCTAACTGTGTGACTTTGGGCAGGTTACTTAGCTGTTCTAGGACTCATCTGTGGAACTGAGCACAACAATAATTGCTGGCTTGCTGAGTTACTAAAAGGATTAAAGAGAATTATGGCATGCAGGACACTTAGAATAGTGCCTGTTACTGGTATGCTTTCAGTGTGGGCAATTGTCATTGTCGTCATTATGAATTTCAAACACACAATCTCACAAGACAGTGCCTCCTCAGTTCCACATCTCACACCAGTTGCTCCCCACCGCCCCCCAGGGACCCCTCCACCCTTTGTGTGGCCAACCTTTCTAGCGGATACTTGCAGATTACTTGTCTGTGTCACTCACTCCTCACCCTTCAGGCTGCTATCAACCTTCCTTTAATTCCCACATTTACTGTGTCACTGTTCGAAATCCTGTAGGGGCTCCCCTTCCCTGCATGTCTTTTAAGTCCAGGACTGCCTGCCCCACCGGATCTTCTCCAAAAGGCCTGTAACCCACGGTGCTGGGCAGCTTCCCCGCTGCCTGCGGCCTTGGCCGGCACTCACATCTTGCCATTTGTCGTCCTCTTCCCGCAGCTGGTTATTTATCAGCTGCAGCTGCTCCTGGCGGGCCCTGCTGTGCGGCTGCACTGCAGCCTCCTCCTCACATCGCATGTCAAACATACTCGTGCTCCTGAGAGTGGAGAGAGTAGAGACAAAAACGGACGGGGATCAGTGCCTGTTGTCTCTGAGTGTTTTGGGCCGTTCTGCCACGTGGGGGCGCTACCACGTTCGGAAAAAAAAAAAAAAAAAACGGTCCCTCCCTCAGCCAGCAGCGTGCACGCCAGCTCCCCCACCTCTTCTTCTGCAGCAAAAGCCAAAATATGAACATCTTTGTCTTCAGTGGTGGATGTATCAGGTCAATGTAATTTTACACACAGGTGCCCAAGTATGTTTAAAAAAGAGCTAGAGAAGGTATGTGATGCTCGGGGTTCCTCTAATTTGGAAATGTATTTGAAAATCAAAAGAGAATTTAAAGGTTTAACTTGGGGAGGATTTGTGGAAAAAGAAGGTGGCATTCCATGAAGTGAAACTTTATTACAGTAAATGCTCCTTTGTGTAAAGATCTGGCTTAAATGTTTTCTACAGTAACTGAGTCAATCTCTCCATTTTCAAAAAAGATATGTGGCCTTAAGTCTAAGACACCCACCTTTTCATATTGTACTGTCTTCTGAATTTTGGATGCATCCAACATTAGTGGGTGCATTAGTGAAGCATATATTTGATATGGTTATTTCTATTTCCTATAAAACTGTAAATTGACAGTGCAGTTGATGATATCTTGAACTAAAAAAATAAGGTATTTTATATTAAGATTACAAAATAATATATAAATCACTATGCATTTCATATCCTAATATTCTTAGAATCAGTCTACTTTAGTTTTGTGAGGATTCTTCTGCATTTACTCTTTCAAAAGAAAAATATAGAGAAACTAATTTTAAACCCTCAGGCTGTATATATAATTGATATGTTTATTCTGTAGGAGCTCACTAAATGGTGGGCAAGACCATAGGGTTTTTTTCTATGATGCTGACACAGACCTTTGTTCCAGCAAAAGCTTAAGCAGCAAGATGAAAACAGAAATAAAAAAAATCAAAGCAAAATCCTCCCCTCTTTTTTTTTTCTCTCTCTCAAAGAAATGAGGAGTTCTGGGATGAAGTGGGTCATGTGGCTGCCAAATCAAGAAACGGAGGGCCCTTTAAAGTTCACCCTAAGAACAGAAGACTGCAATAGTCCATTTTTTGAAGCCAGCTTAACACAAAGAAAAAGAAAAGCCATGCACTCGACACCAACTAATTCCAGACACCATCAGTGATGTCCAACACAGTTAGCACCATGGCTGGACAGCAAACGGCCGCAGCGTCCCTGGGTGCTAGTGGGACCCTCAGCAGGCAGCTCTCTGGAGGGGAGAGTGACCCCCATGGCAGTGGCTGCTCGCCGCCACCTCAATACACTCAAAATCAACCTGTAATGGTGTGTAGGTGCCTCTCCCCTCTCTAGATGTTGGACTATTTAAGCCTGACCGGAGAGAGCTAAATCTGAAGACTGTACTTGTAATCTGTCTTCCCTGAGGGTATTCCAATAATCTGACTGCATGCAAGAACTTTCATCTGAGGCTTCTCTTGGCTCAGATGGGACAAACCACCAGGCGAAGCCACCTCCACATGCCAGTGGCGGGTGTGGGGTGTGGGTGCTGTGCCTTCCAGACCCACTGCAGTCCTCACAAAGTGGGAGGGACTGTGGCTTTTCACTTGTTTTATACTATATTAATGTTTGGGAAAGAGTAATTTGCAGAGTTAGGTAAGAAAGTCTAACCCACGTTTTTTGAACTTCATGGATCAAAATCCACTTAAGTAGGCTTTCTGGAAGGAGACTGAAATTCATCCCATTCCTCCTCTCAGAGTTAAAAAAAAAAACCAAAACTTACCTTTAAGTATATTCAATTCAGTCAGTTCATCTTTTAAGGCAACACAGTGTTTGTGAAGATCTTAGCAGACAAAAATCTCTCTGAACTAGGACTCGCTCTTAGCCTAGTCAGTAGTTGTTGGCAGATTGTGGGAAACAGAAGGTCCCTTCCTTTGACTTTGCCACCTACATAATTTCTAAAGGGCAGAATTCTGGTTTAGGCCACAGTGGGTGGCCATACAGCTAGGTCTTCTTCTGAGACCCCACAAAGAAAATGGCAGCCTTCTCCCAAATTGGGAATTGGTTATCTCACTTGACAGATGTGAGGAGGGCGAGAGCAAGGCCTCAAGATCTGACTTTGTCCCAAGTTCCTACCTCCATCTCCTTGTGAAGTTCTATCTGCCTCAGCCCATACGTGGCCAAATGTCAACTAGTGAAATAAAAAGAGAAACTTTTGTTTGTCCTCTCATGTACCAGAAGTACTCTTTTTCCCAGACTTTTTTTTTTTAAAGAAATACCAGCAAACTGGCCAAAAGGGAAACAACAAAACTATGAGCAATATCTTCAGGCCATTTAAAAAAAAGGAACTAAGCAAGCTGAGAACTGAAAATACTAGACAGAAAATAGGCTGAGTCACCATTTGGAAAACATTCCCTAGCTCAGGGGTTGGACTCGGCCTCCAAAATGAAGTGCGTGCCTAGGGGTGGGGAGGGGGCTCCTGAAGAAGCCCAGGTTCTGGAATATTAATGCGACTTGCACTAAACCTGTGCTTCTCAACGCAATCAACTGTGCCCTTGGGCTGCTGTGCCAGCGACCCTGGCTGCAGAGCCCGGGGATCTTTCTTGGTGGTGGGTTGGCATTTTTGAGGGCCAGGATTAAACTACCTCAAGGGGAGCCTGGAAATTGTTTCTGGGCCAAGTCCAAGGTACGGGAGTTAAGAGTAAGATGGCCTCTGGCTCTCACAGGGTACAGGCTCCGCGGGTGGGGAGAGTGCTGGGAGAGGAGGAGTGGACGAGTGAGGAAGAGGGCAAGAAGGTGAAACTGAATCCGCGGAGACATTCTCGGCTTGCCAGGAGGTGGAAATTTCTGTTCGCCTGTGTGGTCGGTCTGCCCCTGACCTGCATTTTCCTTAAAGGGCACATCTTCTTTTGACTGGGCTGTATTTTAAGAATGTGTCAATTATGAATAAATGGAGCCTGTGCCAATAACTGCCCTTAAAGATTTTGAAAAAGGGAGATAATGAGGTAATAAACTAAACATAGTATGACGTTCTATTTCAAAAATAAACTCCCGATATAAACTTTTCATTTTGTTCCCCACATGGCTTCATGTAAATTGTGTCTACTCCAAGAAGGAAATGTGGCACTTTTGATATTCCTAGATAAGACGTCTGGAAAAGAAGCTCCTTCTACCCTTCTTATTCCATAAGGCTGTTTTTTTGTAAATTTAGAGAAGGAATGGAGGGAGTCCCTTCCCCCACCCTCTTTAAAAACAATCGTGAACTTCTCCTGTGGGTGAGCTTTCCTATGCAGGTACAGCCAAAATCCCAAAGCTCCTTAATAGGGCTCTTTTATCTCAGGCAAACTGCACAGTGTCACTGTACTGATGAAGAACAAATCCATTCTATCAAAATATTTTTTTAACCAAATGAAAGTCACGTTTTTGCCTATCAATCTTATGTAATCCTCCTTTCAGTGAATGTTAAACATCGCCACTGCAGATTTTAAAAGTAATAACCGGGGCTCAATTTTATAGACTACTTAACTCCACGCAGCGAGTCAGGCTCAGGCTGACTTTGGATTTGGTTTTGAGCCTCGAATGCTCTGTACGTCAGGCCACAAAGCCATCAGCAGTGGCGCACTGGAAACGGATGCCCTGGGTGCTCCAGTGACACTGCTCAGAACAGAGCTCAGAGAGCACACTAAGCTGACATCTTGAGCTTGAACGTGGAAAAAGCACAATTTGCAAATGATAAATTTTGGCTAACTCTCACTGTCACTAGTGGAGATGGCAGTTGTGTGTTCCACAGCATTATCTGGGTTCCTCATGGTATGAAACTATGGCTCAACGCAGGAAGATGGGAGAGAGAAGGCTGGTGCTTGCTCTTCTGAGGAGTCCGATTCCCATGAGGCCACAGAACGCTTCTCACAGAGGAAAGACATCAGGCTCTTAATCAAGTTCTTAACACGCAAATTACTCCAATCTGAGGAAGCTAGTATTCTGCTAAGAAAACTTTTGCCTTAGATATTCATTTCAGAATGCTTTGTGCACAGAAAATCCATTTTAAAAATGGAATTAATGTGGTCACAAATGGGAGAGTGTGAATTCTTGTCAAATTTGGAGGTGAGACAGGCATGGGTAGTGAATCTTGGAGAGGAGTGGAAACCAAGCAGCAGGGAGAGAATGCCCATGTCCTGTATTAAATTGTGACGTCTTGCTATGCCACAGAACCTGACCGGAATCCCAACATTTTGGTGTCAAGCATCCCACAGTTTATATTTACTCCAACCTGGGAAGACCTTGGGCTTCTGAATCCATAATTAGTGGTTTGGGATTTATTTTCTTAGTTGAAAAAAAATGTGGCCATGACAATGGCTGTTTCTTTGTTAACTCCAAGACCTAACATATCAAGAATTAAATGCAAATGCAGAATCCCGCTTTAATAATTCCATGGTTCAGAAGGGGTACCAACAGCCAAATGGTAACAAGAACATTAACATGCCTCGTCTATGAAAAGCAAATGTTAAGTTTTAAGCAGCAGCTGCACATTAGAATCATGCTTCAGTTGCTTTTCCATTCATCTCTCCTGCACAGAACATATGTTCTGCATTCCAACTTCAAGTGCTTTTTTGAAGCTGCACGAGTTGGTTAGCTATTCAGTTCACTGTTGCACCGATTGCATTTCCATTAGTGGTAAGTACTGAAGGCATGCAGTTTAGACTAGTAATTAATGTATTCCTACGAATACAAGACAACTTACTCTGCGTCATCAGACACAGGAGTTCTCGGACCGTATCTACAAGACCAAATACAAAATTAGAGGATTTGCAAGACAAGGTTAACGCCGTCACCAAGCTGAAAAGAAAAACTGCTGGTGAAATGTATGTGTGCACACCTTTTTTCTTTTTGCTGATCACACTGGAAGAGAAGTGTCATTATACAATCAACGACATTCATTAACTGATGAAAATGAAAGAAACTTCTTGACATTTCTAAAGAATGCAAAACATGTATTAAAACACAAAGGAGAAATGAAAATAATCCCCACACTGCACACACACAAAAGAATCTGTTCAATAAAAACACAAAAAGACTTAGGTGCAACCCACAACGTTTAGAGAAGTCAGCTAAAAAAAACCCAACCCTGCATTACGGTTGCTCACAAGCAGTTAAACTGTCCGTGCCTTATGTTTGGCCGTAATGGGCTGTAATGGACACCCAACATAGAAGCATGTGCTTACTGGCGCTTCCCCTGATGTGTTAATGTATTTATGACATCAAAGAGCGTTTCTGCAGTTTTTGAAAGCAAACCAGAACTCCAACCAGAACCCCAATCAGTGCCTTCTGCATGCATTTGACAAAAACCACAATTCCTAGAAAACTGGCAGCCTTAATCCAAACCAGACTTGTGTGATATCCCATCACTTGAAACACCAAAGTTTTTTTTTATAATCTTTTATAGTCTTCTGATATTTTGATCTACAAAGCTGTACCCTCTGAGATATAGATTCTTTAAGTTTTAATGTGTCTGATAAATCAAAGGAAAAGGTCAAGTTGGAAAACAAAATTAGAACTTTAGAAGGGCATATTTGAAGCATGTTTTAAAAATGCAGCTCCCTCTCCTCTGCAAAGGGGAATCTTAAGAGAAGGCTCTTCCTTCTAATGCCCTGTAAGGCTGTTTATTTATGCACTCTGATGGTGGATACAGGATTATTTGAGTAAAGAAAAAAACATCCTGCTTTCAGTTTCCAATAAATTAAATTGTGGGGTTTTCAACAAAAATTACCTGATCCCATGTTTACTTTCATATCAGTTTACTAGAGGGAAATGAAATAATTTCTAAAGGTCTCTTCCTATAACAGAGAAAAACCCTCAGAATACATGGGAACATGCACACATACACCCTTCTCTCGTATGTTTTTACCATTCTTGGACAGTCTGCATTCATTGAAAATTATTTTCATTCACAGTGAAGGCAACCACACCAGAGCAAACCCAAAATATATGTTGACACGGCCAAAACCAAGGCAAGGAAAGGGTTTACGGATGTTTCACTGCGGCGGAGTGAGGCTCTTTTTTCTGTTTCCCCAGGGGGTAGTTTCAGAAGGTGGTAACATTTAACCTAATATATACCCAACTCTCCAAAACTGCCACCTTACTGAAGCAGATGATCAGTGGATTCCTGCACACTGAGAGATGAATAAACAGCATTAATTCTGAAGACTGGGTAAATGTTTCCCGGTTAATGAATAGGCCTATTGGAACAGACTTATTCAAATACTGTGTGTCGTAAATTACCCATGGAGGAGAGCCAAGAACTTATGCCTGATGGATGGTTAATCCAGAAATAAACCAACTGATAATTGGTTATGTGTTTTTGTGTCCCTATTTGAATATTTCTGTTAATGTTTGATTGAAGTGTAACATGCATACAGAAAGTGCACGAACCACAGCTACACCTCACTGATTTTCACAAACCAAACACACCTATAGATTAGTGTTGAGGGTTTTGTACTATGCAAACAACCCAGGCTGTATATACTCTTTTGAGTTTGGCTTATTTAGAATATTTTTGTTCAGTCCAGCCAATCAAATAAACTATGCAAATAACCCAGGCTGTATATACTCTTTTGAGTTTGGCTTCTTTAGAATATTTTGTTTGAGGTTCAGCTATGTTGTTGCTGTAGAATATTTTTGAATTTAAATTGCCTCTACACAAAATACCACATTTCACAAACATCTCTGCCAACAAATGCAAGGGGTTTTCTTTTGGGATTCCCTGAAGAGTGACCAGACTCGGCCCTTGGTAAGTGTTTATTGAGTACTTATTATTGGATGGTCTGGAAATTGGAAAGAAAAGAGTAGCATAGTCTCTGAGGATAAACTTAATGTATTTCTTTACTTGTGGATTTAAGGAATTTCCTCTCTGACTAATTTATCAGCTTTAGGAGGGCATCAATTCCAGCAGGACTGCCTTTACTGTTAAGCAGAAGATAATTAGAACCTGGGCTTCAAATTGGTTTCCCAGTTGTCCTATGGGAAATCGAAATGTAAAAGTTAAAAAAGAATAAAGAGATTTTTAAATGCAAAGTGGGTGAGCCAATAGGCTAGGAGGTACAAGATCAGCCAGATGAATCACAGCTGGTAAGAGCATCCTACAACGAGGCAATTAATACAGTTTCATTGTGAGGGTGGGGGTATTCAGAAAGATGAATGAAATACTCTATGCACCTACTGATTGTACTTCAGAATTAATAATTAGCTGTTTATATATTTCCATATTGTGAAATAACACAAGCTGCATGTTAAGTAAGAAGAGAAAATGGTTTTGCTGCTCATTTAAGATTACCCCCTGGCACCCAGCACAGTGTGCTTTACAGACAGCAGTCACTCGATAAACACTTGTTGAAAGGGAAATGAATTCCCAAGGTGTGTGCTTGCTCAGTCACACGATGGTGTCACACAGTGAATCTGACTACGTCTCCTTATGCTCAAACTAGCCATCCCTTCCCATTTGAATATAAAGAGGACTCCTTCTGAAGCACAAGTAGAGGGACAGAAAGAAGTGACAGGGAATTCATCAGACCTCCACCGTTTCCTCTAGTAACCTGTGCCGGCAATGCACCAGAGTGGGACAGCGGCTTTCACCCAGACAGGCTGGGTTTGAGTCTTGGATCTGTAATTAGCAGCTGTGCAGACATGGGCCTCCGGTTCCTAAATGCAGAATGCAGGTGAACACTCTCACTTTCAAAGGTTGTGTGAGTAGTAAGTAAACGGGAAAGCACCTAGAATGTAGGCAGCTGTAAGCCTCCCTTGCTTTCATTTCAACTTGCTTTATAGTAAGTAGCCCCTGGATCCAGGACCAAGCTATGTCAAGGGCACATGTGGTGCATCAATCCTCACCAGCCCTAACCGTTGGGTATCCAAGTGAGATCCACTCACTCCTCTCTGCATCAGGCATCCCATTTGTGAAATGGAGCTGACATCCACTCAACTCCCTGTGAATTCTGAGAAGGTGAGCTAGAGGGAGCAGACACACCCTGAAAAGGCTTCGAAGTGCTCTCTAGCTGTAGAGCACGAATATTACCCATGCTCCCTGAAACCAGTGTCACAGTAAGGCTGTATTGAAGTATTATTATCATTCAGAAGAATATAAAACAGATTAAATCCAGAAGATCAAGATGGGTAGGATATTATTTTTCAATTTTAGGATTACTTATGGTTCTTCCTGCCCCCCACTCCACCCTCTGTCCCACTACCATCCAGCCCCCTTTATGAAGCAGAACTCCATCATTTTGGGTTTCATAGTGGAATTTACGATCATGCTAAACATTCCCCACTCTCTTGCCCTACAATTTTCAGGCAGTCCACAAATGTACCACTCCTATTAAATAGCGACAGAAAGTTTATTATTTCCCTACTCTTCACTTTAAACAATATTTAATTAATTAATTAGTTTTTTAGAGAGAGTGAAAGGGAGGGAGAGAGGGAGATGAAGATCCACGTGAGACAGAAACATTGCCTGGCTGCCTCCTGTATGCACCCTTACCGAGGATCGAACCTACAGCCGAGCATGTGTTCCCAACTGGTAATCAAGACAGTGATCTTTCGGTCTGTGGGAGGACACCCAGCCCCATGAGCCACACCTGCAAGGGCTCCCCACTCTTCATTTTATATCAAGTCATAGCATAGAACACAACTCCCACATTTAGAAAACACCAAGTATTTCCTAATGTTGAAATTAAATTAAGTTACAAATTTTATAAGTGGTATACATCTTCTTTGGACTGGAAGAACCTCCTAGAATCAGAGTGAAACCAAGTAGATCAGAAACAAGTTCATTCCCTTTACCCAGAAGCTCCTATGTCAGCTAGGAAGAAATAAAGGTACTTCTCATTCAGGGGGCCCATGGATGAGAGTCAGAAAGAATGCTTGACAGAAAAATTCATAACTGAACTATTCTTTCCACACCTGCTTCCATGCAAAAGAAGAAAGACAAATTCTTGGCAGACTCAACCAATTTTTAACACTCTTTCTGTAAGCAATAGCGGGTAAGTGGCATTGATGTACCATAATGCATTAATAACATATCAAAGCACATATCAAGGCTCAGAATGGAGAAACAAAGTCACAAGAAACAGGCCACAGGAGAATCTTCTGACCTCTTATCTTTCATTGGTGGGCCCTTTGCAGATTCCTCCGCATCCTGTTGCTTTGCAAATGGAACTGGAAGGAACTGGTTTGGGTTGGATCCAACGTGTCTAAGAGACATCCCAGTTCTCCTGGCCATCATGTCATCCCTTTGTGAATCATACAACTTTCTTTGGTTTTTCAGTGTGCTGCCACTCCAGGCAGGAGCCGTCATCTTCTCTGAGCTCTCTTCTTTCCCCAAAGCCTCCCATTCAGAGGCCAGGGGACGTGAACTAGGGCAACATTCAGTCCAGCCAATTAAAGTCCACTTATTTCTAAGGATATTTTCAGTAGCGTCACTCACTTGGCGTTAAGACAGAAGGAGCCAATGTCCGCAGAGGCAGCAGCACGCACAGCAACTGAGGACTAATACCGTGGGCCTCCATCATGCAACTGGTACTCACGTGGGAAGATGTTTCCCTTTCTGGCTTTCACGATTTCTGAGAAGAAAATCTGGCCAGCGCCCAACCACATGCAAATGCTAAAATCTCTACCCAGAGCGGGCACAGAAAGCGGAACTCTGACCCCAGGGTGGGCACATTCCTATAAGTGCCTTAACTCCACATCACATCAGTCACCAAGTGCATACTGTGGCTCTAAGCTGCTTTTTGGGGACACAGAAGCCAGCACAGCAGAGGCAGCACACCCTGGAATGCAGGCAAGGCGCTCACAGTGGCTGGCCGCTCTCCTCGGATCCTTCAGCCTTTGGCGGCATCTCAGAAGCCCTTTGAGCACCTCCTTCTTTCTCTTCTTTGCCATCCTGTGGCAGCTGTTTGGATGTAACTAAAGCCAGAGAGGACAGCTTTACTCCCAGGGGAAGAATTCACACCAGAGGCCTCGACCCCACCTGTCATCCTTCACCTCCCAGGGAGGGAGGAAACGTCGCTCCTCACCTTCCTCTGTCCCTGTTGGGCACGCGCCTGCACCGCTGACAGGCTCCTCCTGGGACTCCCGCACAGGAGCCCGCTGCGAGACCCTGCCGCGGCTGTCATCTACGCCAGGATTCACTGCACTGTTGATAATCAAGGGGCAATGGTAGCAAGGGAGAAAAGGAAATAGAGTTATGAAGGAAGACAGTGAAAGTCGTGGAGACTGAAAGATGAAGAGAGTTCAGTTGCTCTCATTCCAGAAGCCGGTTAGTAAAGATGACATATGCCAACTGAGCTGAAGCAGTGTGAACCCTGGCAAGGGCCTGAGAAAAGTGGAGGACGGTTGGCATGACCGCCACCATGGGGTTGAGTGGTGGCCCCTTCAGTACTCAGGTCTCAAAGATGCATTTCTTGTTAGTTGCTTGCTCCCACTCTTCCATCCCAGGTCCCCGTCAGCTTCAGAAACCCCACTGTGAACTTCTGGTGTACTAGGGTTACTTCTACTGAAAGCCTGCTCTCCTCTGCGGTGTCACCCACAGTATGGAACCAAAGAGACTCTCTGTATGTCACGGATCATCTAGCTCTTTCCTTTGGATTTCAAGGACCAAGGAGAATGACTTGAGCATCTCCTCCAGTCATGGAGAGCTTCACTTTGATCCCACCATGCAGGTGGAATGGGGGCTCCCAGGAGCCTCAGAGCCTTCTACCTGCTTAGTGGAAGAGAGAGCAGCTCATAGGACTGAATCCCCAAAAGAGGGTTTGGGAATTTAAAGCTGGAAGGCCTGCAGTGGAGATGAGAGGGAGTCGCAGGCCTAGCGTTCTAGGCCTAGTCTTCCTAGGTGACCCTCACGAGTTGGGGTGGTGACTCATCCAAGGAAACTCTTGACCCACAGAAACCACTGAGAGAGTGGTCTCTTTTCACTCAAGATTCACCACATAATGTTTTTAAGTAGGGGAGGGAAGATACCTTCACTTTTTTGTATGTCTACTTAGATGGTCAAATTTTGAACTTACAGGACTGATAACTATTTTTAACTCCCTCTGTGGGATAGCAAAAAGGGAAGTGATAGGTAGGTAAACCTGATTTTTATCACCTATCTTTAGAAGAAACACTATGGGTAGCATTAAAACATTCCATCAAGTTCATTCAGTATTTCCAACTAATAAAACAGTGCTTAATGCAGCTGAAGGAAGAGGGTCATTTGCCAAGATTATTAGCATTCCCGGGCCATGATTCTGGTGACAACAGAATCAAAATGGACGCCTGCCATTTAACTGCGCTCACACGCTTTCCCCCAGGGTGACACACTAGTGTTACTTTTCTATTAACCAGCAAAAGAGCCGCCTGTTGAAACTACGTCCTCTCCGGAGGTTTCTTTAACGAGCTTTGGCAAACTCTTTACAAGCAGCAGTGACTCCCATGCAGATCTCCTCGCACATGTTTGGCAAAAAATACCTGTCGTCATTTTGTGGCTTAAGCATTCGGCTCTCCTTTAATTTGGATGTGGCCGCCGAGGCGGAGGACACACAGTAGGTTTGAATCTTGCTGCTACGACCGATGACTCCTTCTACATCCTCCCTAGGCCCAGCCTTGCCGATGCTGAGCCGCTTCCATTTCTGCTGATCTATCTCTGTCACTGGTCCAAAGTGCACAAACTTTTGCCTGGGGCCGGAAGCTTTCTTATAGGCTCGCGCTTTGCGGCTGGCAAAGTCATCCCGGATGGCAGTTTCTGCTTTAATTTCTGGCGAAGGCTCGGGGGCACAGACGTGCTCAACATCTTCATCCCTAGTTATAACCAGAAATGAGTTCCAAAGGCTTCTAAGGCAAATACAAGTCAATAAGAGGTTGTTCTTCTCTTTTCTTTAAGTACTAGGTATATGAAAAATACTTCTATGGCTAGGGCAGAATTGCTTTTCCATTAATCAATCAAGGGGGTAAATAGGCTTTCAGTGTCTATTGTTTTAAAAAATATCACTTCCAACATCATAAATGATGTCATAAAAAATCTTAGGTATGATTAAAATTAAAATTATTTGAAAATTAAGTTTAAATTCCTTACAGCAAACAAGCCTATCAAAATAACCATTCACAATTTAGTTGGTTGGATTAAAGAGGAACTTTTCTATTCCTGTGGCTTGTAACTTTTGTATTAATAACTCTCAACTCATGCAGAATATACTCTTTGTTTTGAGAGGCATTAACTATTTCCAGCCATGAAAACCAAAAATGATTGGAGGCTAAGCACTGGATTCCTTCAAAGTTCAATAGCACCACTGCTGGGGAAAACGTAACACACCTCGTCTGCCCTGACAGTTTCAGCCTCTCCCACGTCTCCAAGTCGGCTTCCGTGATGTTGGAGCCACTGACAAAGCTCGGAGCCTCGCGGGGAGGGGCAAGGCTGCCCTGCATTCGCCGCTGTGCCAGGTCATCCTTGTGGATATCCGGCACCTTCCTGAGTCCCTTCTCCGCAGGTCTGCTCTCCCGAGCCCGCATGACACAGGTCACTGCTGACTTCACCTCTTCTGTTAGGCCCCGGTTTCTGTCAGTGTGATCCAGACCCCGACTTCATCAGAAAAATAAAGTTGAAGGGAGGGGAGTAGACAAACAGGTGGTCAAGCACGGAACTTCGGAGGATGAATGAAATGATGGAAGTACCTTTCCCTTTCTCAAAAACAGCGCGTCAACACCAAGCCTTGATTACTTTCCCCTGCATTACCTTTTGACATGGTAACGAGAAGGTAGTTTTTCCACCAGATGACAGTCTCTGGTTTAGTTTAGGAAAAGAAGCCAGGGTTCACTGAAAGACTCTTAAGAATGGTAATGAGATTTTGGTTTGTCAGTAATGATGCCCAGTTCCCACACTATTCAAGTTACTATAATGAATTCAAGTTTTCTAATTGAATCCCCGAGCCCTCCTGGAATGTCTTTTACTGCACCAGTAAAATGTTAGTAATGAGCTCCGCCTGCTCCAAATTCTAGGATTAGTTTGGAGATAGCTGGAATGTTGTTCACATATGAAAATATCTCAACCATAAACCCACAACTGCCAGAGAGTACATTTAAGTTGATTCCGACCAGAAAGTTTCGATGTTCAAACTTAGTCCCTGCTTCCTGAGAGCATGAATTAGGTTTGGCTAATGTAAACTTGAACAAATAGAGTATATCCTCTTTTCCTTGACCTAGACTCAATACCCATCTCTTCCTTGTCTTAATAACTATTTACGTTTATTGATGCTAAAACTGATATTTTCCATTGTTCTCCTAAGAAGTGAACATTTGATGTCTAATGTTGACTATGTTGTAATTTAAACTAACGCTGTGGCATTGATCTGCATAAACATTAAAAGTCAATTTCCAACCAAACCAGCTTATTGATACAGAAAATCCAAAAGTTATACATAACTAGGGCTATTTATTTTCTCAAAATATATCACCCAAGCCAGAAAACCAAGAGGTATTCTTTTGTTACTAGGATGCCTTTGCGTATTCATAGAGTCTATGCAAATAGGAAGGCTACAGAATTTTCTATGTACTTCTAGTTTGGGGAAGGAGATCAAGGAAGGGCATAGCGAAGAGCCACCAAGGAGCATTCTTTTTTCCATCAGTTCTCTGATGCCCATTAGAGAGGTCATGGGCTATCCCAGACCCAGAACTGTGTCCCTACTCATAGAGTCAGGTGACAACAGACAAATGAAGCTGGAAATATCAGGAATTAAAATTGCATGCAGGAGAAAGGAAAAAAAGGGAGATACAAAAGCTACTCCTTTTCCTAACTCAAGTTGCTGATCCCCATCAATACGCCTTGATGCTAGTCAGTTATCCAGAAGTCTTTGTTTCACTGGCAACAACTGATCCCTCCCACAAGGCCCTCCGAGGATGGTTTTTTACAAGGCATGCCAACACGAATGGCAAACACTGAGCCTCCTGAAGCTATAACGTGTCCTACAAAAAATCGTGCCAGGTCTTCCGAACTCTAATGCCTGCTCTACATCTGGGGATTTTTCAGGTGTTTTGTGCCTGGTACTTCCTAAAACCAAAACCAAAAACAAAAACAAACCCAAAAACCACTAACTACACAATGACTCTGCCCAAAGAAGTATTTTCATTGTGTAATAATACATAGTTGATATATTTATAATCTTAGTTCAATAGATTTGCAAACCTCTTAAGTGATACGCTAAAAAGATGGCAGTGAAATATTAAAGATGCAAACTCTAACTGATTTTGATATAAGCAAAAAATACAGACGGATCAACTCTATGAGATTTAGCAATATGACATGTTAAATGAAATTATATCCCTCTAAGGATAAAAATCACTGGCCAAATCCAACTTTACTACATGTTTCCTTTCCCAAATTAAGAGGATGGGAGAAAAGTTGGGAGAAGGAAACTCATTTAAGAGCAATGTCTATGAACAATAGAGGTGCATTATATGTTTTTGAATTTTAAAAAAGTGAGAAATATCTATCATCACATGCATAGGTGACCTTGCTAGTGTGAGGGAAGAAAGGGCAAGTCTCATTTATTTTCCCTGCCAACATCCAAAAGAAGCTGACAGGAGAGAGGATCTTATAGCTAAGGAATATCTGCTTTGTGCCTTCTGTGAATGGACTGGACAGCCTCAAGACGTGGCTGCTCCCTGGTAGTAACGGCACATAGCCATTTGTGCCAATGACGCCAGTCTGTGACACCAGCGCCCATATGTGGTGATGGTTCCAGCACAACAAAGTTTATTTGATGAATCCAACCCTATTTTGGACATGGTCTTTTCACTCACTGCCATTGCACTCAGGGAGATTGGGTATCAAAATAAACCACTATACCAACTACACATACCTGGGGCAGGAAAGAGAGGAGTAAGTGGGGAGGGTTATGATACAGATCACTTTTACTCAGTTACATTCTCTCTATCTTACACACCACACACACGGGGCACACCTTTTATATTCTAGACTTTTCTTTTCTGAGATTCCCTTTGAAAGTTGTTTGCTGCTCTCTGATTTCTCTGCCTCTTTTTTCCGGTAAGGCCCATAGAGGAGTTGATTCAGTGGCACCATTGGCTTG
>CM052538.1:22731026-22748242 GCA_028533065.1 Trachops cirrhosus | reverse complement strand
TTGCTTTTGACTGATAGAGCAAAATTAAATGGACCTCCACATGTGATCAGACCAAAAAAAAAATTTTTTTAAATCCCCATCTCCAGACAGGCAACTGTGCTGTTAGTGCAAGGTCTTCTCAGTATCGTTAGTTCAGATGACATCTGTTTACTACTTTAGTCCAGAGTTGCATCATAGTTAGTGTGGGTTTTAAAACCTTGAATTTAGCCATCTACTAGCAACACTAAAAATTCATTTAATTTACAGGGTCCATCAGCATCAGAAAAGCAGGGTCCTAAATGGCTCCAAAAGTGGCAATTCCAATTCTTTTCATGAAATTTGGAAGAGTAGGAAGCTTTTCGCCATTCACTTTTCTCTAGCACCTTAGTAATGGACCCAGTGGGGACTCAATTTGTTTTTGACTGGCAGGGCAGAAATTTGAGCCACTGAGACAGGGATCTGGGCGAAAGCTAAGGAAGGCAGCTATGTGATAGCACATCTAGGACGCGTACCAGATTGCAGAGTGTAAGGGGGTCTTTCTGCAGAGCTGAGCTCATCTGAAACATCTGGAAGTGCTTATGACCATTCATTCCCAGGATGGACCAAAGGCAGAAGGGGCTACCCTGCCCTGCACCCACCCCCCATCCGCGACCCTTTCTCCCTACTTCTACCCCCATGACTCTCCACCACCAGCTCTTTGTCACATGCTAGATGCCAAGTCAGACATTTTGGCAGAATGGCTCAACCATTATTTCTTTGGGCTATTTCCATTTTCAAAAGATCTTGAGAGCCCAAAACTTTAAATTTCTAGAGGAATGTAATTTACTGGTAGAATATCAGGACTTTTTCACTTTATTTTGTTTTTTTTTTCATTGGAGATAGGTGGGGGTGGGAATACAGTTAATTGTGCCAATCTGATATTCATACAAACTCCTCTCCCCCTTACTCATCAGATCACCTTGTTTCTAAGTATTAATACTTGTTAAAACAGTAAAAAATCATTTAGTATCATCTCAGTTCATAAAGATGGTAAGTAAACAAAGTATTTTGATTCTAAGTAAAGTTCACCTACTTTGCATTTGATTTCTGAGAGAGGATTAAGAATAAGTTCTTTATCCTCAAAGGGCGACCCATCTCAGAAATGAAGACAAGAGGAGTCAGCCTGGCCAAGCGTAAAGTGAGGAGCGAGATGCAGTGTTCTCCGGTCAGCCAGGCGGCCCACCGCTGGCTGCTCCGCCCCGCATTGCTCCAGAGGAGGTCACCATCTCAGGGCCACAGCAGGCCCTCACTCCATCTGGCTTTTGGAAAATCAACTCATCATTAGTCATGCCCAGAAAACTCCTTCTCACTGCTATCGTTCTCAATGACACTTTGAAACATGTTATTGGGAGGCCGTTGGCGGCGCTTTACTCCCTAAATAAATATATGTCGTAAAATATGAAAGCGTGCCCTCTGTGCTGCACCCTGACTCCCGGTGTCCTGCCTGCCCACCTCTGCACCGCGCTCACATGCCTTCCTGCCTCCTTTGCAACGTGTTTGTCAAGTACCAACAAGTGTTGGCTGATGTTGAAAGCAGTATGGAGATACCTCAAAAAATTAAAAATGGATCTGCCTTCTGACCCAGTGATCCCACTTCTGGGAATATATTGGAAGGAACCCAAAACACTAATTAGAAAGAACATAAGTGCCCCTATGTCCATTGCAGCATTATTTACAGTAGCTAAGATATGGAAGCAGCCCAAGTGTCCATCAATAGATGAGTGGATAAAACAACTATGGGACATTTACACAATAGAATAGGACTTGGCTGTAAAAAAGAAGAAAATTTTACCCTTTGTGATAGCATGGATGGACCTAGAGATCATTATGCTAAGTGAAATGAGCCAGCCAGAAAAAGACAAATACCATGTGATTTCACTCATATGTGGACTTTAGTGAACAAACTGAACTAACAAGGAAAATGGGGACAGACTCAGAGGTGGAAAGCAGGATGACAGCTAAGGGGGGGCAGAGGTTAGGGGGTGGAAGTATCAAACAAAAAAGAAAAAGGACTCATGAACGTGGACAACAGTGATTGTGGGGGGTAAAAGGAGACTAAATGGCAATGGGAAAAATACAATAAAAAATTTTTTTAAAAAGTACATTGATGAGAACAAAGAAGGTGACTAATAATTACTGAGGGCATACTATGTGCTAAAATTTTTTCTAGGTGTTAATTCATTAAACCCTAATACTAACCCTGCAATGTTAGTGTTACTAGCTCTCCATTTTATGGACTGACAACTCAGATTGGGTGAGGAAATTTGCCCAAGGTCAAAGTGTCAGTGTTGAAGTTAAAATTCAAACTCAAGTAGGCTCCAGAGGTCCTGTTCTTAACCACTGCACTATTCATTAAACAGAGGACCAGGGCAGAAACAGTACTGAAAGCAGAGCATCATACAAAAATTAAGGCATGATCATTACTATGGGAAAAGAAGAAAGAGAAGTATTTTGGTTTCTAAATAAAAGGATCCTGTGAGTCATGCTTAGAATGGAGTTGTGATTTGCATCACTGCTTACAGAGAACAGTGTTCAGCCAGGATTAATGAAAGTAGGAAGCTAACTAATCGTATCGTCCAATGCTTGCAGAGCACTTCACAGTGTACGAAGTGCTGTCACATTCATTTGCTCATCTCTGCTGATCCAGCTCCAGTTCCAGTATGGGAGCAGACCCCTCGCTTGAACCTCCTACGTCCAAGAGTAGCACTCTTTCTATTTTCAATCTGGGTCCTGGGTTTCAATCTCCCCCAAATCAGGCAGAATTCTCTGGAGTAAAACATATACATTTATGCAAATAGCCATGACAATTTGTGATGCCAATTTAAGCAGAGAGAGTCTGGTACCTTTTGCATCACGTGAGCCCAGCCAGACCACAAATCCCCCGGGTGCTTCTTTTTAGGCTAAGTGCCCAGCCCGGCAGGACTCCCTTCAAGTGATCTCAGTTTAGATATGTGGGCTTCAAAAAGGGTGGTGAAGAAAGTTTTCCGTATCATTGGCTACTTAAAGCCACTCCCTCCCCACTGGTCACAAAGACTGGTTTTCTGCTAATTGCTTGAATCCTATAAATTCAGAGCTTCAAAGCAGACTCAGGGAAAGAAAAAAATAATAATGATGCAAGTTCTGGCCTGGCACTGTTGGCCACGAAGCAATAAATCATGTGCACCAGGTAGATATGTGCGGTTGTGTTCACAGGTGTCTAGATTCCAAGATATTTAAGTGACTTTTTATAAGGTGCTTTTCTTTCTCCCTTGAAGGACCTTAAGGGCAGTCTATGGTAAGGCTTTAGTACAATCTACTTTATTTTTCAATCATTACAACTCTCTGAAGAGCTAGAACCTGCCAGGTCCACTAACTGTCATAATAACAAAATGCAGGTTGAGAATTCTGGTGCCCACTTGGCAGAGGAGAATGTTGAGATTTCTGGCTCCAGGTATCTGAATTTTGGTAAACTGAGTAAATTTAAGGGGAAGACCCAGGCTGTCAGGCTTGCTATTCATGGGAAGTTTTGGGACTTTTATTTTTTTCTAAGTCATTCATAAGAGTTGCTTTGGGAAGAAGGGGTGGCCCTGTGGGCACAGCTCACTGCTTCCCTTAGAGAACACAGTCACCGTGAAAGGAGAAATGCCAAGCCCTGCCTCCAACCTAGCAACCTGGTCCAGCTTCATCTAAAACAAGGAGGGCTATCTTGGTAGCAGGGATTGTGGGCTCGAAGCAGGTGAGGGGGAAGAAAAAGCTCTTGTCTCAAAGTTTCTGAGGCTTATATATTTCAAAGGGAGTGAGATAATGCTTTAAACTAAGGAAGAGCTGGCATTTTCTTTCACTCCCTCTGACTTGGCAACACACAAGCAACCAGCTCAGACTGGCAGTCAGTTTGTTCTATTCAAAGAAACCGGGCTCTCCAGAAAAGCCTGTTAGGCCCCCTGGGAATGTCATGGGCAACACGGAAAACATCCCGGCTTCACCCAGAGTCCAAACAGGGCAGCTCCATCCAGAGTCACAAAAGTTCATGCAAGCTGTGTGTCTGCCTGGTCCCTGGTCTCCGAGGGTCTGTTCAGCAAGTCAGGGACACGGGCATCTGGTAAGGAGGGATGGAGAGGAACATGAGTCTGGCGCTTAGCTGCGTCTGCTCTTCCTCTAAAAACATCTAAAATGTCTATTGTTCCTCAGAGGTTTTTTTCCCTCTGTAATTAATTACTATGTGGTTGAGAAGATCCACAGACTAGCAGAAAAGACTGAGCGCTGAAACATATGAAAACAATTAGAAGAGGAGTACAATCACGTGAAACCTATAATTCAGTTCAGAAAAAGTTTACTTCTCCAATGGGAAACACCAAGTCAGAGAACTCAAATCTCCACAGTACTTTAATTCAGGGGAAGTGAATCTTGGTTCTTGTTTTATCCTCTTAAAAACAGAAATCTTGGCTTCTTTAGCAGAGTCTATATTTGGGGGGTAATTAAGCTAACTTGATCATAAACTAACAGAGAAGAAAAAGTGGCTTATGTGCTTTTTACTTCAATGGCAGCTCTAATAAAGATTAAACTCCACACATCTATGAAGAAGTCCTGCTTTCTGTCTCTGGATGCTAAGATGCCTCCTAATACACTTGGGACTCCTAGTCTCCTAAACTCATATGAAAACGGAATACCATGCACCTTTCCACCTTTTAATACATGGAGTTAAAAATAATACAAGGAGGGGCTTGAGAATACTTGGGAAAGAGTGGCGTCAACAGGAAAAACAGTCTAAAAAGTAAAGTCATGCCTTTACATTCTCACCCATCTCTACCAACACAGACCGTCCCAGCTAAGAAACGGGAGAAAGAAATGTCTTGGACCCCTGATTGAGTTTAAATATGTGGTGGCCAGAATTCATCTGGATGGTCAAGACAGGAGACGAAGTTGAAATGTTTTAAGAGATGTCAGCATATTTAAATATTGTATATTCGTATTTTCGAGACACCAAGAATCCTTTTCTTCTTTACTGCATGTGTTTCGTTCAAGTTACTTTCTGTCACCTTAAAAGCAGGATCCCAAACGTGGATGAACGTAGAGTGACTCTCAGCTCTGCTGTGGGTTACAAAGAGTGGGTGGCAAAGGGGCATGGAATGTATAAAACCTTTCTGAGAGCACTAGCAGCTGAAAATCGGTCTAAGAAAGGAATTCTGGGTGTTTGGCACAGCTGTGTCCCACTGCTGTCAGGGACATTTTCCAGGAATATGCATGATTTTCCTGAACCCAATTTTAAATGTTAAAGCAAAAGATCTAGGGTGTGCTGACATTCACTGACGTGCAAATTTCTGCCTAACAGAGGTGAGTTGGGCAAAAATATGTAAAAATTAAGCCAGATAACAGGAAATGTGGACAGGAGTAAAAATGACCACATAGTATAATATTCATCAATCAGAATTACACTTGTAAATTAACCGTGATGCTAGGAGTGCCCACAGAGGCATGTTGTTACAAAGTATTTCAATGGTTTATTAGGAAATAAAGCTCCCAGTTACTGAAGTGGAATTTCCAGCCTTTGCCCAAACTCTTCTTTCCCGACGCCACCATGATTTCTGGGTGTGCTGATTTAGCTTAATGTCACTCCCCACTTGTCTTTCCTTACTCTTTTGAATACTCTAAAGATGATATGGAGGTTTCTCAAAAAACCTAAAAAGAGAACTACCATATGACCCAGCAATCCCAATTCTGGCATTTATCCAGAACAACTGACATCAGGATCCCGGAGAGACATCCTCCCTCCCTGGTTCACCGAAGCGCTGTCACGACAGCCATGCTGTGGGCACAGCCTAGAGGTCCGCGGACGACCGATGGACGAAGAAAGAAAGTGTGGGCTATTTTCAGCCTTTAAAAAGAAGGAAATTCTGCCATATGAGACAACATGGACGAACTTGAAGACATTATGCTACATTAAACAAGCTAGTCACAGAAGAAGAAATACTACACAATTCTATGTATAAGAAGGGCCTAGGAGTCAAATACCTAGAGTCAGAGGGTGGAACAGGGGCTGCCAGGGGCTGGGGGAGGGGAAAATGGGTAGTTGCTAATCAAGGAGCACAGTTTTAGTTAAGTGGGAAGAATAAATTCTGGAGATCTGGTGTGCAGCGTCGTATCTATAGTTAACGGTACTAAATTGTAGTTAAAATTTTGTTCAGAGGGGAATTCTCATGCTGAGTGTTCTTATCATAATAATTTTGTTTAAAAAGGAATAAAAGTGGCAAAGGATGTGAGACAATTTATGGAAGAATAAACCTGAGTGGACAGCACACATAATATGATAGTCAACACATTAGTAATCAGGGAACAACCAATTTTCAAAGATGAGCTTGTTTTTAAACAAGAGAGTGGCAATTTAAAAAAAATAAATAAATAAAATAAAAATGATGGTATCTCCAGTAAATTTTACCTTAAAGACTTCATAGAAGTTATTAAATGAAGGTTTGTGTCAAGGATATTAGGATTAATTTTTTTTAAATCACACTCCACTTGCATCACTTATTACCTCCTCTCACTGGGCCCTAGATCTGAAGACAGAAATGGGAACAGTCTGGAAAATGGAGCAAGATAAGGAGATGTTATTCACTTTCGTATTCTCAGCACCTCTCCTGCTCTTTCACACAAGTAGATGCTCAAATTATGTTGAAAAAAATATGTATCTGACAAGGTCTCTGAGCCAAAATTTGTTTTTGTGTTCAAGATTTTATCACATTGCTTTTCCTTATTTCAGAAGCCCAGAATGTTGCTCTTAACACAAGCAGATTTTGTGTTAGAGTTTCCTAGAAGCACGTGCATGTTTCAGATGGACATACTTTGCTGTGGGATACCACAGACAGGGAAGAAATACGTCCTTTTTTTATCAATACAAAGTTACTCTAGAATGAAATCCATAGAAGTCAATGATGGAACTTTCAATTAAGACTTAGGTTACAGCAATAGCCACATATGGAATTAGACAGAGAAATGGAGAATGTTCCATTAAATGTGTGGGAGACCGAGGGGGTGCTGTGACCACAGCCTCTGGATCCAGCCACCAGGTCAGCGGTGACCAGCTCGGAGACTGGGAAGTCACTTACTATCGCTGATCCTCAGTTTACTCTGCTTGAAAATGGGTATGTCACCTATTTCTTAGGATTAAATGGGGTGCCAAATGGCAAAGGAATTTCAATTGTGACACTGTTACAAATTTCAATTCGTCAAATTTTGGTCTCACTATTATTTGTTGGGATCCTTGTGGTTATTATAAGAGAAAAATGAACCAGCTTCTCAAAACACCACATAAAACTATAGAATTGTAGTTTTCGGTGCCTTTGACTCTGAAAGTCTCCATCCCACATGTAACATGAAGCCATTGGGACTATATACTAGTGCCTTTGTTACAATTAAGAGAAGTAATTACTTCATTCTTTGTTTTTGAATCAACATGCTTTAGAAAAGGAGTCAAATAAATCTGGTCTTTCTTACTACTCCCTGGGGACAAAGGAAGTAAGTGGATTTTTGTAAGCCAGCCACTCTTTCTAAAGAGAGTGCTCCCTATTTCAAAGGAACTATTTTCTAGTGATGTGTAAAGTAAGATAAGAGCCATTTAGGAGTAGTGTGAAAATCAACAGGCCATAAACCATTGAAAAATAAAGTGTTATTGCGAGGTAAATCCTGCAGCCCGCAAATGACTGACCACAATTCTTGACTAAGATAAGGTCTAATCAAGCAGCAAGAAGTTTACTCTTCACCTTCATTTCACATAACCAACTACTTAAGCAGAGACACACCATAGGGCAGAGACTATTAGGGATTTCCAGTTGCTCCAAGGAGGGAACAGCGGTGCAACAAAAAGCAGGAAGGAGAGCAACGAGATGGGAACTCCAACACGCCAGACAGATTCCACCCCACCAGGCATGCACAAAGCCGGCCAGGCCAGCCCTTGGCCTGCAGAGCTAACCTGGCAAAGCGCTGAGCTGCTGGCATGACCTTGATCCCAGCTTGCTCTAGCCTTCTGCGCTTTTGGATTTCGGCAGCATCTTTTTCTTCAGACTTGGGAGCTGGTGCTACCGCAGCCCCCTCTGGAGGAGGCTTCTCCTCACCACTGCCAGCGGGTGATTCTAACCCACCATCAGAAGGTTTCCCATCAGGATCCATTTGGCCAGCCGGTTCCTCCTCTTCACAAGGAGACCCCGCTTCACTTCCCTCTTCCTCTATAGTTTCGGGATAGCTAGTGAGTTGGACAATACGGATTACCAAACTAACAGACTGGCCTGGGGAGCAGACCCCACGTCCTCTTCTGGTCATTCTGGTACTATTTTCCACTTTAAAAAAAAGTCATAGCATGCAATATGATCCTGGTAATGTGACAAAAATTAAATGTAGCCATTTGTTAATTAATACAATGCATCATAATCTCCACATTGATTAAGAGCTATTTCAAAATTGCTTTTGAAAGGCAAAAACCCTTTCAGCTGGAATGGTAAACTTTATGTTTTGTTCAGTAATTAAAACTTTTAATAAAATGCTTGTTCAATGGAAAATCATAGATAATAAAGGTAGACTATTAGAAAAAACCATGCAATAATTAGGGTGGTTTTGCTGAAAGTATTAGACTGGACTGTAAGTTTCTTTTATTGGACTATAAGGTTCTGGAAGGCAGGGACTCAATCTTATTTACTATTGGGTCCCCAATTCCTAAAAGACAGCACCTAGTATATAGTAGATGCTCAAGAAGTACTCACTGAATAACTGAAAGAAGAAACACATAACCAGAGATTAGGAAAAAGGAGAAACACTTTCTGTGAAGAGAGTAGCAGCCCAATGTATCTTCCTTTGAGTAGGAGTTTCTACATGAGATTCCGAAGCATGTTCCATGCATCCCTTACATACTTGAGCTCGTACCTAGATTAGCATGCATCTCACTAGAAAATGTCTTTTTGCACAACGGCAAGTCTTTCTGCACCTAATCTAATAGGAGTAGGAGTTGGGTAGTCTCCACAGAAGGACATGGATAACAAATCTGTTCTATCAACAGGACCAGTTTTTTTTTTAATCTGCTTGTTAGACAAGTGTTTGTTGAACACCTACTGTGTGCTGGGCACTGTTCTAGGTGCCTTCATGAAGCTTCCAGTCTTACCATCACAATCTCTCTCCAAAGATCTGTCCCGCCCACTGCATTTGTGATCTCACACCTGGGTTCTGGAACAGTGGCTTGAGCTAATGCGTGCCGGCAGCTGTAGGTCCCACACCCCTCATGTCCACACCAGGACGGGGGCAGCACTCGGGCCTTACCTGAAGGGCCTCTCCCCACCCAGGGGCGAGGTGGCGGTGCTCCAGCTCTTCCGATATTCCTCTCGCTCCGCTTTCTTCTTTCTCAGAGGTGCAGGGACGTAGGCCGTCTGATTGCTTTTGTTCGGGAGGTACTGGTTAAAAGGCACTGCTGATTTCGGCTCACCGTGAGAAGTCCGCCTGGCAGACATGTCATCCTTCTTCACATCAGGCAGCTTCCGATGCGGCAAGTCAGACTCAGAGTCACTTCCTCTCCCTGGGGAAGAGAGGCCAGGTGCTGAGCAGGGTGCCGGCCAGCAGAAAAGGTCCCGCAGGCTAGTGCACAGTGTTAGGGATGTGGTTAAATCTGTGGGCTCTGGGGATTCCTTCCTTCAATTACTCACTTAACAAATCTAAAGTATCAGTCTAAATTAGCCTACTCTAGGAAAAGCTCTCAACTTTAATCAGGAAAAAAAACCCTTCAAATTTTAAAAAAAATAGAGGTAGAGAAACTAACTCATAGATACAGAGAACAGACTGATAGCTGTCAGGGGGCAGGGGTTGGGGGCCTAGTAAAAAAGGTGAAGGGATTAAACAAAAAATGCCCCAAAACCTCACAGACACAGACGACAGTATGGCGATGGCCACAGGGAAAAGGGAGCGGGGGAGGTAGAAGAGGGTAAAGGGGGATAAATGGTGATGGAAGGAGACTTGACTTTGGGTGGTGAACACATAATACAACATACAGATGATGTATTATAGAATTGTACACTTGAAACCTATATAATTGTATTAACCAATGTCACCCCAATAAATTGTTGAATAAATAATTATTGAAAGTAAAAAAACAGAGGTAAGCCTAGCTGTACCTGAGAGTTGCAATTAGCAACACACGTGCAACAGCACAACACACCAGCCTAGATTCTGCTACTCTCACGAGAAAAAATAAATAAATTAACCAGTAGAATTGAGCACCTGTTGTTCCACGTCTTACACTGTGCTAGATATTCTGACAAATAAAAATTATAAAGCATTTGTCTTTGAGGTACCTTTCACCAACCCGTGAAACACCTGGAGAATATCAGTTACAATGTAGGAAAGACACGAACTCCGAAAAGTGGCCGATGTGGATTCTAACCAAGGGTTTGCCTTCCAGGAAATGGTTTGAGTTATGATAAATGCATATTCCTCTAAATCAGGGCCCTTCCTGTGAACTCTACGGCCTGTTAATCTATTCTTTTCTTCTGCACATTTCACCTTGTATCTTGTATTTTGCGAACAGGGCTTTATATTATTCACAGTACTTCCTGCAGTGTCTTTGCACACAGTGGGCATCCTCGCATTAAATGAATCGGTTTGGCTCCAAGAGTGTTTCAGGTAAGGTGAAGGAATTCAATGTTGCCAGCATCAGTCTTCTGTTGGAAATAGCTCCCATAATTAATTATATTGTATCCTTGTTTCCTGAGTCTCACATCACTAGATTTCTAACCCCCATAGAGTGGAGTTGTCATTAAAACACTCCTATTTACACATAACTGCCATTTTCATGCCGGATGAAAACTCTTAATCAATGAGAGCATTAAGAGGCTATTCAACTCCAATGGGAAATCACCTATTTACACTTGCGAAGAGAACCTTAAACTAAGAGTCAAAGAGCTGTGGCGGCCTCGCAGAGTGGGCGGTGTGCACAGGGTGTCAGTCAGATCCACTTCAGGGTGTGCTCTGCCCCTCGGGAGCTATGAGACTCTGCATTTGTTACTAACCAGTTTGAGCCTCCATTTCCCAACTGGTAAAGTGAAGAGAACAGGACCATCTGCTTCATAGGGCTATGGGGAGGATCGGACACATGTAAAATTATTGGTACAGTACTTGGCCCACAGCAAGGGCTTAATAAACGCTGACTACTCGTTACGTCCTAATAGTTCTGGATCTGCCAATAATGAGCTGTGGGCTCCTGGGCTCGTGTCTAATGCACTCGGCTGTCCTTTTCTATAATATGAGAATGAAATGATTTGCCCTTGAGATGAAGTGATTTAATGGCTTTTAAAAGACTATAAAAGTTAGCTGGGGCTGGTGTGGCTTAGTGGGTTGAGCGCTGGCCTGGGAACTGGAAGGTCGCTGGTTTGATTCCCGATCAGGGCACCTGCCTGGGTTGTGGGCCAAGTCCCCAGCTGGGGGTGTGCAAGAGGCAACTGATGGACGTTTCTCTCGCACATCGATGTTTTTCTCTCCCTCTTTTCCCCTCCCTTCCCTTCTCTCTAAAAAATAAATTAAAAAATCTTTTAAAAAAAGACTGTAAAAGCTAATGGCATTGACCATAAACAAGTTGTTCATTGTTGCAAATAAAATATTCGGTTTATGAATTATTCATGCCACTTGTTTTCAGTCTTCTGAAGCTTTGACTGGTTCATTACTTGTTAGTTTTTAATTTGTAACTTAGCTCCCTTCCCATCCTGTCTTTTATCAAATACTGTACATCTCTCTCAGTGTCATAATAAAATGTTTAAAGCCCCCTGAATTGCTTTATAAGGAAATACCTTGCCAAGCTCTTAGATTTGTTTCCCTATTTAATATTATCCCCATTTTTTAAAGGTGGAAAGGGAGGCTCAGAAGGCCAAGAGAGCCCCCTTTCTGACGCTGGTTAGCACCTGGTAGGGACCCCAATGTCTGTTTTCAGACTCCCAGCCCAACGTTTCTTCCATTGGGATATACTCTTGGAAAAACATCCTCTGCTTAAAGCATCTGACTAGGGGAAGCACTGCACTTTGTTGAATAAATGAATGAAAGAAAATCATTCTTCGATCAACTATGAAGGTTTAGTAATAGATTAGAATTGTCTCAATTTTAAAATCCTATAGTCTATGAACTTCATGTACAATATCTAAAAAATATATATTATCTATAATATACTGAGTGAATGTCTCAAAATAGACTATTTAACACATAAACAGATCACCTTTTTTACTTATTAAATTTTTAAAAAAATTTATCAAAATCTGATCCTTCTTTTCCACAGGGCTACATTTCTCTCCCTTATAGCAAATAGGGGGTCTCTCTTTCTTTCACATAGCTTTGCCATACACACCCCCAACCCTCTGCTCTTTAATCTTCTTCTAGCACTTTAGTTTCTCTCATTCCTTATTTTTCTCCCATAACTCATCTTTTATATAAAAGATGAGAGTATTCATTTAACAAAATGCATCATGTTTATAAAATATGTTCTTAATTTTAAAGGTACCCGAGTGGAAGTTTTTGCATCTCCTCCTCAGGGAAGCTCCTCACGTGGCCGCAGGAGGAGCACTGGTGAAGGGCAGGGAGGGACTGGCACCCATCTGGCAGGACAGGTTGGCTGCACTGCCCTGGGGACCCACAGCATCCCTGCCAGGAAGCTCTTGTGTCCAACCCATAGAGTCATGGCACCTCTGCTGCGTGTGGCTCTTGATTGTCCCTACTGAATGGGTCAGTGGGCCTCAATAATAATAATGCAAAAGCTGTCCACATCGACTCAATATGGAGTTGGAGAATTTTATAGTTAGACTTTCCCTAATTGATTATGAGTCCTAAGAAATAAGTTTGCAAGACTTAAAAGAATTTCTTCTAAACTTGAAAGTTTATTAGGACTAGCAATCTTCTTGATTAGCAGCACTTAAAAAGTATCATAAACTCTAAGGAAATATAACATCTACTTGGATAAAATTATACTAATTTTTTAGGCACATAAAATGTGTTGCTTTAAAAACCTCATTAGGTCTTGATTAGTTTACAAGAACATGAGCCTGAAGGTATCAGGCTGATTGGTGAAATCTGTGTGTCAGATGCTCTTTCATGAATGGTGTTTTGTGAAGCTCAATTTCATGTGTCTTTGGAAGGAAAAAAGAGTTTATAAAAAGACTCTAGTTTATCAATCTTAATTGTTGCAAACTAAACTGTGCCTCTGCACAACTACAATATCAGTAACCACCATCTCAAATCCCTTCAAGATGTGGCTCATTATAAACTGAACCCCTGGCAGCTGGTGACAGGATAAATAAAGGAGCTACATTACCAATTATAAAGAGCCAAGATGGGGAAAAATAATAATTTTTAAAGCAATCATAATAATGTGGATAAAATAGTCTAGCTAAGATCGGTTTTGTAAAAGCAAGCCTAACCTTTTAGTTATGTTAAAGCTCAATTAGATCGCACGCTGGGTGCTGTAACTTCTAAAACTGTGGGTGGTACTTGAGGTCATATGAAATTTTAGAAATATTTTTCAAGCACCTCACAATGCGCCATGGAATTCTTTAGGAGTCACATACTATGTGGCCCTGGGGCTAATCTATTTGTTGGGATGTTTAAGTACTGAACAAAAGCATTAGTTCAAACATTGTAGAATTTAAAAAATCTATTAGGCAAACAAAGAAGCGTGGGTAAATTAAGTTTAAGAGTTTAAGATTTGGACTCACAGTTCTAGAGGCTGTTACACTCCTTACTGACAATAATTTTTGTCACTTGCCAATGTTAGGATGATTACTTAATCTCCCTACGGTTCATATTGAAAATATGGATAAGAAGGAATATCTTACAGCCCCCTGGGGGGACTAAGTGAGATATTATGTGAGCAGATCATAATCTGTAAGGAGGACTAAATGAGATACTAGCAGTTGGGTAATTAACTCGGAACCTGGACACATTAAATGTCCACATGCTTTAGTAACGTTGAATTTTACAGCTGAAAGGCATCTTTTAGCTATAAAAGATAATTTTCATCAGTATCTAGAAATATTAGCATCAAGAAATACATTTAAAAATACAAACAAAAAATTCCCCACCAGCCTTACTGTCTTTCCGCAAGTTTATGCATGCAGAACCAAGCCACGGCCCCTTCTAAAAAGTACAAAGGTACAAGAGACTAAAGGTAAACAGCGTCTGGATAATATGCATCAAATTGATATCAGGTTGCATGACAATATGTTTTTATGAAGAAAAAAATGATCATTCCTTACAGATGACACAAAATCCACAGGATTTAAATCAAAGTAGGTCTCGGAACAGGCAGTCCAGGTGGTGTCCTGTCCACGAACAGCCACCTGCCTGGCTCTTGTTAAAGGTGGGGCAGCACACCTATCAAACACTGAACAAGTTGTAACAATTAAACTTTCACAATTCCAGGCTTCAGAACTTTCCTCGGTGTGTGCACTGCATTTCCAGTTTGCTGGAAGTCAATCCATCTCATTTACACAGTGTGGTACTCACTCAAAACATTTCCCTTCCTCATACCCGGAGGATATAAACCTTCGGCACACTTTATGAGCTAATGGTCTGCACAGCGTCTTGATTCACTGAGACGCAGGGAGAAATGATGTCACACATTTTCCACCAGAAGATATGCTCACTGAGGCAATGTTCAGATGAACTGCCAGCAAAGCCAAGCAAAATTCTAAGGACGGTGAAAAACAACATTAAAAGACTTTTCTTCTACCAGTTTAGAGTTACCAGGTTCCGCCTTGCCAGTGCCAGCCCCTCTGCTGGTGACAAGGCAGCCCTTGTTCGTGTTTAATTCTATGACGTGCAGTTTATTAAGGCTCCAACCTACCATCGCTGCTTCCCCTGAGGACTACATCTGGTGAAGGTGTCTGCCGGGAACGGGAGCCAAAGGAATCCAGGCTGTCGAAGGAATCATCTCTGCCGTGTCGAGGGGGAGACAGGGAGTCACTGCGCTCAGAATCCCAGCAGTCGATGTAACCACTGTCTCGGATGCTACGCTTAGGGCTCTCAATGTCATCTGTCTCCTGTCCAAAAATAAAACGAAATTGCAGACATTACAGCAACAGACGTTGAGCCTTCAATTGCAGGAAAATCAGCCTCCAAAAAATCCTGCAGCTAGCACCAGTATGGACAGGTTATGGCAACCAGTTAGCGAATGAATTTTCATCTACAAGCCAACATTTCATTCTCCAACCCTTCCCTGCTGCAACTTTCCCAATCAGAAAATCACACACTTTAAGGGAAAAAAAAATCCCCAGGAACTCCTACTCCATAATGTTTTTAAAAAAGAAAAAAGTAAGAATCAAAGATCATCTAGTGTGGATTCACAAGAATACTATGGTAGATGAAAACAAAATAAAAAAAAGCCCAGAAAACTAAAAACCTTAACCTTGACCCGCCTTTCGGAATCCATAACGGCATGTCTGTTCTGGGACAGAGCCCCGAGTTTAGCGGTGTAACTGCTCCTGTTTGTGCGATCTGGCAAATGCACCCGGCATTTGTTGTTGCAACAGAATCAGATCCGTAAAATCCTGGAGCAGCGGGCTTCCATCTCCTGCTACCTTGAAGGGAAATTCCTGCTCTGAAAGGGAGCTGTCTTTCTGAGGCAAAAAGTTAAAAAAAAAAAAAGCAATGAAAAATATGCAAAAAGCTTTTCCTGATGCCTCAGAAGAATCCAGGCATGCTCTCGCTCTCAGCCAGCTCCTGGCGCTGGGGGAGCTGAAAGCACTTGTGGCTGACCCACATGTTCAGCGCAGTGAGAACAATGGCTGTCTTTGACAGCCTGTGATTATAAATTCTTTTCAGCGCAAGCAGCACATACTAAAACACTGAAATTCCAGCAGGAGAAAGGTCAGTCAAAGCCATCCTCACCCTCGTATTATAATAAAAGCCTTGTTCCCGCCAGTGTCTTAGCATTAATTACAATAGTCCAGGCTGACGAAAACAAAAATAACTCTGGTCACTCAAAGATAAACCTCAATTTAATCTTCCCCAGACGGTTGCTTAAAATCAGAGCTGTGGATGACATTGTTCTCATCTGCAGAGACTGGAATGTCACACTGTGGATTTCCTGGGATGCTCAGGAAAGTCCCTTCCACATTCCCGATGGAAAGAAAAAAATTCTCCATAGTCGAGATTTTGGAAACTGTCTATCTGTGCTGGCTAATATGCCCAAGGGAGGCAATGCCTTTGTAGGAAGCGCCTTTGCCGGCTGCTTCTATCAATTACATCCAGATCCTGTGACACAATCCCCAGTGGGAGGCACTTGGAGGGGACGGAGTGGCTGTAATTCACAAAGCACACACAGGTTTTGCATCAAGCGAAGGGAAGGGGAAAGAGCAGAAGGAAGGGCAGGGTTGAGAGGAGAGCCCGGCAGTCTCCACACCGAGGACCTGATTTCTGCCCCTGCAGAATAGGTTTTCAAATGGCCTGGGTGAGTGCAGCCCACACAACTCTCCAGAGGAAGGCAGAACTTCCAATGATGGAAATTAAGGTAGTTTACTTGTAGGTCAAAAGTTAACCGGAATTTTGAACAAAAGCCGAGCCTGGAAAAAGAACTCGTGACTTTTTCAGTACAGATCTAAATTGGATATGGTTTCATATTTAATTGCTCCAGAAAGGCAAATAATTATCTTGGATTATTTATCCACAGATTATAAGCCAAATGCTTAAAAATGAATATCATTTTTATTGAACACTTACTCTATGTCTGGGGCTATGCTTGATGCTTTTTATACATTTTATTATTTAATCCGCAAACCCTCCCACCCCAGTGACATGGTTAGCACTGTCCCCATTTTACAGAAGAGAAAAGAATCAGAGAGAAGCAGTAACCTGAATAAGGTCACACAGTAAGCACCAAAGCTGTAAGCCCAACACAGGCCTCTGCCTTTACAGCCCAAGGTGGAACCTAGCAACATTCCATCAGCTCTGGTGTAGTTACAGCTGCCTCCACCAGCACCATCACCGCCGCCGATTGCTAGACGCAGCCTCTTTACTCTACGGATGAGGCTGTACTAGCCTGGATAACATCCCTTCACTAAATGCTGTTGATGCCCAGACCACCAAACTATAAATATTGGTAAAGACAGGCAGTTTGGGGCAGTTTAGAGTATGCACCTCAACAGCATATCTTAGAAGTCCAGCTGACTGGGTTTAAATCCTGGCTCCACCCCTTGTCAGCTGCAGACCTTAGCCGA
>CM052538.1:22680185-22730526 GCA_028533065.1 Trachops cirrhosus | reverse complement strand
GGTTGTAAAAAAGAAAGAACTCTTATCTTTTTCAACAGCATGGATGGAATCTGGAGATTATTATGCTAGGTAAAATAAGCCAGTCAGAGAAAGACAAGTACCATATGATTTTACTTATATGTGAAATCTAATGAAAAAATAGAAATAGACTCATAGATATAATAGAACAGGCTGACAGCTGTCAGAGGGGAAGGGGGTTGGGGGCTGGGTGAAAAAGGTAAAGGGATTAATCAAAGAAAAAAACCCTCAGATACAGACAACAGTATAGTGATTACAAGAGGGAAAGGAGGTTGGGGGGAGGTAGAAGAAGGTAAAGGGGGATGAATGGTGATGGAAGGAGACCTGACTTCGGTAGGTGAACACACAGTGTAATATACAGATAGTGTATTAGAGAACTGTATACCTGAAACCCATATAATTATATTAACCAATGTCACCCCAATAAATTCAATAAAGAAGAATCCAATATGTCCACTGTGCTAATTGCTAGTCATTCCAGTAAAAGTGTGTAAATGGATGGGGTGAGAACAACCAGCTTCCACGACATTTTTGAATTATTTCCCTCATCTGTCCTCTTCTCATTCCCTTTTGTGAGAGATAATGAGAACCAGCAAGTGTTGGTGGATGACTTTTGGTATCTGAGAAACTCCAGATGCCTCTGCTTTACCACCCAACATTTTCTGCTTCCTTTGTGATTTATAAGGTGTCTCAATACTATTCTGGAAGGTTTCCAGGTTCTACTTTTCCAGCCTGAGGACCCATCTCCACCCACCACACTCTGGACGGGGCAGCTATATATTCCATGGATATTTACTGAGCATCAAATATGTGCCAGGCACTGTCCTAGTGCTGGGAACACAACATTCTATAAAATTGATAAATACCTCATCCTCATGGGCCTTATGTTCTAGTCAGGAAGACAAAATACGAACAGGCAAAAAGATAGGTGAATACAAATTTGGGTGGTAAGTATCATTGCAAAGTAAGGCAGGTTAAAGGAAGAGAAGTTGATGTGGTTGCTATGTCGGGCTGAGGTCTGGCCTTCTCTATCACACTCCCTCTCTTTATCCCGTTGGTCTGGCTAACAATCCTTACTTCCTGAAACAGTAGTGGCTTAGGCCAATTGTGGTACCCCTTGTCCCTGGTCACAGTGGCTAGTTCAGAAAAAGGACCCACATGGGGTCAGAGTACTCTCCTAGGAATTTTATAGCTGGGACTAGGGGAAAGAATTCCCTGCCTTTCTGGGCGAGTAACTAGAAGCAGGAAATCCTGGGGGTGCTGCTGGCAACGTTTCCTGATGTGAAGGAATGTGTGCCTATGGGAGGAGAGAATGAATTCAAAGAGAGATAGGAAGAGATGAGGCAA
Source organism: Trachops cirrhosus (assembly GCA_028533065.1). Classification (NCBI taxonomy): domain Eukaryota; kingdom Metazoa; phylum Chordata; class Mammalia; order Chiroptera; family Phyllostomidae; genus Trachops; species Trachops cirrhosus. The sequence continues at coordinate 22,729,161 of CM052538.1, read as the reverse complement.
AGACAGAGAGAACAACTTAGACCGTTGACTTTCTAATTCCAGTCTCTGAGATCCCAAAGGCCATCTTGTCCCCCTGGTTCTCCCTTCCATCTCTATTCCCATCGTAAATCCCCTTTGTTTGGTTTAGGTGTTCCCTCCTTTGCAAGACTTCTGCTGACATACCCAGGCTCAATGAAAGGCCACTGTCACTATGCCTTCAGAGACCTTTCTTGGATATAGCACTAGCAACCTACTATGAGTACCTAATATGTGCCAGGCACTTATGCTAAGGACTCTACAGGTTCTGCTTGTATTACAGAACTTAACAAGTTGTGCCACAGTCAATGATCCTCATGTACATTTCTCCCAATAGAAAAATGAACATAAAAAATTTCTGGCTAGTCTCTTTTGTGAAAGAAAAAATTTTAATTTCAAATTTACTTCAGCCTGAATAGGTGCAGAAGAGATGACTGTGGTCCCTCCACATCTGTTCTCTATTCCTTTTCCAGTGAAAATACCCACAGTTTTTAGCTGACGTAAAATCTACTGCTCCCAGATCTTTTCTTACAGCCAGCTCTGGATGTGTGACCAAGTTTATCAGGTCGACAGAATGTGAGCCAAGGCATAGTGTATGACTTCCCCAAAGTGTGTTTAAAGGAGGACGTAGGCCCTTCTTTTCCTCATCCCCCCTTTTTCCTGACTCAGGTGTGGACATGGGGCCAAAGCTCACAGTCTTCTTGAACCAGAAGGTGAGGAGCTGTGGGTTGACAGTGACCGAGCAAAAAGATGGAAAGAGGCTGGTCCTCCAGGATCACCAACCAGCCCAGCTCGACCCTGGACCACTCACATCCAGACCTCATTTATAATCTGTGACTTCAAAATAAAATTCGGTTTTATGGAAGCCGCTGCTAGACTTCTCTGCATTTCCCAGTTGAACCCAATCCTAACTGAGAAAAGGAAATGATATGCATTCCAGATTAACTACTATTTCCAGGTAGTGGATAGACCTGTGAAGTTCAGGTCAGTTACACTCTACCTTATACAGAAATATGGGACTATCACAGCTGGCCCATGTGCTATGACATTATCTATAGTCACTAACAAGGCAACAGCTGTTCATAATAACAGGCCATTTCAAGGCAGCTGAAGTTACCAATTGCCTCAATAGAAAGCAAAGTTAAGTTGAAGAAACCACTAACTGTTCAGATTGTAGAGGAGCTGGACTAGTGGTAAGAAATGCCAATAACAAGAATAAATCAGATTCCAGGAGAATCCCTCAGAGGAACTGTGAGGCAGAGCTTTTAAATATGCGGTTTAAAAGAGATGACCCATATACCATTATGCAAGTCCAAATGTAATATATATAAAAACTTTAGATTGCACAAATCCAGACTAGGCCTGTACCAGATTCATACTTCCTCTGACAACAGACTTAGATGAAAAATTAAAGGACAAATAAGAGTTAAGGGACACTAAGAAACAATGTGCTATGCTTAATGGAGTGGGTACGTTTGTCTTAGTTTTTAAAAAAGAATTTAGGTTTAAAACTTTATTTACATGTATTACAACTGATATGAAAGCTTTGTCCATTTATAAAAATGTGAGCCAGACTAGCTCAAGGCAAATGAGAACAGTGAGGGCTATTAGCTTGAATTCAAGGAAAAAAAAACTAAATTATTAGAAAGTTGGAGCAAATTCTTGCTTTCAGTACTAAAAGAAAAATTTTAAAGCAAGGAATGCCTCTCAGTGAGGTCTCATTAGTGCACTTAGTTTGCATGTTCGAGAAAAAAGAAGAGCAAGGCCTTCATTGATTTGGGCCACAATGTGGGCCTTGTCCAAAACCCAGGAATGCTCTCGGTTACAAATGAGCCTTACCTATTCACTGAGGCTGGCTGGGCGGGGCTTCCCTCGAGTAACACTAGATCCTAGTACTTTGAATGAGTTAATCTATACTTCTGAACCTTAAAAGGGGACACACAAGCAGGCGCACATAAAACGTGCCACTGTTTCCTGGACGAGTCCCTACCATAGGTCTTTCCCGTAATCGAATAAACAAAACTTTGAATACTGTAAAAAAATGTTTTCCAAAATTTCCAGCTCATTCAAATACAATGGCCATGAAAGGCCCATCTTAAAAGAGAATGTGTCTAATTGTCAAAGCCTGTCCAGGGCGGATGCCCAGGCAAGAAGTTGGCTGACGTTACCTCACCCACACCAAGGCCCTGACGGGTAAGCAAAATGACCTTTAGGACAAAAGTGCAGAGCAAGTCTTCATTTTTGTATAATGCTGTATTGTTCGATTCAGGCTTTATTCCCCCGAGCAAACAAGCACTGAGCTCTCTGGCACACAAAGCCATATACTGATGGATTGAGTTTGCTCTCTTGGAGTTACAGTTGGATGAGCTCAGATCTCCCATTCTCCGAAGGGTATAAAAGTTCAGGTGAGGGTGGAAAGCACGAGGCCAAGATGTCATTGGTGAGGCGAGTGGTCGTTTCCTTAAGTGCATGACGTGTTTGGCCTGATTGATTCCACCACGCAGACCTGGAATGATCTTAAAAACAAGCCAGTGGGTTGCTTTCCCACCTTGTCTAAACCTCATGGGATAAGAAAGAAAAGCCAAGTTACCTTTCTCATCTGAGCCAGCAAGCCTTCGAACTCCTTCAAGTTCAGCGTCGTTCCGCTGTAGGATGCACAGCTATTCGCTGCCTTTCCCAGCCAGTAAATGGTAACTAATACCTGTGAAATAAAACCATGCACAAGAGTGGGAGAATTTGCCCTCAAGAATTACTTTTAAACTAAGGAATCAATAATGTTCCACTAACAGGGAAGCAGGAAGGTGAGAACGTGCAGTCCTGGTTTACGAAAACCATCACCCATGAGGTATCCGTTACATGTAAAATCATTTCAATAGGAACCCAATGCTGTCTCAGTCAACACAATCATGATTCGGTAGTTAAACCCCAGTTACGACCCCGGTGTTAGGAAGAGCTCATCTATAAGACAGCAAGAAGGAAAAATAAATCCTCTACAATTATTTTTGTATAATGAAATAGTCAAATATTCAAAATTAGGAAGCCAAATTTTTCAGAAACTCTGGAGTCTTCACCTAGACAAGTAATGAATAGGTTGGCAATTCCTGTTGAGAGAGGTGCTTTCAAAGGCCTGCGCTGGCTACTTGCGGGCCCAGAGGCTCTGCTAAGCCCAAGGGCAGCAATCCCAATGAAGTGACCAAGGTTAATTAGTGGCTTCCAGCACAGGATCAACACAACATATCTAACTAAAGTCTGAAGAACACAATGTAATGAAGAATAGGATGTGTAGATATCTAGTGTTGGGGTACAGGTGGGCTCCCAATAATCTCAGAAGAGAATTATTGAGCCTGGACAAGGCTACTGCCAATTAAACTATCTTAATAGTCATAGACATTTAATGTGTTTAAGGAAGTCTATGAGTATCCAGGGGTCTGAAGCCACAGTCCCACAATACTGTGCTCTGTCTTTCCAAAGAAACTGTTCACAAAAGCAAATGCTCCTTACACCAATGTTCCCGTAAAACCCAGCAGGGGTTGGCTGAAGATGAGTCCCTAACACTGAATGATTGGGATCTGAAGCTTATGGAAAAGCTAAGACTATTATTTCATTTTCACATACGTTTCTGTTACTTCAGCCAGGGTGGGAAGTACTTACTGAACCTCTCTTCACCTGCTAGGCCGGACAGTGCTTTGGAAAATGTTATGTGGACGTGAGTTCAGATGGCAACAGGCCCCAGATATGGTTACGTGCCATCAATGCTTTGGTGTGATTTGGTTTTCTACCTCTGTGGGAAAATTTTACTTCAGGAGGCCTTGAAAACTTCCAGAGAGTCTTTTTATTTTTTAACCGATTGCTTACAAATAAACTCCCAGAGAACAGACAAGTGCGAATGTCAGGACATTAACTAGGACCATCAAAGAACTGATGTGTGCTAAGGGAGTATGAGGCTATCCTGACAAGTGTAACAGGAGGAAGGAAAACACCACTGTGCTCAGTTTTAGATGATAGGGCCTCTGATTTGTTTAAAATTGAGTGATGAAAAAAGGCATATAACACTAGTTTTATAGAGGAAGAAAAAGAAGATAAGAATGAGACTGGCAATCAAATATAACAGCACCCCAGACATTTAAAAAGGGGGGCGCCACAGCTAATTTTTCTATTTTACATGTGGGCAATTATTTCTTACATCCCTCTATTTAACCTTTAAATTAAAGAGCAGTAATATGCCTGCTTTTTGAAAATAAGATCTAACTCCAGAAAGCTGATTTTGGGAAGTACTAATAAAAACCTCAAAAGATTAATAGGGAAGAAAAGTACAAACCCAGGACAGCTGACACTGTTCTCTTTGTGCTGATCTTTCCCTCACACAACCAGCCCAACTGCGTTATTCAGTCATCCCAACGCGCCCGCCACCAGAAAGCAGCTCTCGTCGGTGCTGAGAAATCACGTTGTGTTCAGGATGCCAAGTCAACACCAGGGCACAGACTTTTATTTGTTTATTTCTGGATTGAGAGCTTATTTAATTAAAGAGACCCCCCCATCTACCATTTTATTTCTATTATAGTCATTAATTATTCTATCAGAGACACATATACTAGCTTTCTAGAACTCTTTCTAGCAAGACATACAAGAGGCACTGAATGTATGGACTAAATTTTACACTTGAACCATCAACGGCAGAAGGAATAAGTTTGGAAATGAAAGTCAAAAACACTTACATTTTTCAGCTTCCTACTATAATCAATGCTCCTAAGTAAGGAAAAGGAAAAGAAAATATGATCAGAACAGCAGTTTCTTCACTCTGCTCTTCCCTTAAATACTTCTAGGATATACTCGAAGTTAACTAGTATAATGACATCAGGAAAATATAGTATTTTTAAGTCTTATGATTATTATTTTAGGTTCTAAGTAAAATGATTTAGAAAACGCAAAGTGGGCTTAAAGGTCCATCGTGCGCCACGAATGGTTGAGTGCTTCGTAACATCTGGAACATGAAGAATTCCATTTAAAATGAAGACTGTTTATATTTGTATTCTCAAAGTTTAACTGTTGAAGTAAAATTTTGCCTTAATTATAAACCACTGTCAAATGAAAATCGGATTGCACAAATATTTTTCATACCACTACTATATATCCTCATCCGAGGACATTTTTTTCATTACTTCAGAGAGAGAGGAAGGGAGACAGAGACAGAGGGAGAGGGAGAGAAAGAGAGAGAGACAGAGAGACTTCAATGTGAGAGAAACACTGATTGGTTACCTTCTCGTACGCCCCCGGACCTGGGACCAAACCTGCAACCTGGGCATGTGCCCTGATGGGGAAATGAACCCATGAACCTTTTTTTTAACAAAGGTCTAAAACCTTAATTAAATAGTCTTGAAAAGATATGTACAAGAGGAAATGCTATCCAAATATTTGTCCTTTTCAGCTATGGTCATAAATTTGTGTTTGGAATTAGCTACAAGAAAATATGCATGTTATGTTGAAATATACAATTGTGCATTCTTAAATATACATAAATATTTATCCTCAAACTATAAACAAATAAGTTAGTTGGTGGTACTTTCTAAATATTCATACAGTGAAATATAAAAATTTCTCCAAAATTATTCCAAAGTTCCTTTAACATGTCAACAAATAGATACTAGAAAAAACAGATATTGTGTGTGTGTGTGTGTTTTTCCAGTAACTTCGGGTGGGGAGACAGGAGGGAGAAGGTAAACTACTGTATAAGCCAGTCAAGATTCCTTCCAGTTTTTAGACTCCAACTACTTCCTTGCGGCATATCTGACCCAAAGTACATATCAAAGAATAGGTGCACAATTTTAAGTCAATTTAAGTTTGAGGAAATAGAAAACAATGTAGTACATAGTAAGATAAACCCATTGGTCCAATTCGGATTAGAGTAAGGGAATGTCTTCGTGTTCCCTCCTTTTAACAGAAAAAAATGATGTCATTAGATATTTGCTGGGATTTTAAAAAAAAGAGATAAAAACAAAAAATCTATAAAAGATTCAAAGTGTTTATACAAAATAAGTTAAGAGCAGGGCACACAAAAGTTTCTCTGTGTTGACAATAAAAGTTCGCTGACTAAAACTATGACCCAGTTCTAAAAAAATCATCTTTGGCACATAGTAGGAGCTCACAAAATATCTGTTGAATGACTTCCACACAGCAATCAATTATGTGCAGATACTTTCAGATTTTCCAGGGAAACACTCAGGAGCAATGCAAAGCCTGGGCTCATTTTCATCCGTGTGTTTCGATTCCTGGAAGGACACTTGCTGCGTGCCCTCTGACTGTGCTTTCATGCCCCATCCAGGTCGTCTGGCATCCATTACGGGTAGAGCTCACTAAATTACACACGCCGTAATCATTTGCAGGTTTCTCCTTTTTTTTTCTTTTTAGCCTGCTCAAGTTACTGCTCAAAAAAATGTAAGAAAAATTACTTCCAATGAAAGCTAAACTAATGAGTGTTTTTTAAAAAACAATTTCAGAAAAGCATCAAAATTTTTTCTGTAAGATCTACCCCTATAACTTATTGCTTATGGTATTAATTGGTGTCAGTGGGGTGTTCTCCAGCTCTACTAGTGTTCTGCTCAACTCTCAGAGGAAACAGCAGAGACACACAGCAGCTCTACTTTGATCTACGAGAGCTGTAAAACGTATGTACGGTCCGAATGTCTCACGTACAGTGCCAAATGAACCAGCACCGTTTACTGAAATGTTGTAAGCAGAAAGCTCATCTGTGCTCCACTCTCACTGAGACCAGAAGCAATATTCTAAGTACTGTAATAAATTTATGGCATAATTTTAATATAAAATTATTTATGTTCTAAATATTCCTACAGTGAAATAAAAGTTTTTCTCAATAATTATTCTAAGTTCAACATCCTCCCATGCATGTGCCCTGCCCTGCACATTCGTCTCTGTTCATTGTCCTTCTACCACACTGAATACTCTTCTTCTTAAATATCATGTTGGTTTCTCTTCCCCAGATTTTCTACAGGCTCTTCCTCTGCACTCCATGCCTTATAGATCTCTGCGTGGCTGGCTCTTGCTTCCCATTCATGTCTCAGCCCTCAGCTGAAATGACTCCTCTACAGAGAGGCCACTCTTGACCACCTCTGGACTGGTCACTATCTTCTTTTTGTTCAGTTTTATTGAGACACAATCGACATATAACATTGTATATGTATGTTTAAGGTTTACAACATAATGATTTGATATATCCATTGGTATGATAGTCTCTCTTTCACATCATTTATGTTTACTTCTCAGCAATTACCACTTCCTACAATTTCTTTTATATTTACTTAGTTATTTCTCATTTGTTGACACGGGGGTGTGAATTCCATGTGAACAGGAGGCACTGGCTATCTTGACTGTTCTGGTTCTCTGGGGCCTGGAAAGTGTCTGACATAGAGTAGCTGCTCAATAAATATTTGATGAATGAATGAATGGAAAATGATAGTATCATAGGGGAATATGATGGAAAAGAGTATAAAGAGAATATTATGGCTCAAGTGAAAGACAAATTGAAAAGGCAAGAAAAAGAGGAGAAGAAATGCAAAAGGGAAGATAGAAAAACAAGATAAAGAAGGGAAGGGGAACGCAAGGAAGAGGAGAAAAAGAATCAGAAAGAGGAAGATAAAGGACAGAAAAGAATAGGAGGAGGGGAAGGTGGGACGGAAACTGAGAAGTGACTGTGTTGTGTGCCCCTGGTCTATGAGACACTTTCCCCATTAGGTTGCTTTCTGCACCTTTGAATTAAAGTCTCTTGTTTCAGAAATTGGTTGAGAATCGTCTTCTCAGATCTGCACTGAGCAAATTTTAGCTTGCCGTTGGATGACAGACCTAAAAAGATACAGAGGGAAGGCTAGACCCCCAACTTCCTGATACCCAGTTTTTTTGTAAATAAGCAAGAAAGGTGCTAAGAGTTCTGAATGTCTAAAACCAATCTCAGAGTTCTCTTGGTTTGGTAACACACTGATTTAAAGTAGCTCTAGAAAGTGAATAAATATGTCAAAGTGAATTTTCTCCCACCTTCCAAGCAATGTATGTATGACTAATGATTATGACGTTGAATAGTTACTAGTTACTATTGTTTCTGGTCACTTGCCACCAGGTGAAAATACAAATGTGAGATGAGGCGGAACCTGAAACAATTTCCTAAAATAAACAAAATTTATGGAGGCTGGGTACAAAATAAATGGAGCATGTGATGACTAAAATGAGGTTTATGGTAGTTTCCATATTCAAATATCATAATTTTTATTGTTATTTTTGCCCTTAACCAACATTTTTCCATGACAAATATTAAGGAATGGCACATTAACAACAGAGAAGTAATTTTGTATCATCAATCACGGCTGGCTCTCTCATATCCAGTCACAAATCATAAAATCCAATATAAACTCCTAACTTAATTTCATTCAGTAGTTTCTATTTTTCTTCATCATTTAAAAAAATCAATATTGTCAAATAATATAAAGTTAGCAGCTCTGATTTTTGGCTTCTTTCCCTTTTCTGTTTTTCTATGATAAAATAATCCAAAATTAATCAAAAGAAGTATAGCCAATCCACAGACCCTGTCCATGTAATTAAGCTTATTACTAAGGTGTATTTGTGCCAAATATTATTTGACTACAGTGAACATGTTTTATATGAAATCTGTAGAGTCCAAAGGACATCTAAACTACAGGAAAATTATCTCTGCCATAAGGACTTTTCTCCCATTACTCCAGTCATGATCTATTTCTTCACAGCGAAGCACATTGCCGTTGCTTCTAAACTCAGACGCCCTAGAATTCTCTGGCCCCAAACAGGGCTCATTGAGAAGACATAGTCAACAACAGCCGACTGGCCAAGGATCCATCTCCAAAGAACTTGATCACTGACACACAGGAGAAAACAGTTACAAATGTAAAAGAAGAAGAGATTTCTCCATAATCTATTGCACTCTTTGCATAATAAACAGAGTTCAGATCTGTTTACCGAGTTCGAAGTCTTCCGAGAGCCTATACAAATGCCCAAATGGAGCCAATAAAAGCTTTTTGTCCAACACACACAGACTCTGTGCATATTTCTCTCTTGCCTCTCCCTCCTTTAAGTTTCACCTAACATTTTTCTCCTTCTCTTCAACATTCGATCTCTAGAGGAGTGATGTTTGCATTTCAAAAGCTTCTATTTGGTCAGAATGAAAGCTATACACAGAGGGAAGGTCAGTGTGTCTTGGTTTGAAAGCTTGATTTTTTACCTTGACATTTTTATTTATTAGCCATGCCCAACTGTCTCTTAAACCTTAAAACATCATCACAAAACTGCAAATCAAACCATGAATGGGTTTCCCTTAAACATAAATTGTGTGTCACTTACTTGACTGTTACTCTGTTGGATGTATCTTGTAGGTCACTAGGGTCAAAAAGTTGAGATTCTTTAAGGCCGAGCTCTTTACAACCTCTCAAGAATAAGATGATATTGTCCTGGAAGGAAGAAAAGAAATCCAGGTCTGTATTATTTTATATTATCTTTATGAACCACCAGCTCTTTAATAGTCCAAATCACCAGAGGGATATCAGTCAGTAAGGAAACAAGATTCAGGTCTAAACAATGGTTTGTTGAATAAAAACAAGACATACTTTGTTAGGATATGTTGGATGAAAGAGACGTTTCAAACTTCTAAACCGACAGTCACACCAAATTCATTTTTTCCCTTACCGTTACACATTGTTGTAAAATTGCAAGTAAAATGTCATTGAAAAGCAGACCTTAGCATCTTTTGGGGGAATGATACACCCAACCCAGATATTCCCTACTGTAACTTTTTTCCATGTCTTACTACTTAGAATCTGGTTCAAAATTTATATAAAAAATTGGTTTTACTACCTCAGCGTTCATCTTCAATAATTTTTTAACTAATCATCTAAAATACATTCATTATCAGTGGGTTTTCACTGATAATACCGTTTTGTGGATAATAACCTGAATTAAATGGGAAAAATCTAGACTTAATTGGGAAGGGAAAGAGGGGTGAGGAAAACTTTGGAAAATAATGCAAAAGACCCTTCTCACAGTGCAAACTTCCTCTAGCATAAATGTACTTTGAACTGACAGAGGAGCAGGCGCAATGGACAGTTAGGGAGGGTTCTGGTCTTCATCTGTTGGAAGTCATTAAAAATAAACAAATGGCTCTGGAAGGGACTGCAACTGTGGGCCATCCTGTTGGAACTCCAGGGTGTCAGCACCAGGTTCTGTAACAGAGTGTAGGCTGGGAGGTCCCAAAGCCCCGCAAAGCGGGGATTTGTAATGGGCTCCAGAACTTGGGGTGTCTGGGAATATAGGATAATAGGCCTGGCCAGGGCAAGAGAGACATGAAACAGGGCCATTGAGAGTTATTTTGCAGGCCAGCTTCATACCTGATACACAGAAATGGTTATTTTGCATACCAGTAACAGCAGACTGATCATCCAGCCTGAATGGAGCCAGAAAGTATGCAAAACTTTGACTCATTATGTAACGAGGAGGCAGCTTCCCCTGGCTACAGCACCTGTGTGATAGCTTAGAGATGGTTGGCTCCATGCCACAGGGCCACACCTGCCCAGACTACCTATGGCAGCTAAGAAAGGCTGAAAATAATGGAGTGCTGGCAGGTGTAGCCAAATGTGGGAGCAGTCGGAAATGGGGTTACAGAGGAGGTTCCAGACTGGGATTTAAACAAAGGGTGGGCTGACATGTGGGACAGAGATTATGGGAGACAATGGAAGGACAATAGGAGACCATGGGGAAGGAAAGGGGTGAAAGGAATCTCATTGGTGGAACATGAGAAGTTACCACATGGTTTGGGATTCAGAACTGGAGATCCTGGCGACACAGCTGATGGTGCTGGGGACTGTGGGAGACCTGCCCAGCTGAGCACGGATTACTGGGAGGAACCAGGAGTCTAGCTGAGCTATGGACCTCTATTTCTTTTTCCTGAAGTATGGTACCTTTGACTGGCCTGGTTGGGCAAAGGGGGAAGGCAGGACTGTGTGTGTGTGTTTGTTGGTGTTTTAAAGGGACTTTGGGATTTTAACAGTGACATTTGCCATTACTCTGAACCTGTATAACTTTTGAATAAATAGTTCCTTTCCTTTTTACCAAACTGGCATTGAGAGCCACAGTTCATATCGGCAGCAGGCAAAGACGTACCTAGAACAGAAAGACCCTGGGGGAGGGGGGACTTGTTCTGCTAACAGTTCAGCGGTCACAAGTCTCTGTCCTCTTCTTAAAAGACTTCTGATGAGCTAGCTGGCCCTATCAGTTAGTGAAAGTTACAGGAAAGGAATGACAAAAGTGGGCTCCAGAAGCCACATCAATGGGAATCCATCTGAATGCTCTAAGAAAGATGCTACAAAAATCTGAAATGATAGTGGTGGTTACTGAATCATGTATTCACCTGAGTGCAACTCAACAAAGCGAAGAGCAAAGAGAGTTCTTCCCAACTATCCAGTGTGTAGGCAGGATTCTAAGATGACCCCCAAGAACCACCCTGTATAATCCCTCCCCTTGAGCGCCAGTAGAACCATGAACATGGGGGGATATCCCTCTGTGATCACGTTACTAACCACTGGCTTTCAGTCAATCAAAAGAAAGATGATCAGATTGGGTCTGACCTAACCAGGGGAGCTTTTAAACAAGGTAGAGTCAGAGTTCCTGGGGGCCATGAGTTCTAAAGCTGTAAGGAGATGCATTCTGTCACCAGCCTCACGAGCTTGGAAGAGGTTTGGACAAAGCTCAAATAGGACCTCAGCCCCTGCCAATACCATGATTTCAGCCCAGTGAGATCCTGAGCAAAGAACCATGTCCATACTTCTGACTGCAGAAAGTAAGATAATAAATGGGTGTGATGTTTATAGTAATTTTCTATTCAGCAATAAAAAAGAACAACAACCCAGGCTCAGAACAACACAAACAATAGCAATAAACTGCTAACATTTAACATTTATTTAGCCTTTTTTATATGCTAAGCATCCTTCCAAGAGCTCTACATCTACTAACTCATTTAACCCCTGCACAGCCTAGTGAGGTAGGTACTACTTTCATCCTCATCTACAGATGAGCAGTCTGAGGCACAGAACAGTTAAGCACCTTGTCCCAGGTCACATAGCCAGAAAAGGATGAGGATGCAAAACAACGTGGCATAGATGAGGAGCTCGAGCATCAACTCCGAGGTCAGCAGCAAAGGAAGATGATGCTGTGGAGTCAGGGGCTGCTCGCAGAGGGCCTTGAAGGCCAGGGAAGGCAGGCTGTGCAAGTCACAGGGGCTGCGATCTGAAAACAAATGCCCGGATCTGCAGCAGCAGAAGAAGACAGCAGGCAGGCCTATGGGGTGGCAGGCAGGCCTATGGGGTGGTAGACAGGGTGGAGGAAGGACTTAAGAGGAACAAGATAGCAGACAGGGACACCAATGAGATACTACAGTCTCACTGTCCATACCATAGCCCTTCTCGGAATGTGTTCTTTCCTGTGTCCCTGGACTTTTTCAGCAGGCGAGATGTGCCATCATTCACAAGACCTGTGTCACTCACAAGGCCTCTTGTAGACTGACAATGAACCGGTCATAGTCTGAAGTCATCCACACCCTGGCCGCCTCTCCTTCAATTACTTCACACATTTTAAAATTATCAAATTTCTCCTTGGAGTTTTTCTTCCCTCCCATCTCCAGAGGTTTATAGATGTTCAGGTAAGTTTTCCCAGGGCATGCAACTATATTTCTGGTTGGCCTGTGAGCTCGGAGGGCTTCCTGCCTGGCAGAAAACAAAGACTGTGTCCTGGTACTCTCTAGGAACCATCTGGGACCACAATGAGAGGACGAGACCTGTAACTGCCATCTAGTCCCATAAGAAGCACACGACTGGGGCACCTCAGATTCTCAGGCAGGACAAGGAGGCACGCTTTTGTAGGCACACCCAGATGCCCAGAAGCCCGCATGCGTGTCTGAGCTCTGTGTTGGTTTCAGCACACAGACTGCAAACACAAAAGCGCTGTGTTACCAGCCAGGCTGAACAATTTGGGCTGGGAGATTTAAATAACTGCAGGTCTCCTTCCAGCTCCTTGCTGCAACCTAATGATGCTGGAGGGGAGCCAGACCCCAGTCAGGAGAAAAGCCAGAAGGAAGAACCCTCCAGCCAAGAGCTAACAGGGGCAGCCACCAGAACGGGCAGGAAGGACTGTGCCTTTAATTACATAAAGTGCAACTTGCAAATTCCCATCTTCACACTGAGATTTTTCCACATTTATAATTCCAAGCAAAACTCACATAGTAGTGTTTTAGCTTCAGAAGCCAAGCAGTACAACAGCATCGCAATTCCATGGGAGAAGTGAAAAACACTGATTTACGACAAGGAGCACTACAGTAGCTCTTACTAATGTAGTATTACAAACCTGTTGTGATTTTGTGGGGCTTCAAAAGAAGTTCTTTAGGACTCTTCAAAAAAGTAAAAGTCATGAAAAAGCAAAACTGGAGATTAGAGAGACATGATGACCAAACTCGATCTATGTTTGGTTGGATTGGATCCTTGATACAAAAAGGAAAAGTAAAAAAGGCTATAAAAGTCTAAATTAAATAGCCCATATTTAAATGTAACATGTACATATTTAAATGTAAATATATTTAAATGTAACATGCAGCATGTACTTTTCCAGTTACTGTAATATGTTGGATAACATTATTGAATGAATGTTGATTTTCTTAGATATGACGATGATGAGATTGTGGTTATATGAAAGAGTGCCTTTATTTTTAAGCAAATATGTGAGTTATTAGGGATGAGTTATCACAATGTCTATAACAATTTCAAATGGTTCAGGGGCAAAAATGTAATTTTGTGCATACAGATGAGGGAGAGAGAGACAGAAGCCCTCTTCTCTGAACGATCTCCTTGGCTTTATTTCCTTTATAACCAGTAGAAAAGGTCAACCTGACGGTGGATGTGGAGTTCACAGAAAGTGAAGGTAATGCTCATCTGAGTGTCAAATGAGTCCAGATATCCAGATGCCTGTACTGCCAGGTATTTAAAATGCAACACATATAAAACATCCACATAGTTTCTGTAAATGAAAACACTAGGTGGAAATATCCAAATGTAAACTGGGATTAATTATGTCTGGTGAGTTTATTAGTTTAATACATTTCCTATAATATATATTTGCTTTAAATCTTAGTAAGAATTATGATGCCTCAGAAAGATTTGCAAGAATATCAGAGAAGACCCAGATCTTTTTAGAAAATGAGTAACTAACTCCAATGTTCCTCTTCCATTTGAAATATAAGGCTTCTTTTTAAACATAGTTTTTGTTAGGTTTCCTACATTTGAAGCAAACAAACTTCCTTTAACAGAAATGCAATTTTGAAGTTCAGAACTGAAGGAATATACTACCAAAATATCTCCAGGAACTTCCCCCACAATTAGTAGAATTTGGGGATTTCCGGTACCTGCCCTGTGTTCACGGTTGCTCTCGCAGCCTGTACGGATGGGTTCCAGCCAAGGTTGGCCGGCACCCAGCAACCGTCTGCACTGCCAGACCTGCAGTGCATTTGTACTTGCCGGGAGCCCTTAATGAGGATACCAGGCCTTTCACTGAGAGGCAAGAGGCAAGAGTGGCCAGTTCTGCCTAGAGGAAGTCTGGGGAGTTTTAACTCAGAGGGTGGCAGCTGGGTGGCTGATTGAAGGAGAGGGAGAACTTTTATGGGTGGGAAATGAGCAGAAGCATAGCAGCTGCAGAGGGAATGAAAGCTTGGGGAGGCGAAGCAAATCCAGAAAGGTTAGCTAGAGGAGGATAGCGAGAGCCCTGCCAAGGATGCAGACTCTTCTCTAGGCAGTGGGGAAACCAGACCAGTGGATGAGGATGAACGGAGTCCCAGGATCTGACTGTCACTTCAGGGGAATGTGTTGGGTGTTAGCAAGTGAGATCCAAAAGGTGGAGAGGGTCTGTCCTAGAGATTATTACAAGGCCTCAGGGAGAGATGTGGAAAGCCTGCATTTACCCAGAAGCAGTAAGAGCAGAGGAAAGGGTGAGGATGTGTGCATCCCTCGTTGGCTTGGCAGTTGACTGGATTTGGAAGTAGAGGATGAGAATGAAGGGCTTTGGGGTGATGCTGAGGTTTTTAGCCACTGAGACCCATCTGGAAGAAGGGGAGTTTTTTGAGAAATGAAAATAAGTTTGGAACATTGCATATTCAAAGAGCCATAGCTCATTGGGAGCTCTGATCTGGAGCTCAGAAGTGAGGCCCTAGCAGAATATGAAGGTTTAGAATTCACGCAGCACATGTAGGGGAGAGCATGGTATTGCCAGGAGAGCTCAGACAGAACAACAGAGGCTAAAACAGGGCCATCCAGAATACTGAGAGCTAAGGACCATTAGAGGATGGGGAGTGCCTTGTCCCTGAGGAGAAGCGAATGAGTACAGGAGAACCAGGCAAGATTGCCAGGGATGCCGAGTGAGAGCACTGTGTAGGCAGTACCATGTGTCCAGTGCCAGATAACGCAGCACCACATCTAGGACCCCAGCTGTTCCGCTGACCGGAGGAAAAACCTTGGGCAAGTTGCCTACCTGGTCTCTGCCTCAGTTCTCTCTTCTAAAAGGCCCCACAGGATGTGCTGCCCACTGCCTCCCTGAGCCCATCTCCACCACGCCCTCTCTGCCTGCAGCCAGGCACAACTCCTTGTGGGTCCTCAACCAAGCCCGGTAGGTACCTGCCAGGGCCTCTGCACAGCTCGCTTGCTCTCTCTGTCTCCCACCCTAGATATTATCTAGAACCATCTCTGGTAAAATAAGTAAACATTCAATAAATATACATAGAATAAATAAGTGACATTAAAAATAGGGGTACTCCTAATGTCACAGGGCTGCTGTGCAGAGTTAAGTATGAAAATATATGTAAAGTGTTTAGAACAGAACACTGGTGCAATAAATGCTCTCCATTGTGATACTTAAGTTGTCAATGAACAGACTTTCTGATTGAAAAGATATTACCAACTTTTGGGAGAATTTTGGTGGAATGACAGTGTAAAAGCCAGATTGCAGGAAACTAAGAAGTCAGTGCAGGTAGAATAAAAATGATGGAGAAAACACACAGAGACACGCTGGGGATGTTCAGCAGAGAAGAGATTTTGAAATGAGGAATGGCAGGTCAAAGGGAGGTTGGCTGATGGTTTCTTTCAGGGAAGCTGCAGCTAAGGAGAAACACGCCACCCTGCCTGTCCGAGGGCTCCCTGGCCCCTTCCTCACCCTCATAAGCAATTCCCGTTCCATTTGAGGTTTGAGCCACCAGTTTCTTACCATAATAGTCTTCTATCTCACTCTATTTCTGCCACAGTCACAGAGGACTCTGGCACCAGTCACCAACCACTTAATGCAGTCAACATTCTAGGTGACTTTAAATTCCCCCTGGGCAACCTGCTCAATGACCTGGTTCTAGCACATTGCCAACCCTACAGTTCTTTGACTCCCTCAATTCCAATGGTTTTTACTTACGCACGCCTTTTCAGGATCATCATCATCACCCAGGCCTGCCTTGTGGAATCTTGAACTCCAATATCCGATGATTTGGACTTAGCCCTGCTCCTTCCGGGGTTGTCATTACTTCTCCCCCATGACACCTGCTCTTTCATTCCAGACTTTGCCCTTTTCCCTCAGACTACTCTCCTCTCCCCTTGTTGCTTAATTCCCTTCATGATCCAGTCCAAGCCAGTGGGACTATCCAACTACTCACTGCCTGCATCTTCAACATCCCCACTTCTCTGTCTTTCTATTAGGGAGCAAGGACTAGGAAAAGGATAGCACAGGTAGGAGAGTCAGCCTTGGAAATGAGCCTGGTGGCTAACCCAACCAATCAGGTATGCCCACTCCTCATATTTCGACATGGAGGAAAACACTCCTGGCCCCCCACTGTTCCCCCCCAAGGCTGGTTTGGGAGAAGGAATGGGGCATGCTCAGCTCAGCCATTACGGGTTTCCTCTCCATGGGAGACAGCCTGTTTGTAGGACACATGTGTCCTGCCTCTGCCATGTGGTCAGAAGGCTCTCTCTGTGGGGGAGGCCTGTGGTTGACCAGCTGTGAGAGGAATGGGTGGATAAATTTGTTTAATTCAAGAGTGAGGATTAGCAAACCCACTTGGCTACAGCTCTAAACCCAAGCTGTCCTATCTGTTTCATGAGAAGTAAAGCTGATATTTTGATCTCTATCTGACTCCTGTGTTTATGTCTCAGCTGGGAGGGGAAGAGAGGAGCATTATCTACTGAACACCCTAAACCCCTAATGCTCTGCTCCTGGTGCTACTGGAAATAATGGTGCTGCTCTGGGGGCTACAAATGTATGAGCTGCCACCTCGGTGGGCCCCTCGGATCCACTTGGGATCCTTCTGGGCATCCTGGTCAGCCCTCTCCTGTCCTCGCCCAGGTTTTCACAAGCCTCCTCTGCTTCTCTGCCATGCCTTCACCTTCTTCTCCATCAACAGACAGATGTCATTAGCACCCAAGAGTTAAGTCCATTCACTTCACCCATCCCAAGTTCTGTATCTCATAACATTTTTTAAAAAGATTTGAAGTTGGGTATTTGAAGGCATTTGAAAACAATCTGTTAACATTTTTTCAGTAATGGGAGCAAAATGTGACGCTGTGTTAGAGTGGAGATCAAACAGCCAACAGCTACGCTCTGTTAACTTTGGTTTAACTTTTTCAAAAATTTTTCCCAAGATATTTACTGCATACTTATTGTATGAAAGGCAATGTGCTAAGTGCTTTGGACAGGAAGGGATCAGGGTAAGAGCTGGGACTCTTATTTGCAAGTGAGAGAAGCCCAGATGGAAATAGGCCTATATTGGATTACAGAGCTCAGTACTCCTGGCCACAGGGAGGGTGGAGATGCAGCTGACCCTTTGAAACAACTGGGACCAGGGCCTTTGCATTTGGAACCTGCAACTGCTTCATCTCTTGTCTGCTTGCTCCGCATTTGGCTTATTGCTTTCACTGCACACAGGTTTCCTACACATGGATCCCCCACTTCCCTCAGTTCATACCCATGGTTGTCACCTCTGAGAGGGCTAATTCTCTTTTTCATTTGCAGTGTGAAAAAAAATCCCAGGAGAGGGAAAGACCCTTACTGGCCTGCCTGGGGTCAGGTTCCCTCCCACAGTGACTAATGGGACGGGGTAAAAAAGCTCATGAATCATTTCGTCAGTGGTGAGGGAGGAAGAGGGGCGTGGAACTGTTTCCAAAAGAATAAGAACGCAATTCCCTAGGAAGGGGAGCCCAGGGCAGACAAAACTGGCAATGCTGGCTACCTTCACAAAAGTGGACCAGATGTGGATTTTCCTCCCAAAGTTCTTCTAGAACAGAACACAGAATCACTAGCACCACTGTTAGCATTCTAAACACAGCTAGACAAATTTAGTTTTCCTCTAAAGCTGTTCTTCTGAAACAGTCCGTGTGCTCTGTTGCCTCAATTTCTTGAATTTAGCAGGCCTGATGCCAAAAAGACCAACCACGGAAAGAAGCGGCAAAAGTGACTTAACTAACTGTGCTGGGAGAGCTTTCTCAAGCACGATCCCACACCAGTACAGCGGTTGGAGCTCTTCCTCCCTCAGGACACGTAGGGGAATAGAGTGTCCAACCTAAAGGCTCCAGCATCTTGATTTTATCTCTTTCCGGATTCCAGACTCATGAACATCCACGCAGCAGCTGCCTCTGCTCTCATAGACTTGACGTTCAAGCCCACTTGAGAGTCAATACCACCATATGTTATTGACTCAGAAGAACTGGGATTTGAGCCTATCAGAAAAACTGTATAGATTCCAAAGCCTCTATCCCTCCAAAAAATTACAGAATTATTCCCCCAATTACTCAGACTAACCCTAAAACTCAACATAAGCATTATTGTGTTATATTGCCAAATTGTTTTCCAGCATAATTTGCTAATTGCATTTTGGGAATTGAGTGACACAGAGCTTTCAGTTATGTTAGAATAAAACTGCCGAAATCCTCTATCATACCCCATTACACAATACGAATATATTTGACATGCAGAGCATAACTTCGGCATTTCTCGCAGCTGTGATTGTCAAACTGGTCTGGACTGCTGTGGGTCTGGTATTAGTCCATGATGAGATAAATGCAAAATTGAAAATGAGTATTTAGAAACTTTTATAATAATTAGGCATTTTTAATTATATTTTATTGATTATGCTATTATAGTTGTCCCAATTTTTTCCTTTACCCCCCTCTACCCAGCACCTCCCACTCCTTCAGGCAATCCTCGTGTCATTGTTCACGTCCAAGGGTCATGGCTACTCTATTTCCTATACTGTACTTTACATCCCTGTGGCTACTCTGTACCTACCAATTTGTACTTCTTAATCCCCTCACCTCTTCACCCATTCTCCCCTCCCCCTCCCATCTGGCAACCACCAAAACACTCTCTGTATCCATGTTTCTGTCTCTGTTCTTCTTGTTTACTTAATTTGTTTTTTTAGAGTCAGTTGTTGATAGATTTGTGTTTTTTGCCATTTTATTGTTCATAGTTTTGATCTTTTTCTTAAATAAGTCCCTTTAACATTTCATATAATAATAGCTTGGTGATGATGAACTCCTTTAGTTTTTACTTGTTTGGGAAGTTCTTTATCAGCCTTTCAATTCTAAATATCTTTGCTGGGTAGAGCAATCTTGGCTGTAGGTCCTTGCTTTTTATGACTTTGAATATTTCTTGCTAATCCCTTCTAGCCTGCAAAGTTTCTTTTAAGAAATCAGCTGCCAGTCTTATGGGAATTCCCCTGTATGTAACTAACTGCTTTTCTCTTGCTGCTTTTCAGATTCATTCTTTATCTTTAACATTTGGTATTTAATTATGATGTGTCTTGGAGTAGGTGTCTTTGCATCCATCTTGTTTGGGATTCTCTGTGCTTCCTGGACTTTCATGTCTATTTCCTTCACCACATTAGGGAAGTTTTTGTTATTTTTTCAAATAGATTCCCAATTTCTTACTCTTTCTCTTCTCCTGGAACCCCTATGAGGCGAGTGTTGGTATGCTTGAAGTTGTCCCAGAGGCTATTTACACTATCCTCACTTTTTTGGATTTGTTTTCCTTCTTGTTTTTTGCTTCCTTATATTCCAAATCATTGATTTGACTCTCAGCTTCATCCACTCTATTGTTGTTTCCCTGTAAATTGTTCTTTATTTCAATTCGTGTATCTTTTGTTTCTGACTGGGTCATTTTTATGCTACTGAGGTTCTGACCAAATTCATTGAGCATCCTTATAACCAGTGTTCTGAATTCTGCATCTGATACATCATTTATCTTCATTTTTGTTTAGTTCTTTTTCTAGAGTTTTGATCTGTTCTTCCATTTGGGCCATGTTTCTGTTTCATCATTTTGGCATCCTCTCTGTGTTTGTTTCTATGTATTAGGTAGAGCTGCTATGACTCCCTGCCTTGGTAGCATGGCCTAATGTAGTAGTTGTCATGTAGGGTCCAGAGGCACAGCCTTCTCTATCACCCAAGCAGCATACTCAAGGTGCACCCTATGTGTGGGCTGAGTACACTCTCCTCTTATAGTTGAGCCTTGGTTGCTGTTGGTAGGTTAATGGGAGGGATTTACCCTGGCCAGTCAGCTGCAAGGACTAGTTGTGACCACTGACCACCAACCTCCACCCTCCATGGAGGATCAGCTGTGTAGGGGTAGTGTGGTGGTATTCCAATGTGGTCTGTAGCTGTGCATTGGGTGTGCTTGCTTTGGGGTTTCCTAGGTGGTGCAGGCTAAGGTCAGTCAGGACCTGCATTTTGCCTGGGACCACTCTGCTTAAGCTATAAAGCAAACTGAGAAGGCTGCTACTTGTCCTGGGCTTTGAGATTCCCAGGAGAAGCCAAGCTGTGAATCTAGGCTGGCTGCTGCTAGTGCTGGATCTGGGGCCACGTAGCAAAAGGTATGGAAGTTGGGGGCTCACTGAGGTGAGCTGTTGTTTTCTTGAGAGGATTTAGGAAGTTGTGAAGCATGCGCCAGGACAAGCCATTCACTTGGAAAAGCATCTTGGGTGAGCCTGTAAGTTTGGTGGGACAGAGTCTCTGAGGATCTCCACAGCAGGACAAACAGTGTTAGCCAGGCTGATGGGAATTTGAGACATGTGGGTTCCACAGCCCTGTGGGGGGAGGGTTCAGAAAAGGGACAATGCACTCTTCCTACCTTTCTGTCCAGGAGAAAGCTGTCCCCCACCTCCCACCCCAATGCCAGACAGCCCAGTCTCTCCCTGTATGCCACCAGTGCCCTTCTACCTGCTACCCTTGTACTAGAGCTCAGAGGGAGTGAATCTGAGCAAGTCCTTGTGTGGGTTCTCCAAGAAGAACAGCTTGGGACTCCAGAAGCCTCCTCCACTGACTTAGTCCCCACTCATTATTTTTACACCCCTCCTGCCCCCCACTTGTTTTTGCTGCCAGAAGCACTGGAACCCTGGGATGGGTGGTCTGATATCCATGCCTCATGAGGGATCCTCATGCCTCAGATATCCCTCTCAAATTTTTATCCACCACATGTGGATATGAGACCAGTCACGTCTTCACCCCTTCTACAGTCTGTACGGATGTGGTTTCTTTAATTCTGTAGTTGTCAGACTTCCATCAAGTCAATTTCTGACAGTTCTGAGTGATAGTTGTTCTATATTTTAGCTGTCATTTTGATGTGGTTGTGTGAGGAGGCAAGCCATGTCTACCTATGCTTCTACCTTGACAAGAAGTTCTCCAATTTGGCATTCTAACCACACCCAAATGTGTGATCAATGGACGCATCTCATTGAACAGGGTCTATTCCATTTTGGATGCTGTCCAAACTGCATATTGTTTGAACTGTGTAGTTAATGGTAATAGGACCACATACCAGTCCCACCTACATTAGAAATTGAATAAATAACAAAATGCAAACCCAGACTACAATGAGGTACTATTTTATACCCAGTAGAATGGCAATTTAAATTGGGATAGTAAAAACAATCTGAAAATGGATAGTAGTTATAATTGCAACAACATTGTTGATGTACTTAATACCCCTGAATTGTCCATCTAAAAATCATTAAAACAGAAAATTTTATGTTATATATATTTTACCACAACAATAAAATGTATTCATTACAGAAGTTTAAGGTATACACCCCAGGAAGTTCTGGATCAAATGAAATCTGGAAAATGCTGCATAAAACACCCCCCTACTTGGAGTTTATAATGCTTAGCCTAACAGTTCTGAGAAATTCCTTACTAAAAAACTCTTTTAATTTTAATTCAGCACTTTCTAAACTTATTGGACTTCAGAACTTTTTTCATCATACACCTTCTAATACCTCACAACATGTAGTTTAAGAAAGGATGAGCCAGATGAACTACTAAAGCATGGTTTATAATTTCATATCATGCGCCAGTAAGAGTGAAATAGTTTTAACACGTAGGTCGTGGTCCATGACCTAATACTGCCAACCTCTGGTGACATGTGCCAATCAGTTCCTGTGCTGGCAATGCCAAACCCAAGGCAAGCCAGGCTAATTGGAGTCAAACAGCTAGAGTCTGGTTCATCCCTGTATCCTTCCAGCCTCACAATAAGAATACATTTCACACTTGGCTTTACAGGGCTGCAAGTTAAGACAACGATTTACTCATTAGGGGTAACTCCAGGAACAAAGCCCTTCATAGTCTAGGTCAGACATGTGGATGACATTAGAAAAAGAAACAAGCTTTTAGAGGGCAAATGAGTGTGCAGAGCAGGAGCCATATTGATAGATCTAAATACCATTACCCCTATCATATTGAGAGGTCACAGCCTCTCTACTGAGAAGGGGGAAAAGCCAGAAAGAAAGGAAATACCACAAAGTAGAAAACCAAAAGCAACCTTTGCCCTCATCAACATATACCATGGCCTGAAATAATTATAGTATTTAAAATTTTAGGCTGAAGTTCATTAAAAATGTTCTGCTGATATTAAAACATACATGAAAAGGAGGAAGTGGTATGCAGAAGAGGAATTTGAAGCAAAAAAAAAAAAAGAAGAGAAAGAGAGAGATTTCAGCCACTCCTCCCATTCTTTCAAGTTTATCAGGTTCTTAACCCAAGTTGGGACTGACTTTACTTGTCCAAATTTTTTCTATGTAACTCAAAAAAGGTGTGGAGAAAAGATTGTCTTCAAATAACTCTAGAAATCTCTACTTTGTAATCATGCATAAGTGGAAACCACATTTTATCTTCAAGGAACTTTTTTTGAAAATATATTCAAAACAATAAATTTTCCATGGATATTGGCTCCCTCTTTGTAAGTTAGTGTTTGGCCTCATTTATACAATAAATCTAATGGGTAAGTTATCTCTCACAAATAACACCTAGCACATTCTTGGCATCTGAAAGGAGTTAACACATTGCATATGCTATTCATGTTCACAAAACAAGATATCCAAGGAAAAAAAATCCCCAGAGAAGGGGGTGAGGATAGGAATGTACAGGGCCACCAGTATGGCTGCGAAGGTCCCTCTTGTGTGCACTCGGAGTTTTGAAGCTGTATCTATGGGGGCAGAACCAATGGACAAAAAATACTGAGACCCTATAAGGTGTTTAGGGCTTCTCAATTTTTACCACATTAATTCTAGCAACCTAGCTGTAAGGATGCTTACCTAACAGATGTGAAGAAAAATGATGTTTAAAGTAAGTTCAATCAAGTTATTGTTTCGTGGGTACAGAGTTATAGTTTAGGATGACGACAAAGTTCTGGAGATGGATGGTGGTGATGGTTGCACAATATCTGAAGAGAATTTAATTTAACGCTCCTGAATTGTATACTTAAATATGGTTAAAGGGGTAAATATTATGTCATTGTGTGTTACCACAATAAAAAAATAAGTTCAGTAACTCTCCAAGCTTACACGCTGTGACCATGACAAAGCTAAAAGGTGTGTCATTCTGACTCAAAGCGCATAGTCTTTCTTGACTCTCAAAAATAATGATAAAGGTGATGGTGAAAATTATACATATTATCATCATCATCAGTATTTACTTTGTGCCAGGCTATTCTCAGCAGTTACGTGTATTTATATATGTAATTCTCACAACAACCCTATTAGGGAGGTACCTTTAGGGTCCCTATTTTCCAGATGAAGAAATCAAGTACAGAGGGGCAATATAGCTCCCTCCTGGGCACACAGCTGATAAGTGATTGAACTTGAAATCAAGTCCGGGCAGTTTGATCCCCAAGCCCTTGTTCTTTACTACCTCACGTCTTTGCCTCCTTGTGTATAAGTTCATGTACAGAACATATAAAGACATAAACCTCATTAGCTGCAACATGTTGCACAGACCAAAAACCCCCATAGGTTATAAATAATGTTTACGTGAGTTAATAAATGTTAGTCCACACCTGACCTCTGAGGATATTCTAAAGGTAGCTTAATATCACCTTCCATTAAGTCTCCTCACACTGCCTGAGCCACGGGGCAGTTACATCCACATTCCGCCCTGCACTACGGTTAGACCCTGTGACTGAACTTCCCCATCACACCTGAGTTCTCCTGCAGGAATCTGCACCCCTGCATGCACCTCCTCTTTCAGGATTAGCTGGTACACCACAGGTCTTCAGTAAGTTTTTCTTAACTCACTGGAATAGTTCAAATCATATTGTTATTGCCTATTCTTTGAAGGTTTGTACTTGAACCGTCTGGTCCAGGAGTCCTTTTCAGGGACCCTTTAATTGCTGTTTTAGCCTATTTAATTGCCTTTCTGGTTCATTCTATAGTAAATGGTACCTTCAGGGTTTCCACTGCTTCTGGGGTTGATTTTGATAATTTATATTTTGCTAAGAAATAATTTTCTATTGGTTGTCAAGCCTCTTACCACAGGTTTATTTACACAAGTCTCAAAATGATTTTAATTTATTTTGTAGTTTTTGTTTTGCCAGTTCTTATTCTTTGTTTTATATTATTTTGCGATTTGGATCTTTTAATTATTTGGGCTTGTGGGGGAATTGTTTATTTTATTGGTCATTCCAAAGACTGAGCTTTTGGATTTATTTATCCATTTTTATATCCCTGTAATTTTAGCTTTTATCTGTATTAATCAACCTCTTGCTATTTTTCAGGTTAATTTTGTTCCTCTTTATTTTTTAAACTGAGTAATAAGTTGCCCTATTTCTTCTTTACTCCCTAACAAAGAATAAAACATTTCTTCTGATTACAACTTTTACTGTGCTTAGAAGTTTTTGTAACAAAATG
The DNA here is from genome assembly GCA_028533065.1 of Trachops cirrhosus. NCBI lineage: Eukaryota > Metazoa > Chordata > Mammalia > Chiroptera > Phyllostomidae > Trachops > Trachops cirrhosus. The sequence goes on along the minus strand of CM052538.1, from coordinate 22,703,885 downwards.
TTCTTTTTTCTATTTCTTTTCCAATTACTTTTCTCTTTGGTTTCATTTATTATTCCAGGATTATCAGTGAGTGTGTTTCATAATTTGCAAGTGGATAAGGTTTTTTAAATTGCTTTCTTGCTTTTTCTTTCTGTTCTCATCACATCATAATTAGGGTGTGCCCCGTTAAATCTCCTCCCTCTCTTTGAGCTTTAGAAGGCTTTGTTTGTAGTCAAGTACATGATCTGGGTGGAGGAGGATGGCATTAAATGTTCCATGAACATTTACCTGTTTGTTTTTACCCATTGACTAGGGTTTTTGAAAATGTAAGTGAAATGTGTTCACTTAACAATTACTTTACAGGACACCGGTATGATATGGGGAGGGTAAGCATGAGACTTGGAATTGAAAACTCTTCTCTCCTCCCTTCATAGGCCTGGGTCTCAGTTACCTGATCTATAAAAGGCAAATCATGCTAACCTGCCTCACAATGTTACTAGTCAGAAAATTATTCGAGCTTGGAGCGTTCTCCCTTTCTATGAGTGCCTCTCCAAAGTTCCAGGTAGCTGCTGAAATACCGTAAGGCCCTTGAGAAGCAGCTGTCTGCAGGCTTGGTAGGCAACAGAAATGCCTTCAAATGGTGACTGAGGTCTTGCAGGACACCTTGGACCACACAGTGAAGAAACAGACACACCGCTGCATGTATGTTACATGCACTCTTGTATGTCACACACGCCTGAGAGGATGCTAGAGAATGGCAGTGTCCCAGACCGAGCACCCTCTGAAGCACTCAAGTGTTTTAATTCCCTTAACCACTGGTGTGAGTGTGCGGTGGGGGGAGGAGGAAGAGGTCTTAAAGCAATTTTGCTGTTATACTCAGCACTGGAGAGAATATTTTTGAAACTAAAGACGGATTGAGAGGGACATCAAAAGAGTTTGATTTGTTTGATGTGCGGACCTATACACACGATGCGGATAACTGCTGGATTAAGGATGACCGTCTGTGCACCAGATGGCCTGTGCGACTCTGGCATGACATTGGACTCGGAGCCACTACGAAAGCAGATTAAGATAAAGCCGTCCTAGCACAAGCGACCCCTGCCCATGTTTAAGGGTACAGCATTCTATTGTTAATGCAAATAATTCAGCAAATTACAATGAGCTTTTAAGACCTCTCCTGCCTGTGCCCATACCACTGTGTAAGAATCAGAAGTGGTGACATAATTATGTCCGATCAATTTCTGTGACTGGGCAAGACTCTTACAGGGCAGCGATGGGAGGTGAGCAGCCTGACACTGGGGGTAGAACACAGCGGCAGGCCTGGAGGCTTGCATAACCATTTTAGTTTTGAGATTTCTAAAAGAAGCTTTTAATCCATCTTGACAAGCAGAAAATTAAAAAAAAAAAAAAAAAAAAAAAGCACAAGCCCATCCTCCCAGAATATTCTTTCAAGGCTTTTTTCCCACTAAAAAGAATTGTTTATTTTTCTTTTGTTAACTTTTATTCACAAGATATACAAGTGGCCAATACATACGCAGGGGAAAGTTAACCTACAAAATTCCTTAAAAACTCAAATTAAAACAATTAACATACAAACAGTTCTACCATCAGATGGGCCAAGATGAATACCAATAGTGAGGTCCAATGTTGAGAAGGCATGGAGAAGTTGGCAGTCTCACATTCAGCTAACAAGCGTGTGAATCGGCCTCCATGACCTTCAGAGGGTGTTTTAGAAATTAGAGACAAACACCTTAGGATTTTGCATTTTTCAGATTCAGCAATTCACCTCCATGAATATGTCCTGATCACATAAACATGGATCACTGCAAAGATTTCTGTAAAAGAATGTCTATTGCAATACTGTTTAACATGAAAAACTGGAAACAACGTAAATGTTCAAGAAGAGGGGATTGCTTAAAGAGAACTGTGGTATATAATTATTAACTGTTGTATGTACTCCTATTGGTATATATGTGTGTTAGGCATTAAACTGATTTCAAGAATCTATGCAGTTTAATCCTGACGTCCAAATGATGCACATATCTTTAAAAATGATTATAAAAAATTACTTGCAATTGAACTACTTAGAATAAACACTGTTAGCATTAGGCTGTATAGTTTTTAAGTGATTTTTCTATAACTTACATATATAATTTCCCCCTTTCTAAAATTCTTTTGAGTATTTCAGGTAGGTGGTTTACCCACGTGGTTAAGAAACACACAAAGCATATTCCGTGAAGTTTCCCTCCTACCCCTGCCCTCCAGTCACCCAGATTCCCAAGGCAACTAACAGTTCTAGTGCCTTATATATTTTCCTGGAAGTATTGTGTGTGAATACAAGTCTATGCACATGTATTCTACATCTTCTCCCTCCTTTTTTTTTAAACACAAAGTAGGCACAGCTTGCTTTTTAAAAATTATTATTAATCAACAAATAGTGTCACCATTCCTTTTTTTGTGACTTCGTGTTATTCCATGGCATGAGTAGGCCAAGACTAGGGTAAACATACAATTTATTGTGCCAATCAAGATACTTTGAAACGGAAAGGGATGCTATTACCAATTACAGTGGAATGCCAGGTGTAAACCTGGGCTGTCTCAGACAAACCTGGACTTAACGGTTGTTCTAACCATAAATGACCAAACCTTATCAGCCAGGCCCCCTTTGATGGAACCTCAGTTATTTTAATTCTAGAGCAAAAAAAATGCCGCAATAAAAATCTTTACATATGTGCCATTTCACAAAAGGGGGAGTGCGCCTGTAGGATGCAACCCTTAGAAGTGAGATTGCTCGGTCAAAGGATATCTGCATTGTTTTTATTTGATAGATGCTTCCAGACTGTCACTCAGAAAGGTTGTGTTTTCATTTTTTTCTGAAATAAGCTGGTATTGGTTTTATAATAAGATAAAACAATGTTACTTTTAAAATTTTAAAAATGTGAAAAATGTATATTTAGGAAGTCTAAAGCATCCTTAACCATAAACACATATAGGAACAGAAGACTGGAAATAATTAAAGTCGAGAGTATTTAGACTATAGACAAGTTTCAAAAACAAATATAAACCCCACAAGAATGGCTGTGAATGGACAGATTATGCAGTCAGAGGGCGAACTCAAAGCTCTTTGGAAATATAACGCTTATAAATGTCACTGTGCATCCCTTGCCTTCCTTTGATGTCGGATCTTACACATTCTTCATTTCGTCCAATGAGGCAAGTCAGTTTTCATTTGAAGTCAGTAAGTGACAACAAATGGCTGACAGAAGAAACCTGCCTTTTTTCTTCTTGGAGAAGGCACAGTTCCAAGAAGGCGGTTTTACTACGTAAGGGCAGCTCTTGCAGTTCCAATGGTATCCATCACAGCTGCCGGACCTGAACCCCAAGTGGAAGGGAAATCTCCTGCGCGGGCCAGCAGGCTGCGAGTGTCCTCTCCACACTGCAAGCAGCTAATATCCTGTACCTCCGACACAGACTTATTCTTGCTTTGTGGATATGAGCTCTGGGAGAAAAGCCACAGATTCTTTCACTTAGAAAATGAAACCCACACTTGCCAAAATATGTTTTAATAATCTTATATATGCAGGCCTTAACCTTAAACATCTTCCTACTGGTCACAAGACATTCCTAGTAGGAACTTTATATTTATCATATAAATTCATATGCCAAGAACTTGCAAGACCAAGTACAGAGTATTCTCAAATGTACAAGGGAGGATTTCTGTGAGTTCTTTTGTAAGAATTTCATATCCACATGGTGAAACGGCATTTGAAAATTGTTTCCAAGAGACTATACACTAACGTGAATACAACTTTTACATTTTGAGCATGTAATGAGTATGTGAAACTATAGCATAAGGCTCACACATAATAAATATTTCCTGAATGATTGAATTTGGGGTGAGACAGACAGACACCTATTAAAACCACACCTGATGATGTAATACAGAGCCAACAGGCAAAAGTGCACTTTCTCAGTTGCAATGCCTTTAAAAATCAGTGTCTCCACAACTAAAATAGTAATAACAGCTACTAGCCCTGACAAAATTACATTAGTCTCTACTGATGGACATTTAGGCTGTTTCCAATCCTGCTACTTCAAAATACACTACAATAAATAGTGTGCGACCTCACACAAGTGGCAATATATCTATAGGAGAAAAAAAAACTTAGAAGTAAAATTGTGCTAAGTATTTCAAAGACATTCTTCTCATTCTCACAACAGCCCCTACAAGGTGGGTTCAGACAAGGAAATTAAATCTAAGGCTTGGAGCAATGAAATGATTTCCCCACGGCCATTCAGCCAGCAAGTGGTAGAGCTGGGGTTCAAATCTAATCCCAAATGCCCTGCCCATTCCACTCTCTTTATACAGCCTCATAGATGTCTTCCCATAAAGCCCAAAACAAACTCAAGCCACAGTGGAAGTCTTGATAGCTTAAATCAACAAATTAAAACCAGAGTAGGATGGTTAAGCAGACAGCTTTGTGGCCCGTACTAGTCTCCCAGGGATGGGTCTGGATCCTATAATATAAAGATAGACCCGCAAAGAAACTAGTGAAATCCAGGAGGATCCTCCCACATACCCTAAACACATTTCACTGTTTAAAAATTGTAACTCGCCTTGGCTGGTAAGGCTCAGTTGCTTGGAACATCACCCATAAACTGAGAGGTCACAAGTTCAATTCCCAGTCAGGGCACATGCCTGAGTTGTGGGTTCAGTGCCCAGTTGGGGCATGTATGAGGGTCAAATGATTGATGTTTCTCTCTCACATCAATGTTTCTCTCCCCCTCTCTCCCACCCTTCCCTTCTCTCTAAAATCAATAAGCATGTCCTCGGGTGAGAATTTTTAAAAAATTTATAACTCAATGACCCTGCCAGATCCCACCTGATACTGGACTTAAGATCTATACTAAAAGAATAAAGACAGTTCAATGACATTCTTAGACATTCCTGCCTTCTGGATGTGCTTTACAAAAAGAGGTGTGTTTGGATAATTTGGTGCAAATTCTCTCACAGATGGTATATGAGAGATTTATCTTCTTAATTATATTGTACATAGTAGCTTATAGCAAAGGTCCAGGACTCAAAAATTTTTAAATAGTTCTTTAAAAATAGCTAATGACCTAATAACTACTAGCTTTTATAATCAAATATACTACCTTAGGCACTCATAATACTTTATACATGAAAAGGGTTTATTACTTGACAATATGTCTCAAAAACTTTAAAAATGTGGGTTTTCTTTGATCTAGCAATTTTACTGTGGGATTGGTTCTTTAAAAATGGTCAGAAAAAAGATTTATGAATACTACTATTCATCACGTTTATTTTTAACAGCTTAAAAATGGCAACAACCCATAAGCCTACAAAAGGAGTATACTTAAATAACTTACTGTACGTTCATGTGGGGGAAATATTATACAGCCATCAAAAGGGTGTTTTCTAAGAATAGTTAACCACAGAGGGACATTCTCATGGTCAAGGACAAGGGAACATGAAAGGTAGGAAACTGATGAGGAGTATGGTCCCAACCCTGGCACTGATATACACACACACACACAAAGGAGAAACGGAAGACTGTGCCCCAGAATACTCAGAGTCCTTGGGTGGACTGCTAGGCATGATTTTATTTTATTTTCCACTTCATATACCTTTGATATCAATATTCATGCAATGATGGTAAAGTGTAGTTGAACTCAGAAAAAGAGTACAAATAGTACATTTTTTAAAAAATGATTCTTTAAATTGATTGCTGATGCTGTTGACTTTTTCAGTCTTGGGCCTTCTCCAGGTACAGCCCAGCCAATTAGGCACGGACTATTCTTCTCTTGCCTTCTACAGTCTGACCAATTTACTGCCTATTTGTATCACCTCCATGTAGAAAGAGGAGATGCGACAGTGAAAGTCAAAGCCATCCTTTTGGTAGGAGAGACCAACTGTACGTTTGTTTGGAGAAGGTGTGAAAGTCTCATACTGGCTAAAGTTACTTAGAGATTTGCCTCATCTATATAACCGCTGATGTAGAATGTGTTCTACATTCTACATGTAGAACCTGATGTAGCATCTGTCCATTTCGGCAGACAACCAAATCTTGGTCTGAGGAAATAAGAACCTGTAAACTAAGAATTTCCATGACGTCACTGAATGGCAGCAGCCCCTGTGAAATGCCTGCCTCCTGCTGTGTGAACCTTCTTGTCGGCCTCTTCCTTCACTTTGCTCACTCCTGATGCCTCCTCGTACCTGGGAAGTCCTTACCCAGCCACAGATTCACTAACTGGATCCTTCTCCACTTCTACGCCAAAGTCTGGTTTAACTGTCCATATACTGAGATCAAAACACACAATCCATGTGGCTATACTCTGGTTATACCTCCACAAACCCTGATTCTAGTTTGAATCGGCATGATTCCTTTCTCTGTTTTCTCTTCCTTCCTTATAAAAGAATCTGTTTTACTTAATTTTTCTTAACCAGGATCATTTAAAACCTGCTATTAAAGCCTAGTTGTTTTTTTTTTTGCTAGAATTCCATATCACTCACCTCCACTCTTAATTTTCATCCAGGAATTAAGATGTCTCATATTTTCTTTCCTTAAGTAAAAAATGAGGATTATAAAAATTATGGAATACACAATCTGGGTCACTGAGATGTACTATAAACCAACTCTGATGGTAATCTACAGATTGGCCAAAAAGTCAGTATGGTTATTTCTGTAAAATAAATGACACATTGTTTCATTTTCACCAGTAACTTTATTGATTTGGATATTTTGAGTATGTTGGCTATCTCCTGCTATTGGCTTCTAATGGGTAGAGGCCAGGGGTGCTGGTAAGCATCTTCCAATGCATAAGACAGCCCACAGCAGAGAAGTATTTGGCCAAAATATCAATAGTACCAAGAAACTTTGCAAACCACTTTTAACACGTTCAATCACAGCACCTTCTCCACACACCACACAAATCGTTTTTTGCATTTCAGTTTTGTTACCTTTCTTGAAATAATAAAGCATAGTATGCCAAAAAATGTTGCGTATATTCTTCCATCTTCAATATTAAAATGACTGCACAAAAACTTAACAATTTTGATAAGTTTTTTAAATGCATGCTGATATGACAGCTGTCACAATACAATCTAACAAAGTTGTTTTGAATGAAGTTAAAGACAACTAATCACTATTAAAACCATAGTATAGAAAAAACTAAACAAACATTTTGGCCAACCCAATACTTAAATCCAATGTATTGTTAATTGTCAAATATTTGTTTCTTTGTGATTCTAACCCCCCAAACTGTTATGTATCTCTATATGATTTATAATAATTTGATGGGGCATTTGCAAGATCATTTTCTTGTACCTGTGAAGATTTTGTTGATTGTGTTGTATTTGCAGATGTAGCTGTGACTGGAAAAGTTCAACAGAGTTGAATTCAGTTCAGCAGCTGAAGTTTCTCTCTATTCAGAGCTCCCACTCAGCCGTCCACTTGCTCCTTGCTCATCAACCAATCAACATTTCTAAGAACTGTGCCTTGCAACTTTCATTCATGCTTAGGTAGAAATAATTACAGATTAAAATAGCATCAGTCTCATTTCTATTTCTAGTTTACTGTAAAGGTGGGTATAAAGCACCCCTATAGAAATTCAAGCTCCTGTAAATATCTATTTGTTGTAGGGGTGAATTTTTGAGGTGATGCAGCTTTTCAACATCCTTGACATTAAGCCACAGCAGAGCCACTTAACTCACCTTCCTGTAAGGCCTGCTCCACTCTGGAGACCCACCGTGAACCTTGTCATTACCTGCACTGGTATCTCAGAAAAGCCAGTCCCATATTCCATGCTCAAACACATTGTCCATCCAGCTCTCTTGCCCTCAGAATACACTAGTTGTTGAAGCTCATACCAAACTTCTAACCCCCTGACCACTGGAACACGTGGGCTCCATGTCAATTCGTGGTTGCCAAACAGCTGAGACCACAGTCCTTTTCCACTCCCCTTGGCAACTAATCCAGCCTCCCATTTCTGTCCCCATGCTTCCCCTGTGACACTCTTCCCATGTGCTTTCAGACACCTTTGCCTGCCACCACACTGGGAAAGCTGAGGCCTTCCAGAACAACACTGCCAACACTCCATTCCTCACTTATACACCTCACGCTCCCCTCCTTTCCGCTGGTCTGAGGTCACGGCATTCAAGGCCATCCATTCCTATCTCCCAAGACTCCATTCTACCTACTTCATCCTTTCTCCTATCACTTCATCTTCTTTTTCTCACCAGGCTTCTGCTTGTCTTAAAACCAAGTTAAAAAATGTTCCCACTCCACAGAAAAGTCCTCCAGGGATGCGTCTCCCTCAGACTAACACCCATTTGCTCCCTGAGCTGTTCCCAGTCCCAGTCTTTAGTTCTCTCCTCCCAGTTTGCTCCTCTTCACAACTTGAGTTCAGCTCTCACCATCTGATACAAATGCTCTTATCAACAACCCTCCCCTACCTGCCAATCCAGGGGGGGAGGGCTTTTCAGTTCACACAATGGGCTAACTTTCTACCTTCTTTTGACACAGTTCATTACTTTTTCTTCCTTGAGACATTCTGCTTCCTATTGATGCTATAAGGCTCCCCTTTCCAACATTTCTTTGCCTCCTTTTCTCAGTGTTCTTCCTGAGTTCCTCTTTCTACCCTGTTTCTTAAATGACAGCTTCCCCATGGCCAGTTTCTCTTCTCAGCCTATTCTTCTAATGGGCAATGCCATTCATCCTGTGGTTTTAACCTCTGCCTAAACATCTGTGGTTCTTGAATACTTCTAGGCTGTCCAGAAGTACCTACAGGTCACTTTGATGTCACAAAATGCGCAGAGAATGGCCACTGTGACAGATGTTGCTGAATGACAATTTCCTCCTCGCCTTGGTGCTTGGGTCCAAAATCATGAATCAGTCTGTCTTCAAAATTAACACCTGTGGCTAAGTGTAAGCACGCGAACTGAAATAAACATGAGTTTATATCTACTCCACTGCAACGCTAATGCAAAGCATATCACCTAAGAAAAAGAGGTCAAATGGAACAAAAGCAGCCTCAAACTTCAGATTCAATGGCCCCTATTGAAACTGTAGAATCTCTGCAGCAATTAAGCAGAGGTGAGGTCATATGTATTGAGATCACTTACTAAACCTCTTGGGAGACCAAGTTTTGTTAAGAGTTATAACCAGAATGCCTCATGTAAGAGTTTTGGTTTAGGACTACTGATTAAAGCATGGAATGGCTACAGAACGATAAGTGCCAGGCAGACTTACCACTCTCCAGTGTTCAGGCTGATACAGCATGTCTAATGTTTCCTAGGGTCACAGAGTATGTTATTGTCAAGGGTACTGCCACGTGCACCTGAGACACACCATGACACCTGTGCCTAATATCCCACACTGGGACCTGATGCCACTCCATGGGATCATCGCAAACATGTCGCTAATGCTGTGTGACCCTCGACTGTGCTCTCAGCCATGGCGACATGATGGCTAATTTTAGTCTTCTTTGCTCATCAAAGAGAAATTCTGTCACCATAGTGAGAGAAACGCTAAATGGATTTAATGGTGTAGGGACTTCTATGCATAACCCTTTCCTGATGGTCAGAAGGAACAGCATTGCTCCAATGAACGGGTTCTTCATCAATGGTGAATTAGGTGCACAGCCAGAATTGGGAATCTGCTTTTAGTGGCATTATTGGAGTTCTTATTACGGGCCATTATGTCTGAAACTGTCCCGGTATTGAATATGGCTCTGGACTTTGTTACCCTGACAACCCATCTCTAGTAACCTGGGTACATATGATATGTTAATTATAGTACTCACTATGCACAATGCACTGTAGTTAATGTGTTCAGCCAGGGCTTAAAAACATGTCTGAGATTTCGGTTACAGCTTATTTCATAATTTATCTTTGAGAGCAGAACCTCTTATTCCTTTGCTTCATATTTCCAGGTAGAGGGAGTCCCATTAGCACAACGCTCCTGGGCATTTTTTCTGCCCCCTGCTCATGAGTTATCTGAGGGCTGAGTACAGAAGACACTTAGTCTTTTCAGCCAAGCCTCTTCCAGCAGCTGCTGGCAGGAAGCGTGCTTTCTCTCCCACTCCACACTATAAGCTTTACAGGCACAGCTCCTACAGCAGAGGCCAGCATCGAGCGTTCTCCCGAGGGCCAGCTGGGTAAGTCTTGCTCAATCAGGGCTAAAACAGTAGCAAGCACACTTGCCAGACCAAAGTCTTGGTCTTTGACCTAGCTCTTATCAGTAAGAAAGTGAGCATTTTGATCTGTATGTGTCTAATTCCAGCTTCTCTCAAATGAGCTAATGAGTGACAGGGCATTGCAAATCAGGAGAAACAGCTCCAATCATTAAACCATACCTATGCTGGTTTGGGCTCAGACGTTCGTACAGTCAATTCTTCCCTATTTTCCCTGGTGGGTAATTCTTTTGTCCAATGTTAAGAAGCACAAAATTGTTTTTTAATTACTCAGGCTATTTCTCTGAGAATATCACATTCAGTGTGTATTTTCATTACACCCATATCTGGAAGGACAGCAGGACGGAAAACTGGAACTTCAAAATACAAATAGACAAAAAGAGAAGAAAAATGTAGTGAGATTGCCAATGAGCCAAGACAGGCAGGGTAACCTGAATAGGGAAGTAAATAACATGTCTCTAAAAGATCTAGAATGTGGGGAAATGCTTTTAAAATGTTTATCCTTGCAATCAATTTCAAAGTCAAGCATCTTCTTTCAACGATGAGTTACTATTCATAGGCAATGCCAGCACCTAGACTTGCCGCCCGGCTCTGTTTTCTGACAAAGAAGATAATTTACATTTGGGTATGTCTTACAACATCCATAGACATTTCATCAACGTTTTGGCCCATTTTAGCAGCATATTTTCCTTACTCAGTCTTTCTGAAGGAAAGCCAGAAGAAATAATCCATTTTAGAGTATTTTTCTAGCATTGGTGTTTGAAGAAATTTAGATCCAAAAATAAAGTAGAACATTATGTTACCACAGTTTTTGAATCCACAAACTCCGTGTTCATATGGGTCAAATTCCATGACACCCCATTCCAAGGGACTGTGAAATTCTTCTGTCCTGTCATTCTGGTGCCTCAAATTGTGTGTAACCTTAGCAGGCCCAAGGCTGGGTCTTAATAATCTTTTTCAAAAATTATTTTCAAGTCTCATGATTTACTGTAAAGTGATAAGAAAGCTTGCTTTGTGCTAAGTCTGTAATTTCACTATCATTTTTAGTTGTAAATACGGATCCTATCGACCATTATTCTCAAATGCCATTTTACTGCCTACCTTAAGTAGATGTCAGACCTGAAAACCTTAACATGATCTATGAAGTAAAACAAACTTGTAATCATTTCTCATGCCACTGAATTATGAAGTTTTTAAAACTTTTGGGGGTAGAATATGTCCAAAGATAGACACACAAAGACCTGGGTTCTAATCATGCCTTTCCACCTACTGGTAATACTGTAAAAGCTACATAATTTCCTTAAGCCCCAGGTTCCTGTAAAATACAATAAAATATACTATCAGGTTTTCCTGAGGAATAAGTGAGATAATTCAGGCACAGCACTTAACTTAGTACCCAGCACTGAGTAGACAGTTAAAAATGTGGGCTCTAGAGTTTAATTCTGGCTTATCACTGTCACCTACAACTACTGTTGCCGCTACTGTTGAGCTCATTATGATCATTACCGAATAAATGTTTCACTTACTTGGCAGAAAGCAAGTCAAGAGCACATCTCGTTATGAAGTTAACACTAATCCTGAACACCCCAAACATGCCAGGCACTGTTCTGAGAGCTCTGAATGTATTAACTCATTAATTTTGAAAAAGCCTCCATTTTAATGTTATCCTATTTACAGCAAAATATATGAGAAAACCAAAGCACAGGGAGGTTTAATAACTTCACCATGTACACACAGCACGTGGCTGAGCCAGGGTCCAAACCCAGGCAGGCCCCACCCTGGCTCTCAGCGTCCTCCCTCCTGCCTCCCTACATACCCATCGGTCTTGCACTTTGCCCTGACGGACCACTTGGCAGAGATGTTGGTAGTTGCCTGAACTTGGTGAAAGAAAGAGCAGATTTAAGCACAGAGAAGTCTGAGTGGACAAGAGGGTGTGCAACCATTCTGGTGGGCACTTTGGGGCACTTACAAGAGCATTACCGGTTGGAGCCAGATAATGGTAGGGCTGGCAGTGGGTGAGCCCTCACTGGGGAGCTGTCCAGCCAGAGCTTGAAAGGCCTCAGTCATGAGGAAGAGATGGACTTCAGGCCATTTTGGGATAACTTTGAATGTGACAGAAATCCCTTTTCTTACACTGCATCAACATGGTGATCCCAATGCTTTTGCCTTACTGGCTCTGATTCCACCTTGACGAAACTGCCTACCTCATGCTCCAGCTGTCATCCGCACAACTGTCCTTCAGTATTTTGCTATTTCCTCATGCCTCCCCTCAGTCTCCTCTTCGCCACATTCAAAGCCTCACAATAGCTCCCTGACCAGTGTGGCTCAGTTGGTTGGGTGTCATTCTGCAAACAAAATGCCACCAGTTCTATTCCCAGTCAGGGCACATGTCTGGGTTGCAGGTTCGGTCCCCAGTCAGGGTGCATGAAGGAGGCAACCGCTCAGTGTTTCTCTCTCACATTGATGTTCCTCTCCCTCCCTTCCCTCTCTCTAGAAATAAATGACATCTTCCCTCAAAAAAAGCCTCACCATCGCTTCCACCCATTCAGCATGCCCTTATGTCCTCTCCACCCTGGACCCACCCCTACTTTCGTGATTAGGAGTTCAGGGATGGCGTGAGACAGAAGTTGGTTTGAACGCTGTCTCTGTCTTACTAGTTTTGTGACATTAGACAAGTTCCCATACCTGCGAAACAGGAGTAAGTATATCTGTATGACAAGCTGTAAGGATTAAATAAGAAATTCCCAAGAACTTAGTGTGCGTATTATACAATGCATGTCCCCAAACGCTGGTTGCTTGTGGTTCTTGCTGTCCTCATCTTGGATGTTGTGAGAGTACAGGGACACAGATGGCAATGTGACATCTACTCTAATCCTGAGTCAGCACAGCGCAGGCAGAGCTGGAAAGATGTTCTGATTCTTAAGCTCCCACCACGCACATCATAACTCCAGTCCCAGGAGTGAGTGCCGGAACACCACTTCTCCCTTTCTCAACATTACTTCTCTGGGCCTGGGGGTCTAACAGCCTACCATTCCGAGCTCGCTAGTAGTAACAGATATATGGACCTTGTAAAACATCATGGAATTCTTTTTAGTGAAAGATATAAAGGCTCAGTGATATTTTTTTACTGTGAGACAAGTGAAATTCTGAAAACCATGACTGCATTTGGAACGGTTAAAACAGACACCAGACAAATACCAACTTGGAAAACATATCGCGGAATAACAATTCCTCCTGGGAGTCCAGTCACTTCTAACTTTCTTCCCTAAGATGCCAACTCATGATGAAGAGCAATCAAACCCTGGGGTGGAAACCTCGGTTCCCATGGCTGGTCCTCACGCAAACGGGACGGTGACAGCTCGAAAACAAAGTCGTGGCAAACACGCTTTAGGCACCGGTGACACAGCCCTCACTGTCAAGTCACTTTCCCACTGACTCCAGATCGAATTTGGGGACATTCTTTATTCACTCATTATCCTCTTATTTGTCTTGAATAGGAACAATTTACCCTGTAAGTAATTCAGATTCCCTAAAGACTCAAAGGCTGAGTGTGGAAACTGACATCAGCTGTGCTAACTCTATTGCTGTCACTACGACATTGCAGGAGGAGAATACTCTAATTTCTTTGTAGACAAAGCAGGGATAATCTCTCTTTTTAGATCCTCCCCACAGAGCCTGGCGCAGACCCGTAACTATAGTCTGTACTCAATATTTTCTGAATAAGTGTTCCTGGATTGCAGAAACACAGGCCTGGGGTGTTTGTTTGTTTGTTTGTTTGTTTTCATTATATTAACCTTGAGCACTAAGGCTTACGTAGAAATCAGGAGTCCTCTCCACACAAAGCTGGAAACAGCCTCGATCTGAGTTCTATTCCTAGTTCTTCCAGCAGAGCACACAGGTAAGCAAAATTTCTGGACTCAGCCCTCTGCATTCCAATTCCAGCTCTATCATCTCGGGGAAGTTATCTGAGTTCCTTTCCTCATCTGTAAAATGGGGATAATAATATGGTCTATACCCCTTTAGGCTTGTCATGAGAAGTAACGGAAATGATATATACAGCATAAGGAGAGGTTTGAGCCTCTAGTCAGCACTCAGTATGTTAGCTATTGTTTTATCACGTGAAGGTCAAAGGGCCTGGGGCAAGCACTGAGTCACACTGCCTCACCAAGACCTCGTGTGTAAAGCAGAGTATGAACACAGTCCACTCCTGATCTGGTGGGAATTGGCAGGAGGCCCCGACTGAAAAGTTTCCAACTGTTGGTACAAGAATGTTTTCATCTCTAAAACAGATATCCTAGGACTTAAATCATAAAATCTGATGATACCTGGCTGGTATGAGGAAAGCTGTTATGTATTAGACCTGACTTGGAGGTGGGTGGTTTACAAGGAAGAAAGCTGGAGCGCTATTGTACAAGGCATTCCCATGCAACATTCATGCCTTTTTGCAGGATGGGATGGAGGGAGGTGCTATTCTCCAAAGCACAGCTGCTTTTCAAGCCAAATTCCCAGAATTTCTCAGTAAACTATATTGATTCAGGACAATGAAAAAAAGAAATTCACTCTCTTTTTGGTAAAATCACTATGAGTAATTTTATTCTGCCTGTTTGTATAGGAAAAATAGTAAAATCCATCTGCAACTTGGGCCAGTTACTTGAATTTGAGAGGTACTCCCTTCACTTTACAAGCTATTTGTGCACCATGATTATCTGTCCTCCAGACAAATCTCTGGAAGGGGTCACATACATGGAGGATGGGATCCTGACCTGTGAGCCCACCCTGTGCTGGCCACTTTATGTGCACCATCTTTTATCCACACAATAATTCCTTCAATGTATCACCACCAAATTTCACGGATCAAGAACACTGAGTGTCGGTGAGCTACATGACTTGCACACTGTCCTGGGGCATGGCACTGGGATTTGATCCAGGGTCTCTAGGGTCCAGAGTTCATGCTTCAGACACTAACGGAGGAAGATGAACCTTCCCGACTTAAACATACTGAAGTTTACAAGACAATCCTTTGCAGTGTTCCATTTGGAGAGGAAAAAATGATCCATCCTCATGAGAACTGGTGCTGTTCAATTTAATCTGGTTAGGAATGCAGTAATTAAGCAATTAAACTCTTTCATAATACTCTAGCAGAGTAATATCACTACCCATGCATGTCATTCCGAAGATCTTTTCTATCTAATGTCTATCAGTTCTGGTAAAAGGGAAAGCAACAAAACCCCCCAACAGCCCAGGGAGAGGGATATTTTCTTCCTGGTACAGGTACTCAGATATCTAATAAGAAGGTAATCCTTGTCAAACACTTTCCTGCAGAAGGGATCAACACTGACTGCCAGGTTCTAGCCTGAACTTTCCTATTTTAAATATTTGAATGAACCAATTACCATGGTTATAATGCAATATCGAGTAGTCTAGATTAATTGTCTTAAATTTTGCTAGAGATTTTGATTTCTGATTGCAAAAATTGTTTAAAGTCTACATTAATTTCTTTTAAGACAGGATGACTGGATCCATGCTAATTTTCATGGTAGGTCAAAACATACTTCCCTTTTTATTTAAGCATTTCACCCAACTATTATTCTACCACCACACTCTCACTTTGGGATAGAACCTTTACTAGTGGACATTCTGCTGACTTCTTTGCACGTGACTGGGGACAAAGGAAAGCTGCTGAGATAACAACTCAGAAAACCTGACTCACTCTCGCCGCACTAAAAAAGAAAAAACTTCCCACACATCCCAATCACTCACCCTGTGGTTAAGATAAAAATTTGAAAGGGAAGCAAAGAGTTTTGGGAAAGTTCTGACCAAAAAGTAAGGAAGTGTTTTATTAACCACCATGCAAAGTAAAGGGGAGGTCTTAGGGCATCTTATTCAAAAGAAGTGAGACCAGACTGATTCTTCTGGGCCCAGGGCCCAGCCCTGGTGCTGGTGGCACCTGGAAAAGACCACTCCGGCCACCGTTCAATGCTGCTCTGAGGCTCCCAACAGAAGCAAGAGAAAAGTCGAACCCCAAACCCACAAGCAATAATGACACTGCTTATAAAAGAGGATGAGACATGCAGAAAATATTTTATAATCAAAATTCTCGCCAGACAGGAGGCTTTTTAGAGGCCTTTGGGGAAATTTTTGAGGATTCTTAAATACCATTTCAAGCAAATGTGTATTGATGTGCATGCTCTTGTGACATCCCTCCATTTCTTCACTGTATAATTAGGAGGCACAAAGAAGAGAATTGCTGAGTACTTTCCCTATCCCGCGATGCCTTTAGTCTCTTGTTGATCAAATTCCCAGTAGGAGATTTAGTTAGCCAATGTCAGTGAAGTTTTTGAAGAATATCCATTTCTTTCTTTTTTGTGTATGATGATTGTTCCATATTTTAATGCCCAAGAATATGAATTTAAGATTAGGAGAGATTTAGAGAAGTTTATAGACTACTTTGTCATCCAGGGTAAAGCACACCAACTTCCCCTTGAAACCCATAAACAAGACTTGAAAGCCCCACATTAATGTACAGCCTTCTCAAAACCACACATACAAGTGCACTGACTCAAAATCCTAATTAGTTTATCTGTATTCTGCTCATGCCTTGCCATGCTCAAGGAACTTTACAATTTTCATCACCATTCACAAACAAGCCCTGACTCACCAAGATTTACAAAGCAATCAGTGGCAAAGTTAATTGGACTCTAGATTTTCTAACACCTACAGAAAAATCCATGCAGTTTTGAAAAAGAAAAATACAGCCAAGGAAGCAAGACTAAATTTAAGTGTGGCATTTCCAAACCAACCAGAGAGACAGGAAGGGAGAACAATTTACAAAGGATTTAAGTATGTGTTAGGTCAGTATTGTTTCTTTCCCTTCACATTTATGGTGGCTGGATTGAGCAATACAGGGTCAGGAAGAGCCTGGCAACTTCTACAATCCGACTCACCACTTGGGTCTTCTCGGGACTCTGAGATATCCTGGGGCAGAAAAGAGTCAGGAGAGTTTTGTACTCAAACCCCGGAGAGACAGGAGAGAGGGGAGTACATGAAGACGAAGCTCAGGGAAAAGCAACTGGATTTGAGGGCGGGGAGAACTAAGGGTTTTATCCTTGTCTCTAGGCCTCTGAAGCCTGGACTTCTATCTTTAACAGGCTGTTGCCTTCCAGCGTGCCCTTTCAAGTATATAAGATAAATTCTAGTTCGACCTGTGTGATCTTGAAAGCCTTGTATAGGAGTTTGAAGTCTTTCAATGTTTTACTGAAAGGGCAGGAGAGTAACATAACCCCGACTGTGTGTCGGGAGTTTTGACAAAAGCCAGCAGGAACCGAAAGGAGGGGGTGGATGTGAGAGAGGATTTGGGGAGAATGTATAGGGCTTTGGATGGGTAGAAAGTACAGGGCTTTGGAACGACTGGATGGAGGGGTGAGTGTTAGGAACAGGGGCGAGTGTTAGGAATGCCTTTAAGCACAATGGCTGAAGGGACGGTGCTGTCATTGAGGGAAAGAAGTTATGAAGGGAAATAAGGCATGCTGACACAGGCGCAGGCTGTGAGATCAGTTGCATTTTCAACAGAATGAAATCCAGGTGGTGTCAGAGACAAAGCTTTGGGGCAGAGGTTGGGACTGCCAGTATATACTTGGGAACCCTTGGCATGTGGACCTGGGGCCCTCAGCATGTATGAAATGAAGGGAGAAACCAGGGTCGTTGAGGGAAAGGAGTAGAGAGAGGTGCAAAAAGGACCAAGAACAGATCTGAGGAAATGGCCGTGTTGGGTTGCGGGCGGGAGACGAGGAAAGGAAGTAAGGGAGAACTCGCAGCTGCAGGGTTGCAGCATCAAGAGGAAAGATCATGCTGAGTAGGGGATCAGTGGTATCCGTCATTTCAGGGAGCTGGCTGGTGACCTCTAGTGACCCAGAGAAGGCAGAGGTGGAAGTCAGTAAAGGATTAAGATGTTAGGATATACCAGAAAATGGATGATAATAAATGTAGGTTTGTAGACCAAAGGGAAGGAGCTGGTGGTGACATATGGGATGGGAAGTGTGAGAGGGATGGGACACAACAGTGCAGCTTGGCTCAGGAAGATTCTGGAAGAAAGCAGTATCAAAATAGGATTGGGGGATGGAGAACAGAGACAGTCTTCAAAGAACATCTCAGAGAGGAAGGAAATTTCAGGTGTTTTTGTAGGATAACTTCAAGCTGCATGTAAGATTTATTTTTGTTATGTTTTAGTGGCAATAATAGCAAGATTTCATTTAAACATCTATTGTTCTTAGAGGACTGTATTCAAAAGACAAATTTAAAAAAACCCTTGTCTTCCAGCACATACTGTTGTAAACCCTCCCCAGGCCCTGCAAAATTAGCCTCCAAACTAGACAAATGATTTACTTTTCTTCATCTAGAAAGATGGTGCTTTTTTGGGTGATACAAAAAAAAAAATCCCCCAAAATCTTTGCGTGTTTGATGAATTAGAATTTCTAATTTAGTGAAGCAAATGTTTATCATAATTTCAGATGGAAAAAGACATGTTTGTTGAAAACAGGTGTTAAAATTCAAAAAATCCAGCACTTTTAACAAAGAAAGAAGTGCTGCTTGCATTGAGATTATATATAGGAAGCCTCCTCTTTGCAGCCTGTATAACTTTAATCCAATCATTCATGAGCTAGAATTATGCCACACACTGGAAGGACTGATAGAAACAGGTTCCTCAATCCATAGAGTTTAATGTCTCAAGGAGGAGAAACACAGAAACCTCTTTCCTAGATAAACTGTGGTTGACACTACCGTAGTGAACTGTGTCAGGGGTATGGGAACCCACCTGGGAGTGATGGGAGCGGGGTCCCCCAGGCCAGACCCATGTTTGCCTCTTCTCTGAAGGAGGACGGGGCGTGATGAGGAATGGCACTGGATGGTGGGGGAAATGGGAATGAAGGGGCAGGAAATGGAGCTGAGAAAGGACTGTGGAAAAGACTATGAATTGTATCCTGCCTAGGAATGGAACCAATAAAAGGAGTTGAAATGAAAAGGAGCATCATCGGAAATAACTGCCCCATTTGTTTTAACTGATACCTTCCTAAGCGCCTCCCCCACCGCCTTTCTTTAGAAACTTCCCACAGATTGAAAGCAAGATAATTCTGTCTTGTTCCTGCCTTTACAACTCTGAAGTTCTTTTATTTTTTTTTAAATGCTGCTATTCGTTTTTTATGGCTCTTTAGAGAAGAGTGGAATGGTCTGAGAGTTGTCACCAAAGTGTCAGAGAGTGCTCTAAAAACACATATGGCATAAGGGTGTTTTTTTTTTAAATCCTCACCAGAGGACATTTTTTCATTGCTTTTAGAAAAGGAGGAGGGGAGAGAATAAAGGAGAGAGAAAAACATCCATGTGAAAGAGAAGCATTGATTGGTTGCCTCCCATAGGCAGATGGGTGCCAGACTGGGGATGACACCTGCAACCTAGGTATGTGCCCTGCCTGGGACTCGAACCTGCAACTTTTCAGTTACAGGATGACGTTCCAACCAACTGAGCCACACTGGCCAGGGCAAGGGTGGCTTTTGTTTGGTCAATGTGTATGTAGTAGCTCTGCTAAAGCTTTAAATGAACTTGTGAGGAGTCCTCAAGGAACTCAAACCATCAAGCTGGCCCATGCAGGCACCACGATCAGGCTGGGTGTCTGCAACCCTTGAAACCTATCTGATGAACATCAGTTTGTAGCAAAGGTTAAGTCCGGCATGGGCAGAGTTAGAAAGGGGTGTGCGTCTACACCAAGATCAGCTCTCCAGTGTTCATGTTCAGCTCTTAAGCTCACAGTGGAAGCCCCCACAAAGGCCTCACACAGACTGACTCACATTCACTAGGGTGTAGTTTAGAATCTCTCTTGGGGGTTTCAATTTGCCTCTCCATCTTCTCCCAGTGGGCCTATCTAAGGATCACTTCCAAGTATGCAGGCCTGGAGAGAATTCCACTGAACCAAAAAATTCCCCTTATTGTTTGAAACTTCCAGTGGTATTTTAGCACCTTGGTGACTAAAATTCTATTGATTCTGCCCAGCAGATCACACTTTATTATTGATCAGACAGCCATTTTGCATGCACACACCCACACACAGAACAGCTATAAATTTTTATTGTAGATATCATATAAATATAAAATGTTATATAAACATTTTAATGGCTTTGCTTGATTTAGGGCTACTTATTAAAAGAAAAAGCATCAGTTTAAACTTCCATGGGTATCTTTTAAAAAGAGGCCTGGGTTTTCCAAATCATTCTCCCAGACTCTCAGATACTCTAATCGTATGAGAGAGTGGAGCTGTATTTTATAATGTGTTAAAAGGAAACTAAATAGTACATGGGACACACGTGTATGACCCTTCTTATAGGGCTTAGAACGTCACTGTGCATGTATTCTCACTTTCAGGATGCTGGGGATCATGACAGCAAGTCAATGCCTTGTCCTTGTAAGTGCAGGCGACCCCTCCATCCTTGAGTCCTCCATCCTCGTATGCTTGTGACAGAGAAAATGAGAACCACTTGACAACAGCCCACGTGATGAGACAGTTTGTGACGTTAGAGCACAAGGAAGTTCTGTGTTCCTTACATGCCAAGGCTGCCAAGCAGTCACTAATCAGAGATTGACACCCACAATAATCTGTAACCACAGTTAAACGGAATTCTCTAGCAGGGGTGTCCAACCTGCAGCCTGCGGGCTGCCTGTGGCCCAGGATGGCTAGGAATGCGGCCCCACACAAAATTGTAAATTTACTTAAAACGTTTTTTTGTTGTTGTTCATCAGTTTTCATTAGTGTTTGTGAATTTAATGTGTGGCCCAAGACAGCTCTTCTTCTTCCAGTGTGGCCCAGAGATGCCAAAGGTTGGACACCCCCGCTACAGGATGGCTGCCTTTATGGTAGACAATCATACAAAGGGCTCTATTAACCAAGCTGGGTGATCAAAGCAAGCACTTTGCCTGATTCAAGGGCAGTTTCCTGGGAAAAGTGGCTCCTAAGACAAATTTTGCAGAATTTGTGAGTGATGTAATTTTATCTCTTAGAAACCTGATCCCTTAGTTTCAAGGAAACTCCCAAAATTGCTTGACTCAAAGGTAATTCCCCAGTCGGTTCCCACCAGGGGTATATACTTGAGGAAAACCACATGGCAAAGGGGAAGTGCTCAGGCTTAGGAAGTTAGAGTTCAAAGTCATATGGACTCTAATCCCATCTCAGCTGATACTTAAGATATGGGTCTCTACTGAATTTCAGTTCCTTAACTATATATGGGGATTGATAATATAAGCTACCTCCTAGGCAGACTCCATACAATATGTATGAACTGCCCAGAGCCTGGGCGGATCACGGGTACTGAAAAAGTGGTTGCTACTATTATCGGCCGCTGAGAGCATAGTTAACTATAAAAAAATGGAACCAGGGATTTTGATACTGGCTATTATCTCTGTACGTTAGGATATTTTCCCAATAGTTACATGACCAATTTCTTTTATTTTTTCATATCTCTGCTCAAATATTACCTTCTCAAAGAGGCCTACACTGACTGTTTACTTACTATATTTAACAGGACAACCTACAGTGTTCCTCCCAACATTTTAGGGTCACCTAACACACTCTATAATTTTCTTATTTATTAGTTGTTGCTATTATGTGTTTTCCCATTAGAACATAAACCCCTCAAGGGCAGGAGTTTTGTCTGTTTCTCCTATTGATGCATTTCCAGCACTTAGTGGATTCTTGGTATTTGTTAAAGGCACAAAAGAACTGTGCTTGTGTGTGTTTGTCTTTGAATGTTGGTTGTATCAAAGAGGAGTAATGGTCTCTCACAGTGCTACTCACTTATCGGGTGAGAGTTGGGGCAAGCCTGAGGGCACTGCTAACCAAAGGGAGTATTTAACCAGCTCTAGCACAGCACACTGGGCCGTGTGGGCAACAGAAAGCTTTCCTGAAATTGGCTTCAGTATTCACAACATGCTCCCTCGCCTGGAATCCTTCACACATTATGCTCATCAAGCTGCACAAGGGAACAATGTCTGAGCTTTCCATGGAAACAGTAGGAAACTCTTGCTAAATCAACATCACCATCAGTGTGATGTCGATCAAGTTCACAATGTTCAGCAGAAACCTGCTTTTTTGTAATTTGTGAACAGTTTCCACATCCGCTAACTATTCATGCCTTGTTCAAGCAGATGTGTCAACATCTCCCCAAAATATCAATCAAAGAGCAATGACTGGAATTTTAATCAACTACAGCAGTTCTCAAATAGAATGGAGAAGCTTCCATAGCAAAAAAAGATGCTACGAAGTTGATCATGGCTTTTAGTCCTGACTGCTCTATCTTTGGCATCCACCCTACCCTGTTGCAATTACATCATCAATTCCACAAAGCAGGACTATGTCAATACCTTGTCCCCTGCACAGTGCTTGGCACCTACCAGACAAACAATAAATACCTCTTGAATGAATGAATGAACTAAGTTAATTCAATACATAGTTTAAAGCCCCTTTACGCAACCTAACTGACACAGTTCAAAGGCTAGAGATTAAAGACAGAGATTTTGTCCAACTGGATGGATGAGATTTGGCAGCAATATGTACAAAAGAAGGTCTGAGAGGTTTTGTTTCCCTCAAGCCTGACATGACATGAGGACCACTGTGCAACTAACTTATTAAATAAGCTAATGCCATCTGAGCCCAAATTAACAACTGACAGAAGCAATGTGTCCAGAGGATAAGAAACAATGGTTCTCCGGCATTTTTAACTGGTCAAGCCATACCTGGAAAAAGTTGCCCAGGTCTAGGTACACGTTTTAAGAAAACTTCTGACTAATCAGCAGTACTCCAGGAACTAAGTCTCAGAGGTAATATTGGGAGGAAGTGGGTGGTGTGAGAACATGTCCAGGTACTCAACTAGAGCAAGAAAGGCAAGTGGCAGTCACCTCCTTGTCACCTTGGCCAACAGCAGGTAACCCTCCTGACATGCAAGAGGTTGCCATCCACCTCAGTACACCCACCAAAGTTAACCATCATAGATGCATGAGCAGTAAACACTTACTCTACCCCCCTGATGTTTTGTGATGGTTTAGTAAGTGGCTTAATTGCAACACCAGATAACAAATACACAGAGAAGGAGTGTCTATTGTATATAAGAGGAAGCAAAATAATTCTATTTTCTTCAAAGATTAGAATAGAAGAGTTGATTTAAATCCTTAGTGGCTCTCAAGAAGAAAACTTTGGCTCTTAGGAAATTGGATCTTTACAAGGATTGGAGCCATCCACTTAATGAATGAACTTTACTGAATTTGAGCTTGGAAATCAGCAAAGCTGATCACCCATCACAGTTTTACCAGGCTCAGGCTGCTGAATCTAGCCTGGCTGAATATTAGGGAGCTTGAGAACTCAACTGGGTCAGGGGCCTTATCTGTTTTGTTTCCTCATGTTTACATTCAGGTAATGACATAGCATCTAGCACATAGCAGGCATTCAATAAATATTTGTTAAACCAAAAA
>CM052538.1:22654660-22679685 GCA_028533065.1 Trachops cirrhosus | reverse complement strand
GCTGGACCTCAGCCCCTGAATCCAAGAAAGTAAATTGCTGAAACTGGGTCTAAAAGCCACATAAATCTAACCAAGTATTTAGAAAATATTTACAAAAGCTACTTTTCAAGCTCTTGAGAAAAGGAACAGAAGTAATACAGAACAGGCCAAGCATCTAGGGGAGGCAGAATAAATTGAATATTTTGTGATACAAAACTCTAAAATACTCATGTTTATAATTTTTACAGATTAGTGAGAAGCAGCCTAGGAGAACAAGAAGCAAGGGACAAGGAGAAGGCACTGAGCCGGTAAAGAAAGGCTTTAAGAACAAGGTGATGATATGTTTTCTAAATCCTCACCCAATGATATGTGGTTCTTGTTTTTGTTTTTGTTTTGTTTCTTGTTTTTAGAGACAGGAAGGGAGAGAGAAAAAAACATTGATGTGAGAGAGAAACATTGATTGGTAGCCTCCTGTATACTCCCTGACCGGGACTGAACCAGCAACCTAGGTATGTGTCTTGACTGGGGATCCAGCCCACAACCTTTCGGTTATGGGGCAGCACTCCAACCAACTAAGCCATTGTCCCAGGGCCAAGGTGATGGTATTTTTAAACATATTGGGTTTGGGTTCATGATTCCAGCCTTCTAAAACACTCTTCCTCTCCGGCGGATCCTGATACAGGCTTAGCCATATATTTAAAACATACAGGTGCCATGTTTTAAAGATCAGTTCCCTTGGAGGGAACAGCTCTTCTTTTTACAGACCCCTCACACAGCTCATGAACTCATAGAAAGTACCCTCTTCACGATAGCAGGAGTTTGCCCACTTTCTTAAATGTACCTAGTTGAGGCTTTGTTGGCCTTACTCAATCAAAAGATTCTGTTTATAAATGAATAATGTGTTGATTACAAAGCGTTTTGGACCTGACTCTTCAGGCAAATCTGGCCTCTAGATTACATAGCCACAGATATTACATAAATGATGCACTTGGCTGTTTTCCACTATAACTTTATAGACACTGAAATTAAAATTTCACTTAATTTCATGTGTTATAACATATTCTTAATTTAACCATTTAAAGATGTAAACACCATTCTTAGCTTGTAGGCCCCAGGAAAAAAAAAGTGTTGTGTTGGCTTTGGCCTTGAGGGCATAGTGTACTGACCCCTGCTGTTTGAGATGAGCACTCCTACGGACCAATGAGAGCAGCGCAGGCTGCCCCAGGAGACCCCCAGGAGTGATCATTTTGATTTGATAAGAGCAACTTTTAATTTCATAATATAGCTACATAAAGAAAAGCAGATTTTAGGAGGATTGCTTTGTCCCCAGCAACTCTTTCAGGAAACTTCAAGGGTCAAGAGCTGTTTTGCATTGTTTCTAATGAGCTTGGCAATTAAGATAAAGTTGTTAAAAATAGCCATGTTTATAAAAATTCAACTGAATTCATGAACTCTGTAGACAGTGCAGTAGGCATGAAAGAATATTCCTATTCCCCGCCCCCAGCCCCCTGACATCTATATTCTTACGTAATTATACACCTGACCTGACAATGACTTCAGAATTATACTTCCCATCTTCCTGTCATGGAGGGAGAATGATAGAACACTCTGAGTTTTTGAAATTAGAGCATTAGCCTCCTATATGTAGACTTATAAAAGAAATTTCTTTTAAATGTAGATGTTAAAAATAGCCCTGTTCCTCAAAAGAAATTAATATAACTATGTCCCAAGGAAGTAAAAACCTTTATAATTAATCATGGTTTTCTTTTTACTGTGGCTGCCAGGAAATTCAGAGTCAATTTGGGCTCCAATTATAAAAATTAAATGATATTTATTCTTTATTTATATTGGTATTTTCCAAGGTCAACACTTTTGCCTCTCAACACCCATGATTTGTTCATTTTTTCTCAGAAACAGAATAAACCATGTTGGTAATACATTCACATCAAAATAAGCCAAACCTTGGCTGGTGTGTCTCAGTGGACTGAGCACCAGCCTGCAGGACAAAGGGTCGGCAGTTCGATATCCAGTCAGGGCACATGCCTGGGTTGCGGGCCAGGTCCCCAGTAGGGTGTGTGTGAGAGGCAACCACACATTGATGTTTCTCTCCCTTTCTCCCTCCCTTCCTTTCTCTCTAAAAATAAGTAAAAAAGTCTAAAAAAAAAGATAAGCCAAATGAAGCATTTCTTTCAAATATCCTCTTTTTCAAGACTGTCTTCCACTTCCCCATATGTTTCTATTCTTCATCTGGCTATTAGTTTTTTGTTGCCATGGCACTTAATATTCAAACAAACAATAAAAAACAAAGTAACAATTTCTGCCCACTTCCTGTCAACTCTTAGTTAGAAATTCAGGCCGAGTGGTGTGTGATTGATTCCAACTTGATGCACCCAGAGGTAGTGACATGGGGTGGCCTTGAACCGTTTACTCCAGGTCTCTTAGAAAGGAGACTCATTTTTTTACTGCCTGAGAGGCTCAAATGAGGTAAAATATCATATGATTTTTCTTTATTGGTTCAGTCAATAGGCATTAACTGAACACCTACTATATGTCAGACAGAGCAATGGGGAAAAAGGCGGGACAACTGTAACTGAACAACAGTAAAAAAAAAAAAAAGAAAGAAAAGCATGTGAAACAATAATTATCAATGCAACATACATGTTTGCAAAGCAAATACTTTTCTTTTTCAAAAAATAAATAAAGCAATACGTAAAACATAAAAAATAAAAACTAACCAATTGCACTCTATATCAAATTTTTGTTCTCACCTTATAAACAGGAAGTGGATTTTATAAACAGCAGAGTGAAGAACAGAGGACATAAGTAACTAGACCCTCACTGAGGATGTTGGGGCTGAAGCCACCATCTTTTACAACTGGGGCACATAGTGAAGTTTTATTAATTCGGATAGCCTTATCTGGAATCTAAGACAAATCAGACAGGAGCTAGATTACAGTGGAATATCTTACTCAATCAAAAGATTCTGTTTATAAATGAATAATGTGTTGATTACAAAGTGTTTTGGACCTGACTCTTCAGGTAAATCTGGCCTCTAGATTACATGCTTTAAAAAATTTACATGCTTAAAAGCCTTTATCTTACATGTTTTAAAAAAATAAAAACCAAAACCAAAAGTATCCTTCTTTTACAAATGGAGCATAACTTAGTTTTTCACTAATCACAAAGGAGCCTGT
Organism: Trachops cirrhosus; assembly: GCA_028533065.1. Classification (NCBI taxonomy): domain Eukaryota; kingdom Metazoa; phylum Chordata; class Mammalia; order Chiroptera; family Phyllostomidae; genus Trachops; species Trachops cirrhosus. The sequence goes on along the minus strand of CM052538.1, from coordinate 22,676,512 downwards.
TGGAATTGCGAGCAATCCACGCTGGCCATGGAATGGGGCGATGAAGAGCCAGGCGTGGGTTTGAAGCCCAGCCCTGTGACACACCAGCTGGGCTGCTCTGGCCAAATGTCCAGTCCGTCTGTGTTAGTCCTTTCATTTATAAAATGAGGGCAGTATTATATCCTTCCTAGTGTTGTTATGTGAAGAAAAAGGGAACTAAAAGAGCTTAGAACTTTGAATAATATGGCACCACACTCCGGATTCCAATTCCAGCTCGACCCATCATTTGCTGTGAGCATACACTTAACATTCCTGTGTTTCAGTTTTCTCTTCTATAAAAGGAGGGTAACTAGTTGCTTCTACTTTGTTAGGTTGCTGTGGGGAATAAATAACAGATGTAAAGCGCAGAGCATAGAATGAGCACTGATGTTAACTTATTAGGATAATGTCTGACACACTGTAGGTACTAAGTAAGTGATAGCTAAGACTAACAGTATTGGACATACTCAAAGAAATAGGGACCACAAGCCTGCGAAGGTAGAAGGGTCTTAGGAATCATTCTGCCCTATCTTTCATTTGACAGACAGGAAAACTAAGGACTAAAGCAACAGTAAGTGCCCTGTCCAAAGTCCCTCAGCTCTGGAGACAGGGCCTGAACTGTAACTCTTTGGAGTTCAAGTCCACTGTTCTTGGCCTGAAACCACTCTGCACACTGAGTCTTCCTGCCTCAGGGTGATGAGATTGTAATGGAAACCAGTTTTTCATCTCTCTTCTCCAAAGGGAAAAAAACTGGTTGGGGACCTGGGGGGTAGAACAAAGTGAGAGCAGCCGCTGGCAAACAGACAAGATAGAATACTCTTCCTTGATATGGGACATACGTATCTGGAAGGCATCAGGATTTAATTTTGGGTGAAACTGGCCAAGGATTTATAGATTAAAAATATAACTATGAGAAATAAGAATGGCTTTAGGGAATTACAGACTAATCAGTTACACTTTTGGATAGGGCCAGTTGATGGAATCATATAAATAAACAACCTGGTTGTTTAAATAAGAGCAAATATACTAAGGGACTAATCTAGTAAGGCCATTAGTGGTAGAGTGCAAAGAAATTCTTTTGGATGAGCTTCTCATTAACAGGCATTTCCAAAATGCAGTTGAGTGACAGGGTGGTCATTGCTATAAATCCTTTAAAGGAAGAGAATATCCAGAACATTTAGCTCAACATGACCATCTTGCAATGAGGAAGAGAAACAGAAAGAGCAAGTGGTTTGCTCCAAGTGACGTGATTAGTTTAGAGTCTCATGGATAGGTTTATGATTTAATGCTGAAGCCTTAAACAAAGAGTGGAGATGAACAGAAGTACAATGAACCAACAACACTGCAGAAGTCTCCACTGACTCTGAGAGCTTATCAGACACCAGACAACACACTAAGTTGGCCCATATACCTCTATTCCTTGCAAATCAATGAGTTAGGTACTATTATTATGCCATTTTACAGATGAGGAAATAGAAGCTTCAGGAAGGGTATGAGTGGTATTACCACTTGCATTAGCATCATTACCATTCCTACCTTTGTCTGAGCACATACCATGCACCAGGTATATATTCTAGTTGCTTTCCCTGCATAACTTGTCTAACCCTTACAACAACAGTCTTATAAGGTGGGTACTATAGTTAACTCATTCTACAGATAACTAAGCTAAAGCACAGGGTTAAAAAACTGGCTCAAGGGCACCTGGCCGGAAAGTGGCTAAGCCAGGAGATGAACCTGGGCCTCTGTCCGTAACATCTTCAAGAATAATAGGAAGGAGAAAGTACAAAGAAAAATTCCATTTGCAAATCTTTTGACTCTTCCAGCAGTAAAGACCCAAGCTGATAGGGAGATATAAATACAGGGAAGATCTTAAGGAATTTCTAAAAGTGGGTGGAGGGGAAACCCTTGGCATTTCTGTGGCTAACAGAGAATGGAGTTGAGCTACAGAAAGAATGGGGCTGACCCAGGAGAGCGATTTTTGCTCCAATGGTACTAAAGCTCACTACTATTTTAGTGCCATAATCTGTCATAGGAAAAGCAATACCTTCATTGCCTGGAATGCCATGTTAAGTGAACAGTAAATCAGGCAAGAAAAGAATATGTCTAAAGGACTTGGGAATTAAACACACACACACACCCTAAATTAAGATGGTTAAAGAAAGAGGAGTAAGTATGAAGAAATTTGGGAAATAAAAACAATCGACACATTGTTTCCTTTCATGGACAGACAGTTGTAATAGAACAACATAAACAATGTCTCCCAGGGTTTTTTTTATTAAAAGAAAACAGAGATGGGCGACGGCTTCTTTCTACTCTACGGAGAAGGCAGTCTTCTGAGCACTGACAACGATATGCCACCGAGTGTCTGCTTAGAGATCTACTGACAGTCTGGGAACTCTTGGTGAATGAAAAAGTAGGTCGCCAAGCAAGAATCATTTCTTATTTTTTGTAAAGTACTCAGTTAATGGTTAATACTTCATGTTGGCAAGTTTAACCAACCCAGCAGTTGGGCCATCTAAACTATGGCCAAAAAATTTTAAACGCCAAGTAAGTATGAAATGAAATGAATATTCTTGATTGAATGCATTTTTGTCTTCCAACTGCTTAAGTACATAAGCTCTGTGTTTACTTAATTTTTTGTGCCGTCAAACCCATGACTTTTTAAATGAATATTTTCTGATCAACCATAAGGGATTATCACTCACTTATTGACCAACTGCAAGAGACAATCACCATTTAATAAAACACAGTGTAGCCCCAACACCCTGAAACTCAAGGTGCAACAGTTTCTTTCAGGAATATATGTGGGTAAAGGAGCATTTGAATTAGTCTGGGATGGAAAGCAGAGCCATTTGTCAAGGTCAATGTTAAGTTTAGAGCCAGATGACATGGTAGCCGCCCAATCACTCTTGCTATGATTTTCTCAGCGAAGCTCTTTGTTTTCCAATCCTGCTGATGATTGCCCCTCACTTTCCACACAATAAATCTCCCCTCATACTGACAAACAGGAAAAAACCACTCAAATTCTTGCTTACATAATGTGTTTGTATTATTTTCTCGTGTGTGGGGGAGATCCAGAACTCAAAGGGCCTTGATGCTTTTTATCAATTCCACTAAACGTCAAGGGCAGGAAATAAAAATATTTTTCTCTTCCGACTCAAATACAATACCCCTTTGTGAAGTTGCTATGAAACTAGAAATAGCAAATCTGGGAAAAATTTCAGGTGAGAGATATGCATCAAAATATTTCATTTTGCTAAAAATATCTCTAAGTCAGTCTTTGCATTCCAACTCGCACCACACTGCAATTCAGGAAAATGAACACAATCTGTTTCGCCTCATATTTGCAGACACTCTGAGGTTATATGAAAGGGTAACATAACCTGTCCTATGATGATAATAAAAGTCCGCATAGGCATTTGCTAGTTCAGAGCAGTTGTTTTCAAGATGCAAACAAGAAAGGCAGAAGAGGAGAAAGAGACCAATCCAAAGCACTACATATTTGTTACCTGGCAACCAGAGTTTAGGTCAAGGACCCAAGAGGTAACTTAGGTAAGCTGGGGAGTCCCACAAGGAGAACTTAACCCATGACAGCAAAGCCTGCAGCGTCCTAACCAGCTGCCCCAGAACACATAAATGAGGTCCCCTAGGAAGCATAACCATCCTAATGGCGGTAGGGCTGATCTAGTGCCCAGAGATGAACCTGGTGGCCATAGGACATGTGTGTGGTCCAGGGTACACTCCCATGTTCCAAGCCCAAAGCAGTGGAGACACATGAGAGAAAGAGAAAAAGAAAGGAAACGCTGGGCCTTGGAGAACAGGGTGAACGCAATGGAACAACTCGGGGAGCACTCGACAGCCAGCAGCGCCTGCGCTCCTCTCTCCTCTGTAGGCTCCTCCCTGCCACCCGGTCTCCCAGTCCCAACTGCTCCCCTCAACGAGGGCAGGGGAGTTTTATTCAAGTCCCGCCAAGAAAAACTTTGCAAGGTTAAAAACACAAAAGGCTTCAGATATCTTGCTACTGAGGTTCCTTTTTGTAAGTTTCAGTATACACACACAGAAGAAAATTTACTTTTAGTCAAAGGGTTCAAGAATGTTGACAATTTTTTAAGGAGTCACTATGTTCTTAAACTCTTTCAACAGCTCTATTTGTTCTCAAAAGGGTTGTAGATTTAGTTAAGAGCAGTTCATCTTTCCACTGGCCCATTTCAAGCCAAAGCAGAACACAGAAGCATCCAGCTGAATCATGGGTTTGCACTGAGGGGGCTGGAGGGGCACAGCTGAGGAGTCCCGCATACAAGACCAAGAGTTTGCCGTGTTATTTGCTGTAGGAAAGCATGCCCATAGGCTAAAAGGTGGGATTTTGGACAAGAAGATAGAAGTAAACATCTGGAGAAGGAATATTTCCACAGCAGCCCTGTCGACGTGTCCCCTAAATCTGTCACCCATGCGGGGGAAAAAAGGCACAACTAGGATCCGCAAAAACCGTGGGGTGACTAATCATTCACTTAAGACACAGCATCTTTCTACCAAGTGATATATAAACCTATGACAAAAAAATACATAGCATATGCTTTCTATAAATATATGACACAGAAGCACCTTTGTTTGTTCATCGGAAACCTGGCCAAGATGTCAGGGCCTCAGAGCGGGGCCGTGCTCTGGGGCTTGGAGGCCTGCCGGGGGGCTGGTTCCTGGACAGAGAAGGTAAGATGTGGCAACATTCCTTCACACGTTGTCCAGTTAATCACGCTCACAATGCAGACAGAATGACACTAGGTCCATTTGAGTCTACTGGAGAGCACACAAGCCTCGATGCCCGTGCTCAGAGTGAAGAGAGCTTCACTTTGGTGCAGAATGGACCAAAATATGATTTTCGCATACAGTGAACCTGGCATGCTGCCTGGCTTGAGTGAAGTTTATGAGAAGAAAAATGCAACTTTCTTAAATCCAAGTCCGTTTAGGGACAAAACATCGTCTCTGCAGTAGCTCAAAGATGTCCCTAATACCACGCTCAAACTTATTCCATATATTTTGTCTTTATATTGAAATCTATAGCATAGGTTAACATAGTGCTATTCAAATACATAAAAATATGTAATATGATTTATAGTAAAAACCTGAGCCTAGTTAGACATTCTGTGCTGTGAAGGACAACAGTTGCCTTAGGGACAACGCCGGACCCACCAATGAAACTGACAGCTGTGTTTTCTAGACACAGTTCCATGTGTTACTTTCTCCCTCACAAATCACAAATTTATCTTTTAACAAACCAACATATTATTTATCAAAAAAACTGTTGATGGTACCAAAGAAAACCAGTGGACCCCCTGACCATTATATTTGGTAGTCAGTTTTGCCAGCATCAACAAATATTAATTGAAAAAGCATGTTTAGAAAGATTAATTCTTTAGCAATAATTTGAGGAATATTTACAATCTTTTAGTCCTATTTTCAGTAAGTTGAAGTTAATTCATATACACACACTATGGGAAGTTCTCCTCTCTTACTGTTAACACCTGCACTGATTCTGACTGTCCTCTGACTTATAACATCACAAAAGTCAGGTTTGCTCACAGGATACTAGGATGCAAGTACTACAATGGCATGGGCTTCTAGATACAACTGTGGCAATCGACATGCAATGCAAATATTTGTCTTACAGAAATGGAAGAAGAGAGAAACAGGGAAAATAGGTCAACTTTACACAGACACATATCCAAGAATTTCCTAAGCTTGTCTGTAGTCCTAAAAGCAAAATGAAGCAGCAGTAGTCTACACAAAAAAAATCAATAAATTGGGAAATGCTAAGGCTGATGAATTATTCTGGGAGTAAAATAAAAAATTGGAACAGAAATGAGGAAGATGAAATGAGAGTCTATCAGAAAAGACTCCAGCAGATTCGGGGCTCAGGTGCAAATCCCAGGATGCGTAGTAAGAGGACAGGAAACTCGATGCAGTCAGAAGTCCACTCCGACACAGAGCAGCCACGCAGAAGCCGGCAAACACAGACCAGCTCCCGGCCGCTGCTCCGACCGCAGTGTGGCTGAGGTCAAGCTTTTAGATGTCAGTCCTGGGGTCAGCTCTAGGAAGGGCAGGGAAACCTCAGTGACTTTTGAAGTTGTATCCTTTATGGTATTTGCAGGGACCTGGCCAACAACAGCCAGGGGGCTGTTTACTAAAGTCATTCCCCAGCACCACCCAGAGAAACACTCATAGAAATCACTGCCAAAGCTTACATGGGAATTAAACAGAAGGAACTGAATGTAGCCATGTAAAACATGCCCCAGTCATTTCGTAAGCTCCATTTCTTCACAGATGGCTGCTGTGGAAGAAATGACTGCTTACAGAAAACAGAGCCCCCAGGAATCAATCCAACCCCTGGGATGAAAGTAAAATAAAAAATTATTAATTATTCCATTCTGCAGTTCACACTGGTGGCGTAAGGGTCTGGGCTAGAAGACACTTAAGGACAGAACTGCCACTCACAAACAGAGCTGGCAAAGGCTAGTGAATGGTAGAAAGGGCAGGTACAGATCACTGCTGAAGTTCTCCAAAGACAAATAGGATTCACCAAATTAAAATATCAAAATGTTCTACAAACCAGTAACACTGATGAAGATCAGTGGCTCACATACATCCTTGTGTTTCCAAAAGATGTGAGGCTCTGGGCTCTGCAAAGGACCAAACAGAAGCCCACCTGCCAATGTAGTACCTGGAGCTGGAAAGAGAGGAGGGCCTCAAAAATATCCAGCCTTTTCCAATCTACCGTCTCAAAGCTGGGCTTGGGGACTCTCAGGTCTAATGGCTCTTACATCACAGCATTATAACAACTGCTTTGGTTCTCTCGTTCTATTACTATTTACCCATGCTCCTGCGTGTTGCAGAGGTTGATTATACACATTCTTGCTCAGGATTCCCATCTATTTTCACGGGTCAGTCCAATGCCCATGTCTGCATATCTTTCACTGCCTTTGTACTGCCATGGAGTTGGGCTTTGTATGCCACTCCACACCCACACAACTCTCCCCCAGCTTCCTCACCTCTCTTTCACTGATGGAAGCTCACTTTGAAAGCATCATCCTTTTGGGCCTACTCAAATACCCTTTTAATAGAGAAAAAGGAACACAGCAGCTGTGTGCACTGAACCCGTGAATTCACAGTGCTCAGTGAAGTCTAGACTGTGGCATCCGTTAAGGCTGTAGCCCTGCCTGTCTGTTTGAACACTAAATACGTCATGATTGGCTTAGTACCTGGCATGGAGTAGGAGCTCTATAACTATTTGATGAGGGGTTGGAAGTAGTCTTTCCCCCCCTAAGTTCCATCTTATTCTTTCATTCTCAAATTATTCTTTCCACTGAACAAAGGAAGATTTGTAAATCACTGGATTCATGGTTTAAGGGAATCATGAAAGACAGCATCAAAATCTCAAAAGTTCCCAAATGCACCCCAATAACCAATGCTGCTGCTCCTCCTCTTCCTCCTCCTCTAGATCTTGAACCACATTACAGGAAAAATTCTAGGGTCTTTACCTGTATTAACTAACTTACTCTCCAGGAAAACCATATGAGGTTGTTACTATATTATTTGCATTTTACAAATGAGGAAATGGAGACCTCGGATGGTTGAGTAACTTTCCAAAGAACACACAGCTAAGAAGTTGCAAGCCCAGGATTTGAACTGAGGCCACCTGACTCTGCAATGCCAGCTCCTAACCCCCACAGCGCACTTGCTCCTGAAGGAGAGTTGTGAAGAAGATCAACTGGGCACTCTGAGGAATGCTCTCCTGGCCATTCACTTATAAAATGTTTGTTGAGTGTTTATTATACATCAGATGACATGAACACTGACTGTTCCTATGTATTTAACATTCCTGTTGCTTTCCTAGTGGCATTGGCATATCCACCAGACAGTAAGCATGCTGAATCTGTCAGACAAGGAAATTCAGTGAAAACGGGTTCTCTTTTTTTAAAAAAATTTCCTGGTAGAAAACAACTACCACTCCTCTCAGCATTCCGTGGGACTCTAACAGGAGGCAGTGGGGCTATGAGGCAGCCCAGAATCGCACAGCTGCAGGCCCCAGTGGAACTAGGGGAATGGATGCAAGGGTGTCTGGGAGTCCCCCTCTGCTCTAGGATTAGACTGAGGAGGGGCACTGGCAACTCATCAGTGCCCTGCTTACCAGTGAGAGAGGCTAGCCATATGGAGAGTGCTCTGTTCTTGCCCCTTCTTCCCACCCTCGGAAAGGTCTTCTGGGCTACAAGAGTTACTTAACAGTCACTGGGTGACCCTCTACACACCTTACACAAAAGTCAGAAGAGCAGAGTGGCACGTGACGCAAGGCAGAGTTCCTGAATAAAAGGCAGGCTGCTTGCTGAAGGGTGCAGCCTCTGTTTGACGTGACCTTCACTCTGTGCAGTGCCCACCCATGCAGTGCAGAACAGCCCCCTTCTCCAGGGGCTGCTGAATCAGCCGCGCTGGGAAGGACTGAAGGGAAGTTGCAGACTCCCGAGACGCTTGGTTTGCTCAGCACCATGAAGGAAATAGCAGTCGTTCAGGGAGAGAATAAAAATGAGGAGTTGGCTGAATAAAGGCGATAAAAATAGATTTTCTGACTCTACGGAGATGAATCATTTTGCCATGGGGATCCGGTAGGCTCTGCTTCAGCTTGGTTTCCAACCCAGCCTCATAAATTTGACTAAGGAAAATTTCCTTCCCCTAGATAACCAGAGACATGAAGCCTTTCGATCTGGACAGGTCTGACAGGATTTTATCAGAGGGATACCCAGAAATAACCTCCATTCCTTCCCCAGCCTGCAGTAAATACAGACTTTGAAGGGCAAGGTCAAGCAGGCTACGCTGGGGGATGCAGCCCTCGAACCTGGACTCGCTGCCTCCTCACTCCCTCCCCGATTTTCTCCTCAATTCTTTCCCTCCTCATTTTAAGATATGGAGTTTTTTTTTAATTTGTTTGTTTGTTTTTTAGAAAGCAAAGGAGGTGGTGGAAACAAAAGGAGACTCAGGGGCTCAGGTGAAACGACCTCAGAGCTGTGCTGGCACATTTCCCCATGACTACTGAGGGGCAGAGGAGTGCTGGGACAATTCTCCAAGTTCTGGAAAATCTTCTCTCTTTTGACCAAATGAAAGTGTCTTCCACGACACGCCCCAAAAGAAAAAAGAAAACCAATCTTTACCTTGGAGAATAAGAAAGGGAACAATAAAAGCAACAGGTGGTAGAAATACCAGGGGACAAGGTGAACCCCATAGGAAAGTAATTTGGAGATTATTTAAGGCATATAATGAGTGTATAAAAAGTAACTTCAAAAAAAAACCAAGGCTTAAAAATCTAAGTAGCTTCCTTCCTTCCCTCGTGGACACCTACAAACACGGATATTTGCATGATGGATTTGACTTACCCCCACGCGTCCTCCTATTCTCCATTGCACTCCAGCATACCCTCACTGACAGGTGAGTAGTGCATCCTCCCGTGTGCTCCAATGGGCAGCCCCAGTGCTGCAGCTGGCACACTCCCTTCCCTTCCTTTTCCAAGCAGTTCTCAGCACAGCAAACCCTGCTCTGCCCAGGAGCAGGCAGCACCGGCCAAAATGCTGATGAAGTGAAAGAAAACTCACTGGAAGAAATTGTGATTGCCACACCTATCAGGGAGGCGGAGAATTCTGCTCCCTGTGAGAAAGGGGAACAGAATCCCCAGGGGAGGAGATGCCCAAAGGCAATTCTGTGGGAGAGCTTTGTGACAGCTGCTGGTGTGAGATAGGCCCCCAATACTATCACTAAATGTGGGTCTGGAATAGGCACCCAGTAGGACCTGAGGAACAAGAGTTCAAGTCCCGACTCTGGAACAAAGTGGCTGCATGGCCCCAGGCAAGTTACTGCCTTCTGAGGCTCGGTTTTCTCATTTGTAAAATAACGGTGTCTCAGAAATCAATCTCTAAAGAGCTTCTAGTTCTGAAATGCTAAAGCCTTCATAATAATCAGGAACAAATAAATAATGAGCACAGCTACAATTGGTTGAAAACATACTATGTACTATGCGCCATATTAGGCATTTTACAGATACTGTCTCATTTAATCCACAGTACTGAGATGAGGTTTATCTACCCTATTTTAGAGATGAGGAAACTGGTGAACTCCCTCTATGAATTCTCATAAAAATAAAAAAAAAATCATCATATCCATTCAGTGTTTTGAATTTAAGTGGAGGCATTCGATCTCTGTTCCTGAAATTGAGATGACATCTGAGAATGGAATTTCTGCACTGCGGGGTGATTAATGTGTTTACAACCCTCTGCCGGTAAAATTCTGAGGTGCTAGTATTTATGGTTATGACCATTCGTGCTACTGCAAAACCCATTTCCCACCTGTTGTTTTTTATTAAACCTCCCTAAAGGACATGAAATATTTCTTTGTGCAAATTCCAAAAACGGGGGTCCTGAAATATGTGCACAGAAACCTCGAGGCTAGATTTACTGTTTGGAATTTCCAAATGCTGTAAAACAGTGTTTACAACCAATTCATCATTTATAAGAGCTTATTAGATTGATATGCCAACTAACTCACTGGTATCGTGCCATTTATTGATACCAATACGTCAACTGGTAGGCTGACATTTCGTATTTATTAGTGACTTCTGTTTCTTCACCTATGGTATAGTTTCCTTGCATTACGGCTCTATTTTATCTTTATCTCTAATCATTCTATTTTATAAGTACTTTTTTAAATTTCAGAATACTTTTTAGATTTATAGAAAATTGCAAAGATGGTACAAGGCGTTCTGGTATAACTCACACACTGCATTTTACATTATTATGGTACATTTATCATAGCTAATGATCAAATACGGTATACTATTATTAACTAAACTCCATCTTACATTTGGATTTCATTCGTTTTTCCCTAGTGTACTTGTTCTGTTCCAAGGTCCCCTCCAGGATACGGCTGCATATGGACTTCGCTTGTTTCTCCGGCTTGCCTAGTTTCTCGTGAACCCTGGCAGTTTTGAGGAATGCTGGCCAGGTATTTTGTGCCTCAGTTTGGCATTGTCTGCTATTTCCCGCATGGTGAGACTAGCATTATGGGTTTCGGGGAGGAAGACCACTGCAGTGAAGTACTACTGTCATAGTGTATCGATCATCCTTTTTAAAAAAAAACAGGGGAAATACTTGTCAAATCAGAACTTTAAACTGAATAAAGTTAAATTTTATAAAAGACAGATTAAATACCAAACAATTTACTCACCAGTACAGTGTTTTATATTGTGGAGAGAATGACAGAGAGGGACACTAACTTTTACGCTCACTGAGATGAGGGGAGACTGAAGATTCTAGCAGGAAGCCAGTTAATGACAAGAAAGGCATCTAGCAAGGGCTTCTGACATGCTAGCCGAGGCAAATTTCCTACAAAAACAGTCTCAGACTGTGGTGATTGAACAGAAGTACTGGTTCATCGCAGCACGGTCTTACTCTTTCACAAAATGCTTTCAGATATTTGGTGAATTTTTTTCTCATTGCCAAACAGGATCCTTATAACCCTGGGTCTGGAGCACAGGCTAAAAATTAGTTCCACAAAAGTTTCTTCTGTAGGTAAGCTTGACTATGAAAAAGAAAGAAGTGAGACTTAGACTGAAATATGTCATTTCCTGCTATTATATATTTTTTTCCTCACAGCTCCTAACTGAAGGTCTGTTCCTACGGGAAACGGTGAGGAACTGATGTAATGTCACAAACTCTTGAATGCTGTTCAATGAAAGATAAGGAAGAACAAGTCATTTCTTTCTTCAAAGAATGTTTTCTTTCTTTTTTTTCTGCAACAGGAAGGAAAAAAAGCTAGAAAAAAAAAAAGCTTTACAGCGCTGCTATATATAACCTTCCACCTCTGCAGAGACGCAAGATAATTATGGAAACAAGTTTGGAAAAATAATTTGTGGAGCATGAAGAGGATATTAGACTTTAGCTAGTAAGTCTAGGCATTCATAACACATGTGAGTAAGAATTTGGTGCCTGGCTGGCTTACCCACTGAATTGTGGCCCCCTGCACCCCACAACTAATATGTGGAAGTCAGAACCCCCAGTAACTCAGAAATGTGACTGTACTGGAAAGTACCTCTATACTGTACCTCTTTAAAGAGGTGATTACATGAAGTGGGGTCCTTAGAGTGGGCCCTGATCCAATATGATTGAGTCTTTATAAGAAGAGGAGATTACGACAGAGATACACACACAGAGGGAAGACCACGTGAAGACACAGGGAGAAGATGGCCATCGGCAAGCCAAGGACAGAGGCCTCAGAAGAAACCAAACTTACCCACACCTTGATCTTGACTTCTAGCCTCCAGAACTGCAAGGAATTATATTTCTGTTGCTTAAACCACCCAATCTACCATAATGTGTCATGGCAGCCCTAGCAAACTAATGAACTTACCGAGCACTAACAGTGAAGTAAGAATCAAGGAGTACAAGAGAGGCTAGAGGTTATGAGGTTAGTTGGATATTATATTCAATGAATTGTCATTATATGAAGACCTTTCTAAGTCATTATCTGTCATGGTTTTCCTACCAAAGTGCAATCGCCAATGAAGGCTTCGGTGGGTTCAACTCCTCTCATCACCCGTCTGTTCCCATCACCCACCACCCTGTCTCAGCCAGTGTAGATCAAACCCACCACAGATAAGACTGCAAAACTTGGGGGGAGGGGCAGAGTTTCAAAGCTTGTGGTCATAGAAAAAGAAATCATTTGTATTTATATATCCTTAAGCATACAGATTTAACTTCAAAATAATCCATTCATTAACCTACTCCAATTTTTATAGCATTTTCCCTGAGTTCCAAACCAACATCTCCAACTGTCTGCCAGACATCTGTACATGAATATCTCTCAAATGTGTCCAAAAGGGAATTCATCACTTCTCCGGGAACCCACTCCACATCCGCTGCTCCCACGATACCTATTAAAGGAGTCACTATCCTCCAAGTTGCTCAAGTCCAAAATGCAGGTGTCACCTTCCTAAGATTATTTATTATATATCATTAATTTTACAATGTACATTTTTTAACCTCTGAAATAAAAATGCATCTTTCCACTGCTGGTGTCATAACTTAATTGGCAGCTTTTTTTCATTAGTTATACTTTAAAAAATGATGTCTTATCATTGATGGAATATTATAGCCAATGAAAAACATAGAAACATAGATCCTGTTTTCTCATCTTGATTTCAACTGCTTATACCAAGGTTTAGATGTTCATCATCTCTTATTTGGACTACTTGTCTGCTAATTGACTTTTGCTGGTCTTTTCCCACAATCTGCTTTCCATATGGGTACCAGAGTTATCCGGAACACAAGATGCCTTTGTTTTCAGTGGCTCTGATTGAATACAAAATGATTCTGAACACCCCCAGATGGCATTTCTGGTCTCGACTTACCATCATTAGTCCCCATTCCACAACACTGATTTCTCACAGGGGCCCTGGGGCTCCAGCTGCAGCCATACGCAAATAATAGCCACGCCCACACAAGACCCAGGCTCTTGGGGCTCAGAGCCTTTCTCATTCCATCCCTTGGGGCCAGCATGTCTTTCCCCTGACTCCACTGGACCTCACTATCTGTGGATGCCCAGCTCAGATCCCACATCTTCCCAAGTATTCATCTCAAATACAAATTTCCTCCTTGTATATTATTTCATTAACATTTCACAGGCTGCCATTATTAGACCTTACTTGTATATTTGTCCCCTAGAAGGTGACCCTCTGAAAGGCAGGAATTATGTCTTAAGTCATAAGTAGATTTTCACTTGGAAAGCAAGATGGAACATACCATCTCTCTTGAGTGCATTTGTGCAGAAGGAAAGGGGGAAACAGACCTTAGTGTCATGCGAGACAGGTGGTCCAAGGAAAACTGTGTTATCTCTAAAGTCCTATAAATACAAGGGACAGACTTCCAGACTGACAAAACCATTTCATGCACTGTGGGAGGCAGCTTCTGAATAGCTCTCAGTGAGCTCTTCCTCCTGTTCAGGTCCTTGTGAAGTCTCTAGCCCTTAAGTGGGGGCTGGACTTAGTGACTTGCTTCTAATTAGTATAATATGGCAGAAGTGATGGAATGTCACCTCTGTGATTAGCTTATAAAGGGCTGTGACTTCCAACTTGTTTGTTCTCTCTCTGGGGTTCGTGCTTGCTCACTCTGCTGAAGCAAGCTGCCACACTGTGAGCTGTTCTCTGTGAACAGGCCCACATGGCAAGGATCCGAGCGTGGCTTCAGCCAACACCCTGCAAGGAACAGAATCCTACCAACATCTACAGGAGTGAACTTAAATTCTTCACTAACGAGATTCTTCCCTAATGAAGTCTTAAGGTGACACTAGCCAATACCTTGATGGCAGCCTTGTGAGAGACCCCGAATCAGGGACCCGGCTATGTCATGCCCAGATTCTCAAACCAATGGAACTAAGAGACAATAAATGTTGTTTTAAGCCACTAAGTTTTGGGGTAACTTGTTACACAGCAATCTAACAGTAACTAATATACTCATTAAATTAGAAAATCCAAAGGCAGATAATAACCACAGGATGTGTGGGAAGGACCAAAAACTCTTACTGAGTCTTCCAAAGTACTCAAAATGGTGTGCAAGGTCAAAACCTTGCTGGTCTGACACAAGCAGCTCCGTGAATAACCTGATGCCTGCCGGCTACAGTGGACCTCAGAATTCCCCTTCAAACCCGGCCCCCTTACTTCGGGGAATGGTTCTCACAAGCCGACACGGTGTTCTCCTTGTATTCATTATATGGCCAAGCCTGTGGTTCAGGACGGCCATAAGTGAACAACAGTCCTGGCTCCTAAGAGTGATGTATGTAGTGAGAGATAAACCTAGGAGGTAACTTCAGCTCAGGGAAAGCCTTGAATGCATTTCTAAGGTGTCTGGATTGTTCTCCACAGGTGCCGGGCAGCCATGTCAAGCTGGTTGAGAAGATGATAGACATGAGACAATCTGTACTTTCAGAAACTACCCATGAAAACTGTTACAACTGGCAGTGCACAAACCATACCAACTCGAGAGGCATCAAATACACTCAGCATCCCCCAGGGTCACCTCCCCCCATTCCACTGAGTGCAGAACTGAATGTCCCCAAGACCTTGTGTGTTTTGTTGTTGTTTTTCCCGACAGTGGTGCTCTTTTATGTCTCAGCCTACTGAAGTGCTAACCACCAGCCCGACTCTGGCTCAGCTTTGGCCCTGAACTTGAGGGCAGCAAACTGAGCATTTCTCCTGTGTGTGGTGTGGGATGCAACTGAGGTTTTCTCACTGAGCCAGGGGTGAGGATAAAGGAAAGTGTGTCATTAAATTCAATTTTGGCTGAGATTCTTCCCAAGGTCTATTCATTTCCCTCAGTGAAATGTACCTCCTTCACACAGAACACCACATAGCTACTGGTTTTTATTTGTCCCCCAAAGAAGAGCAAGACCACCTCCAGAGTGGTCATGCAGCTATTAGCATGCATGACTGTACATGCAGCTGTTACAAGAAGCAGAGTGTGGCAGGAAAATATACCGGGTGGGATATTCTGCCGATGAAGGAGAATTCCATGTCTGCCTCTTTCTGAGTCTTTGTGTTCTGAATCAGCATTACGGGTAAAGAGGTGATTGAAAGGAATGAGTCTAACTAGACTGATTTGCAACAGAAAAGTCTGAGGGTTAGTGGTGGCACAGAAAGGGGTAAAAGCAAGAAAGAGGAGAGCTAAGATAGCGTGAGTCTGGAAGATTTTAGGTAGTTGGAGGTAGGGAGATATTTGAGGCAAACTGGCAAGTGTGAGACTGCTGTGCTAGTGTGAGACTGCTGTGCTTGTGTACATGAGAGAGAGAGAGATTAAAGAGAGAAGGAGAGAAAAGGGAGAGGAGTGCATATTAGGAAGTTTTGCTCCATGTTATTAATGGAACCACTCTGACATTTGAAAGACCACAGTAGAGATTTCTAATGTTCTCTTATTACTATCTTTGTTGAACTGCTGCATCATTGCCTGGGATGCTGAGATGGGGCCACATGGAGACTAATTTAATAGGGGTAACAGTAGAAATATTACCATTCTAGTGCCTTTTAAAATAGACCACTGCCTCAATTTGGTAAAATTAATAGATCTTAAAAGAGAGGGGTGTGAGGTTGTCTTCTAAAAGACATACGAGATCTCCTTAGAGGTTGACGCCTCCAAACCGAGGTTCAGGAGCTTAAGGTTCAATGGCACATTAAAAGGCATAATGCAGACAGTGTAACACAGTAGAAAAGGCACAGACTGTGGAGCTGCGCAAACCCAGGTCCAAATCTCATTCTTATTTTTGGAAAGCTGGTAACTTATTTCTTTGCACCTTTGTTTCCTGAGATATAGAGCAAAGACACAGCAATAACTACATCGCAGGGCACTTGTAGAGACTATGAAGGGTAATCTACTGCATGTGATATGTGGTAGGTATTTAATATATCATGGTCATCATTGTGATAACTCATTGATGATAAAACCTCTGAACTCTCTCCTGGCCTCAAACAGTAATTTTAACTAGAAGAGATACAGAGGCAGAGAACAGAACTTTGGACTAGCTTTTTGTAAGAGAAACTATAAGATAAACTGTGGGAGGAAAGGTAAATGCTGTAGAAATTTTAAGTGAAATTTGTAGACTGTAAACCTAAAATATAAGACATTGATAAGTATAAGCTCAGACACACAAGAGCTAATCTTCAGTTAGCATTTGCATGAAACCACTTCTGAGCAGGGAGACATCCCAATCAAACACGTGGGACTCAAATGCACCGCATTGTCACCGTCCTAAAATTATAGTTTTCGTAAAGGCCTTTCGCTCCTGCTACTCAGTTTTCAACAGCTTCATATATTCACCTTTTATCCAGACAATATATTTTATCTTTTCATAACGTGGAAACCTCTACTGCCTTTTTACCATTCCCCCTCCTCGGACCCCCCTCACACAAGAGACCGTCAACTGCTCTCGGGTCAGTTTCATAAAGTGAAACAGGTACCTTTCAAAAGCTTCCTAAAGTCTGCAGAGTTTATATCAACTTACATTTTTTATCCATTTCAGGAAGCTCATCTGTAAAAATATTTGAAGCTTTATATTTTGATTAAAGAAAAAATGCATCCTTTTTTTAAAGCAGAAGCTTTTGAGTGGGTTAGAGTAACTAAATAGTCGGGTAATTCTACCAGATACGTTCCAGCTACATCCCGCTGAGCTGCAGCCAGCATCCAATTTCCAGCCTTCACCAGGCAAAGAGACATTCTGTGAAGGGAGGCCTTTCACAGAGCTTGGAAAGATACTTTGAAATATCTTTCAAAAGGAAAGGGAAAAAAGGAGAAAAAAAAGTGATGAACTAAAAGTTTCCCCCTCCTTCTCACAAGAGGTAAAATAATGTCATTTACACGTGTTCCACTGTCAGCTGGGAACACTTGTGAGTCACATAACTAGGAAAGCGGTGACCAGGGCTTTGGAGCAATCTTAGCTTTTACAATTTCTGTGGTCTTGGGCATATAATTCCTGTTTATGAATGTATCTAAGATGCCCTTTCAGCTGTAGAATTCCCTTTTTTGCAGATCACTCTTATGCTCCTGGATTTACATGCAAGATCAAGCAAATATTTAATGATAGCCCTAGGAAGGTTCAGCTCCTGAGGGCAGAATCCCCGAAAATCATCTATTTACAATTATCCTTTACCTGTGAATGAGTGCACACACACACACACACACACACACACACACACAATGACTATTCCAATTAAAACCTGGGCAAAAGAAAGCTTCATTACAAAATTCATAGTGTGAGCAAGAATTGCAGACACTTATGTTTCTTGCACACGGTCTAAAGTTTCTGGAATGAAACAGTTTAGCATGATCTCCGATGACCATTAAATTGAGTTTCAGGATGTGGCTTGATTGTGCAACACTAAGGAACTGGCAGACCAAAGGGCAGGCAGCGTTTTTTAAAGTTTTTTGGTATGCCAAAACCGAAATTTGAGGTCTTTCTCTCTGGCAATAGCTAACAGTATCACTAACACCTAAAAAAGAATGCGAGCATCTGCAGGCAGTCACCACGCGGCTTCACGTGTCAGCAATCGTTACAGAAGAAACGCAGACCCGGATCCGGGGTCTTTGCATTCTTGCCAGGAAATGATTTTCAACTACTTTGTTTTAACACCTTCACCCCTGAATTCTTTGTAACCACAGCTCAACTCAGGGGCTAAAATACACCTATTCATGCCTTTGTAAACTCTACACATGTTTACAATTTGGGATGGCTACGTGAAAACACACTTTTCTACTTATCTTCAAGTCAAGCAGCTGGGCCATCCTAATGGATTCTTCTCAACACCAGGCCATTAGGGCACACGGCCGCGGGTTCCAGGCATGGTAAGCCCTCCAGTGTTGTGTCTTAGATCTCCATGGCCCGGACTACTGAGGACTCTTGATCAGTGGATGGTCAGTGGCCTGTCAACCCCCTGGCAAAGTAGAAACCAACGCAGGTCCTGACAGTCACAAATGCAGGAGGAAGGAAATGTCCCATGAAGAACACACTCACATAAAGGGCTGCATCTCTACTAACGCGAATATGGTCTCTGTCTTCCAAGGTACTGCAACTTTGAGGTCCCTCATCCACTCAGAAAGAAGAGACTTAATCCCCAACTTTTTATGTTATAAATTTTCAAGCCTACCAAAAAGTTGCAAGAGCAGGACCATGACAACTGTATACTACATATTCAGATCCAACACCTCACTGCATTTCCCTCCTCAATCCCTCCCTCCCTCTGTTTTTCTCCCTCTCTCCCACCCTCTCCCTTTGTCCATGTGTGTCCGTAAAACAATACACTACATGCACAGACTTCTTTTTGCTGAACAATTTGAAAATTAGTTGGACGTATTGTGACACTTCATCTCTACATTCTCTGGCTTGTGCATCTGCCAACATCGAGAGCGTTCCCCTAGACATGCAACTATTTTTGACAAGATCATTACTACATGAAGGAAATCCAACAACGAGAGAATACTATTATCTAATATTCAATCCACATGCAAATGTCCCCATTGTCCCAACAATGTCTATTATAGTTGTTCTTTCTCAATCAGGGCTCACACATGGCCTTTGGCTGCCAGGGCACCTTGTCTCCTTAGTCACTTTTTACCTGACACCATATTCTAGGCTTTGGGGGTGTGGAGGTGTCTTCACTCACACTGACAGTGTTAAGAGGGAAGGCCAGCTGTTTTAGGTATGTCCCTCGATTTATATTTGTCTATTTCCTCAGAAGTGGATTTAGGCTAAGTATTTTGGCAGATGTTCTGTCATGATGGTGCTGGGACCTGTTAGTGTATCAATGGGACACCTGCCATCATTTGAACTCAGGAAGGGTGTCAACATGTCTGATCACAGCAAACTGACTGCTTAAAGCTACAATGTCTTAACATGGATACTAAGCCATTTGCACGCCTTCATTTTAAACTGTTAACAACAGTTTTTCAAACTCTTACTCCTTGATGGCATACTCAACCCAGCTATCTTTTATCTAACATACTAACTCATTTGCTCCTAAACCCAGAAATGCTACCTCCATTCGATAACAAAAGATGATATGAACCTTAAATACTAAAGACTCCACCAGGTGGTTTTGCACTGGGTCTTGATAAATAAATAAGATTTTGTCAAGAAGAGCAGGGGGAGAGTATTATACTCATAAGAAGTATAATGAGAGAGGCATCATATCCGAGAGTAAATACTGTTTGAGGAAGTGGAAGCTGACTATAATCAACCAGGCAAGAGATGAGAAAGGCCTGCTTTAGGCCTTGTCTGGTGGCCAAAGAAGTATGAAGTAGGCAGACTGGAGGAAGTTGCCAAAATTTCTGAAAGCTGAACTGGGGCAACTGCCTGTCTATGCTACCTTTACTGATATAGGGAAATAGGAGGGGCAGGAGTGGTCACTGAAGTCTGAGTTCAACATGTTAAGTTTGAGATGCTGCTAGGACAATCGCCTAGAGCTGTCCAGTCCACAGAACAAGAGGTCCGCAGTTCAGGTGAGGAGTGATGATTTGGGTCAATGCTATGATGAGCTGAAGTCATGAAGAAGGCAAGAAAATGGGTGTAGACAGGGAACAGTCAGTAGGTTTGGAGAGAGAAGCCTGGAAGAACATTAACGGAATGGGATACTAGGAGAAAGGTGGTACAGTAAGTCTGCTTCTTGCCAAGACCCCAACTAGCACACTGGTTTTTGGAAACTTTGATCTGAAAGTGATTGAAAGACAGGAAAAGGCTTTGACCAGATTTGCAAGTTCAGGACATTAGTAAACAGCAGTAATTAACTATACTTAGGTAAAGATTTTTTAGACTAAAGATAACTTCATTTTGTGTGTTTTAAACAACACTAAGCAATGAACCCAACTGTTACACTATTTACCTGGAGGTAGTATCAGATTCTATGGGTTAAGGGCTCAGTCGCACAGGACTGCCCTCACTGCAAATGGCAATTACAGGTCCAGGTTATCACCTGTGCTTCTGACCAGCTGACTGTTACTCAGAGGTTCGAGTGACCCCCTCCTTGGGTTTGATTAATTTGCTCGAGTGGCTGACAGTGAAACATTTACTTATGTTAACCAGTTTCTTATAAAGGATATTATAAAGGATACAGATGAATAGCCAGATAAAAAAAAGTATACAGAGCAACATCTGTGGGAAAGAACATGGAGCTTCCATGCTCTCTGGGTACACTACTCTCCCCAAATTTCCACAGCCTCAACAACCTGGAATCTCTCTGGCCCCAACCTTCTGGGGTTTTATGAAGACTTTATTACAATATATAAGCATGATTGATTAAATCATTGGCCAGCAGTGACTGAATTCAATCTCGATGCCCTCTCCCCTTCCAGAGGTGGAGGATGGGGTGGGACTGGAAGCTCCAACCCTCTAATCACCAGGTTGGTTTCCTTGGCAACCAGTCTCCAGCCTTACAGGGACGGGGACTTTCCAAAAGTTACCGCATTAGCTCAGGTGTGGTTGAATGGGGTTTGCTATGGATAAAAAGATATACCTTTAACCTTCACATAACTGAAGCTATTTCAGGAACCAATAACAAAAAAACAAATATTATTAGATGATGCTCCCACTGCTCCTGATGCTTAGGAAATCCAAGGGTTTTAAGAGCTCTGTGCCAGAAGTGGACAAAGAGTAAATATATATATTTCATATTATAAATCATAGCATCGCATTAACAAATTGGTAAGGAGAATATAAAGATGAAGGTCAGTGGGAAAATGGTAGCTGGAAAAGGGCAAGGAAAAGGGAAAATGATGGAAAGGACAAAGAAGAACAGAAATTCAAGTGAAGAAGGAAAGAAGAGAAATAAAAGTGAAGGATATGAATAGAGGAAAGCAACCGAGGCCCCCCTGCAATCTTAAACTGCCCGCCTGCTCCAAAGCAGAGGCAATACGTAAAAAAGAACATTTGAACTACAATAAGCAATGATAGAAAGGTCAACATACATATCCCAACCCTTAGTTTTACTAAAATTATTTATGATTCACATTTTATTTTATTTTTTTAATATATTTTATTGATTATGCTATTACAGTTGTCATATTATCCCCCCTTCATTCCCCTCCACCCTGAACACCCTCTCCCACCCACATTCCCCCCCTTTACTTCAGTCCATGTGTCATAAGTTCTTTGCTTCTACATTTCCCATACTATTCTTGCCCTCCCCCTGTCTATTTTCTGTCTACCTTCATTGCTACTTATTCTTCGTATCTTTCCCCCCTCTCTCCTCCTCCCACTCCCCTGTTGCTAACC
>CM052538.1:22467892-22654160 GCA_028533065.1 Trachops cirrhosus | reverse complement strand
GCGCAGTGCCTTGCTTCACAATGGCTGTCTCGCTGGGTCTGCTGGTCGCCACCCCCTGGCCGGGGCCCACCAGTCACCGCTGCTTGTGCACCCAGGGTCTACCTGCTGCAGACTTGCGCACCGCCCCGGGTGCTCAGCTCTCCGCTCCGCGTCCCTCACCTGGCTCCGCCCCTCCTACTGGTCTGGATGAAAGCATCCACCTTTAAATCCTTGGTTGTCTGACTTCCATAAACTTCAATTTTCTGTCAGTTCTGGTTGTTATTTTGTTTCTATATCTTTGTTGTCCCTATCTTGGTTGTGCGAGGAGGCACAGTGCGTCTACCTTTGCCTCCATCTTGGCCGGAAGTCTGATTCACATTTTAAATTAAGGGTTCAAAATCCTTTTCCCTGTAGCTTCTGGTCTCAGAGCATCTTGCTTCTTTCTGTTCCCGTGCATTTTGCCAGGCCCCCTTTCACACCCTGTGTGTTTTGCTCCTGTAACACTCACCCCTGAGGCCTGGAGCTGCCACAGGCCTGAGGCCAAACAGAAGTTCATCTGTACTGTTAAGACTATGGCCTTAACATTCGGAAGAGATGGATTTAATAAAAAGCTTTAAAATTATCTATTACATATTAATATGTGCAATATATAATATACATATATAGATTGGTTATTCATAGAATTTTCAAATTTATTCCTTCCAAACCTATCTACCTAGTTATCTATTAACTTACTTGGTAACATGATTCTGACAAAGTTGGAAGGATTTTTAATGACTAATCATTAACTGACTACTAACCAGTATGGGAAATAGAATGCATTCACAAAAATAGCAATTCTTATAATAAAAAACAATCCATTACATTCAACTTGCTAGAACTATGTACTTATTACCATGATCCTCACAGTTTTCAAACACAACTGGGGTTTTTTTAATGTCTATTTTCAATTAGTTATCGTGATATGGCTATAAAACTTCTTAACAATCAGTAAGGTCATAGTAGGAGCCTGCCTAAATTCTTGACATTTTTCTCATTGTTTTCTGCAAAACCACATGCAGAGGAGGCAGTCATAATAGAGACAGTCAGTGAGCCGTCACCAGGGCACACACATCCCCAGCTTTCTGTGCACATGACGTGCATGTGTGGGTGCTTGTACACGTGCAGGTACTGAGTGCCTTCCAGAACTAAGGTGTGTTTGCCCTCTTGATCTTCCACCTTTTCCCCTTCTTTTACACAAAAGGCAACATCAATTAAATAATTAAAATTAGTTGCCAAGAATTATGAAACACATCAATGCATAAAAAAAATCCTGCTTCTGACTATATGTGAACACATGAGTTTCTCTGTTTTGGGTGGGTAGGTTCAGAGGTCAAGGGCTTTTGCTTCAGCAACTCTCCAGATGACATTAGGGTCATCTTAGTGTCCACTGTGTCTTTAGAAGAGTCAGTCTACAAATGTGGTATTTAAACACGAGTAGACGTTTAAGATTAAAAACAGCAACTTATCATGAAAGTGCTGCTTGGTAATCATGAAATGCTCTTTCTCTCTACCTCTTCTCCCCCCGCTCCCCATTCCAGGGCAATGCAGTGAACACTGAAATGAGAAACCATAATTACGATCACATTCCTGCCCTGGGGTCAGCCTAATTATCCACCTCTCAACCTGAAACAAATTTACCCCTTTAAAAATAAAGGCCCTTATCACTGATGGGAAAAATACAAACAAAGATTAAGATGACATTTAGGCATAACTGCAACCTTTCATTTTTAAGTGACCTCTTAGTTTAATGGCTTCAATGCATTCTCATTCAAGTGCAATATATATTGCAAGGGAGAATTGTAATAAATGGTGCTGTCATGACCCTGAGGTTAGAGCAAAGGAATATTGGCAAATAAATCTCAATTCTGGATACTCACCAATCCTGCAATGGGGGTAGGCAATCTATTGATCTTTTTAACAAGTCCTGGCTTTATAGCATTCAGCAACCTGTCATGGAAAAGGCAGAATGTCAAATGAGACATAAACCAAGATGGATCACACAAATCACCTTTATCCAGGGCTATAGTTAAATTGCTGAATAGGGAAAGCAGCGAATTTAAAGTATGTGGTAAATCTCAATAATCTACGAGCCTTAGTGCATACAGGTGAAGAGCTTTGCCCACATCGAGTTTGTCCATGGCAGGTGAAGTTCTAGAATTTGGAAATGTTGGCAGAGAAGAAGGTTGGAGACTGGGAGATGCTTCAGGGGAAAGGACAAACATGGGAGCTGGGGGGACACTGGGAGGGAATTGTCTAGGATCGGAGCCAGGAGGTACTACTACCTAGGCAGGTCTTGGTCCCTGTTCTCCTGGCCGAGGTAGGATCTTTCCTGGGATGCACTAAGTTCAGAGACCAACATCTATCATCCCAAATAATAAGACTCACTACCTCCAGACACTCTTGCTCTTTGAGGAGAGTAGCTTGTTAAATGTGATTGAACCTCCCTTAAGAAAGGGAAGAATATATTTAGCAAGAGGTTAACCAATCATGTCCTAAAGATTTTAAACAAGGTTGACCACAAATCCCCAGGTACAAAAGATATGGGAGAAAAGTATCTTGGGGGTAAAGGTTGAAATCATGTAAAAATGGTAACACAACAAGGGAATGCAAGAGAAAAAAATTATAACGACCTGCATTTTACTGTGAAAAAGGCGCGCCCGTGTTGTTGACCCAAATTTTCAGGGGAAAAAAATCTCTTGTTTTAATTTTTTAATTCAATTTTTAATTTATTTAGGCATTTGATTTTTATATTATAAGGGAATTTAAACATTTATTTTTGAACATATATGGTACAAGAAATTTTATGTAATAAATACAAAACACAAGAACAGATACAAGGTATTTCAGGTACTACCCATGTGTGATGCGCATCCTTATTTTTCCCTCAAAAATTTGGGCAAAAAGTATGTATTACATATGGCAAAATATGGTCCTTGTCTTCAGAAAACACTGATTCAGAGTGAAAAGAAAGAAGAAAAGGCAACTTGTAAAACTAAAATAGGGTTGGCATTGGGCTGATGCGGTGGAATGCAGCATTTGCAAGCGAGGTTATTCGTAAAGGGATAACTGGAGGTAAGGAAGGCCTGCAGAACTACAGCATCTATTCCCACGTTCAGGAATGCAAGGAGAGGCAGTCAGGTAACTTATCTCAGGCTGCAGCATAAAGACAAACTTGGGTCCTATAATCCAGGGGTCGGCAAGCTCTAATCCACAGGCCAAATTTGACCCAATACCTGTTTTACTGGAAAACAGCTATGCCTGTTCACTTACGTGTTGTCTATTGATGCATTTGCACAGGGCTGAGTAGTTGTGACAGAGAACATATGGTCCACAAAGCATGCAATTTTTACTACTTGGCCCTTTATAGAAAAAGTTTGCCAACCTCTATTACACAGGCGAATTTCAGAGATATTGCGGGTTCAGTTCCAGACCACCGCAATAAGAGTGACCATTGCAATAAAATCAGTCAAAATCTTTTTTGCTGGTGGAGGGTCTTGCCTTCAATTTATAAAAAACTCAACATCAGTGAAGCACAGTAAACTGAAGCTCAATAAAACGAGGTATGCCTATAAATTGTGCAATCTGAGATTATAGTCAATTGTGAAGAATCTGTCCTTACTAGATTTCTACAAATCTATAATAACAAAAGATTCTTTGAAATAGTTTAATGGTTAGTCTTGAATGCAGCCTATATTTCACTTTGACACCACTATGCATTGATATATTAAGAAACATCCCTACAGTAGTTATAACGGATAGGGTATTCTGTTTCTTCACCAAGGACTTTGCCTGTTCCTGGTAACTTTCACTGCTATTCCAACAGGTGACACTGGAGAGGACATGCCTGCTTGCCCTTCAAGATGGAGCTCTTTTCATGAACACACTTAGTTTTAACCATGAATTTAGTCTTTTTTGAAAAGTGTTTGTTTATAACTCTATTTGGAGTTATTATAACTTGTTTATAACTTAAGTTGGAAGGCAACTTGTTCTTTAGGAAGTTGAGGGCTGAGACAGTTGGTGCCCAATGATGAGGAACGAGGAACTCGCCCAGAGCAGGTGAGTGGCACAGTCAGGCCCGGCACCCAGGCTTCCTGAGTCCGCATGTGCCCTAACACAGGGTTTGAGTTTCACGTCTCTCAGCTTCAAATAAACAGATAGAGATGATGTCTCCAAGGCAGTTTGAAATGTACAGAACTGTAAAAATACATGACTTTTCTCACTAGTTCTCAATGATGTCATGTTAAACTGGATTTTAAAATAGTATTTGTGCACAGCACTGGTAATTTAAAAGGAATCAAAAGGACATTCGGTAAGTAAGTCTTGCTGTCATCCCGGACCCACAAGGGCCCAGAAGGGAAATCTTAAAGACTTTCCAAGGAAAATGTATAAAGATACTTATTTTTTTAAAAGGCAGATGTAGCATGTATTATACAATGTCCTACACCTTGTGTTTCTCCTTAATGATACGTCTTGGAAGTTGAACAATTTGCTTTGAAGAGTGTGCCTTATCGATCCATGTGGACCTGTGTCCTTTTCAGAGCTGTGACTACAGACGGATGGGGCTGGTGGGAGGGCAAGGGCACTGGCTCTGGAGTCCAGCCCACTGAAGCCAGCACCCTGCTGGTCCTCATTGGGGTTGTCACTTCAGGCAGGTCCATTGGTCTCAGCTTTATCTGTAATATGGAAAAGTAATGGCACCAATTGTATGGATGTCGCTGAGTCTTCAATGTGACAAAATATGCAAGAGGCTAGCATACAGCCTGGTGCATACTAAGTTCTCTATATAAATGTTTCTCTACATTTGTGTGTGTTTATAGTAATTCGATTCACAGCATTTTAGATCAACCATTTTCTCTAATATTTGAGACATTTCTAGTGAAATAAAATACTATTGTCACCAGATATTCCCAATCCTTTTGCTAATTAACCAAAATAGAAAAAATAACAAACGCCCTTCCCCTGCAAAAATTGTAAGTTAAAAATCACCTTTTAAAGAGGCACTCTTTTTTGTCATCTATATCTAACACTTGTATTAAAAGTATCACGGCTCCACCAAGTCCTCTTTTATACATGTTTTTATCTTAAGCAGTTTAAATACTTCATTATATTCATCATTTGTAGAATTATACTTATATGGGGTAAATCTTTCCTATCACATGAAGTTGTAAAAAAAAACAACTATAATGCTAGAGTATAATTAAAAGAGCAAGAAAAATCTATGATATCTACCAAAATTTTTAACCACATATTAAAAAAATAAAAAGCCGAAGGGCTCTTAAACATTTGGAATACTTTCAAAACCAAGACAGGTGTGTGTTTTCATGCAAACACTGCCCCAGCCTCGTACACAGTTTACAAAACACAACAATAAAAAATAACATTGAATTCACATTGCAGAAATGTCGAACACCTGCTTTTCTTGTATTCTGCATTAAACTGAGGGCATTTTTTTATATAATAGGAATCAACTGAGAAAGTTTCACAGAACAGCTACAAGTAAGAGTCAAGGCTACTCACTTGCAATTTTACTAAAAAACACTATTGCTTCCTGTGCAAATTAAAACATAAATATTTTCAATAAAAACTTAATGATGACATGCTTTAAAGCAATAACATTTGATGTTTGCAAACCTTCTGAGACGCACTGTCCTCCAACTGACCTGTCCATACAGACAGGCCGTGCATCCTCTCCATCCCTTTTACAGAAGAAAAGACTGAGCCCTGACCAGATGTGAAGACTCCCCCAGAGATGGGCCCAGCTAGTTTGCAGCACGCTGAGACAGTCTTCAAGTCTTAGGCCAGTCATTTTAATCTGTAGCTTGGTTCTTGAGAAAATCCAGCTTTAGTATGTAAGCAAAACATAAATCATCACACACACACCCCCCCAAACAAAAACCGTCTAAATACAATGGGATAATATCGACAGTAGATGGGAATGAAAAGAAAATGGAAGAGGACGCCTGCTGGCAGACGGTTAAGTGTAAGACTGATCAGATCCAAGTTTGCTCTGTGGGTGACCTACCACCTCACCTTAAGGGACTGCAGAGAATGCAAGGTGGCCATTCACCCCCACTGAGCAGAACCCCACACCAATTTCCCACCAGGTCTGTGCTCCCTAAAACCTGTAGCTAGAAGGCCTCAGAGAGTAATTTGCTCTCTCCATCTGTTAACAGATTATCTTTGTTCTCATCTAAAGACATTTCTGTGAGACCAGCATAATTCTACACAACAAAAAAATTAAACATCTGTAGTAATTCACA
The DNA here is from genome assembly GCA_028533065.1 of Trachops cirrhosus. Classification (NCBI taxonomy): domain Eukaryota; kingdom Metazoa; phylum Chordata; class Mammalia; order Chiroptera; family Phyllostomidae; genus Trachops; species Trachops cirrhosus. Next base: position 22,647,879 of record CM052538.1, on the reverse strand, counting down.
TTGCATTCACATGTCATTTGCATTAACTATATTCATGCCTACAAACAAAAATAAAGATAATTAAAAATATTGATGTGAGGCCTGATTAGGATAAAATATTTTGTGATATTTTATTTACCCAGCAGTTATTTATCAAGGGCCTGCTGTGTGCTGTGCACAATTCCAGGCCCAGGGGAGGCAGCAGCAAGCAAGACAAACACAGGTCCTGCTCTTCAGAACTTATCATCTTGGTCAACTTATCAATTTATCACATGGTGTCTGCTTAAAGGTGCAGCAGTGGGAGGGACAGAAAATAAACAAACAGATAAAAGAGAAGAAAATTTCAGATAGCATAAGCACTGGGAAGACAATCATCGTAAAGCTCAGGCAGGTGGTACTTCAACCAGGTAGTCAGAAGGCTGCTTGGGGAGGTAACATTTGAGAAAAAAATGGAATGACAACAAAGGTACTAGCCAAGGAGAGATTAAAGACAAGAGTTCCTGGTGGACTGAACAGTTAGTAGAAGGGCCTGAAGGAAGGAGTGGGCTTGGTACATTCAAATGCCAATGTAGCCAAGCAGAGCGAGCGAAAGGAGGAGACGTATCACATGAGAACCAGGGCGTAAGTGATATCCAGGCCCCAGGGAGGTGTCTAATTATTTCCTAAATACAATGCACTGGAAGTACATCTAAAGATTTGAAAGACAGAGATCGAGATACTCTGATTCATCATTTTAAATCCCCACTGCATGCAAATAGATAAAATACAAATTTACAACTAGATTCATGTAGAAAGCTTTTGCTTATTAAAACATGGGTATCAGAAAGCATAGATAAGTATCACCAATAACTTATAACACTCAGCTTCATGAAGAGGAAGGTGCAATGAATTTGGATTAAGCGGTCAAGGTTTTCACAGGTAAAGCCCACCCAAGCTAACTACAAGTTACTCTACTGGGATGTGGCTTGATCAGAGCCACAGTTTTCCCTTGAATAAAATGAGGATTTAAAAAAAAAAAATCTTCCACCCAGGACTGGTGAGGAGAGAATGGGACAATGTGCCGCTGGTGTTTGGTAAACAGAAACTTGCACATTCACACTCATTTAACATACTGAGCATGTCCTGTTTTGCTAGGTAAGTTATTTTAGTTTTAGCTTTTCCATTGGCCAGCTGCCAAAGACTAAAAGAAGTTTCCCTTATTTTCTTTTCCTGGCCACCTTTGGATAAAAATCTCACATAAATGAATCAAGTCAACAAACCATATAGTTTGCCTGATATGTCTGGTGAGAAATATGTAGAAACAGGAAAAAACATTAGGATCTTGGAGAATCTTTGATTATGAAAAAAGTTCAAGGCATTCAAGGTAAGCAAAAATACATGTGTTTCATATATTATACAAATCAAATGGTGTCTACTAAACTCTTATAGTCTAAATCTTCTAAATCTAAAACATACTGTGACCTCTTTCAGAAAGAGGCTATCCCCTATGTTCCTTCACGTGCTCAGCAAATTTTTATGGAGCTTGCATAATGTTCTGGCCCGAAGTTGGGTATGGGGGACATGAGGGAAGACAGGGTGGACCCCGCTCCCTCCCTCACGGGCATGCTCACCCATAGATTTAAAACCCACAGGAGGACCAGAACTGTGCTCACGCATGGCCCCCTGTCATGCACAGCCACCTACTGCACAGCCTCCCTGAGTATTGGAGGATGTGAATTAAAGACATGCTATGGAACCCATTCTATGGAATACTGTTCTTAAATGACTAAAGATTAGATTCCTTAAAGGAACAATTGGTGAGACATCCAGGAATGAAGCTGATGTCCTGACTAGATCCCAAGCTGCATTTAATAAATCTTTGCACCACATCGTGGTAGCCTCCCAATCATACTTTAATGGTTATAAAACACAAACTGAAGAAACTTGTTTCTATTTGCAATTTAAAAAATAACCTCAAATGCCTACTCTGGAATAGAGTGGCTCTGTCTCAAATGGACTCTTCCAGCAGCCAATATAATAGCAACCAATATAATGCCTTTCAAGGGGCACAACACTGAGAATAGCATTACAAAGGTATGTTACAAGACCATCCAGAGACAGTAGGCATTATACCAACAAGCAGCATATTTGTTATTGGACTGAAATATACACATTAAAGGTAAAATTTTTAAAGGATTGCAAAATTTAACTTATTCCACAAGTCATTCAATTCAGAAATTCAAATCTAATAATTATTCTAGTGTTTGGGGGAGGGCAGAGATGCTATCTGGACCTTGAACACAGGGTGGGGAATTCATACTTAATCTCCTGGGAGATTACTTTATTCTTTGCAACAAAAGATTACGTCATCATCTCTGTTAGCTTGGTTTATACAGCTGCAATAGGCAACTGTGATCACAAAATTACCTACTTTGTGTCACTTTTAATTTGGCTCAATGGTGTTTTTCTATGTGGTTTCCTTGATCACTTTCTGGGTTTGAGTAGGTATCTTAGATGAAGGAATCTACTCTTTCATTTAATCTAACATGGCAACTATTTTTTAACCTAAGCATGAGATCAATTTAACCTTGACCATAAACCTGTTACAGATGTCATTTTTAAAGCTTTCTTTTTAGAGGTGCCGTGGCAAAAGCAGGCAACTTAATAAACTTTCTGAGGTCAAGAAAAATTGACTAAAATAAGGGGGAAAGTGAAACCTGGACCAAAGGGGGAGTTTCATATGAACAAAATAGTGATGGAATGTAAATTGCCATCATTAATATCTACCAAATGTCTGAGGGGGGCTATGCATTGTCCAGAGTGTGTGAAGTATAGCTCTATTTAAGCCACTTGGCTTGAACATGCCTAAAGAAGAGATCATAAGAGCTTTAAAAGGCCTTTATAGACTTGAAATTCCAAGAAATTGAGCCTACATCTGTGAATTTTAGGGCTTGGCAGTACTGTTATTACTCAGTATAGCTCCTGTGGCAGAGACTGCTAACCAAACTTGTCTCCTGTCCCTCCTGGACACACAGCTAGGCTGCATTTGCCAGCCTCCTTTGCAATTTTCTGTAGCAATATAACAGAGTTTTCTGGCCAATGGGGTGTGGACAGAGTAATATATATCACCCAGGCCTGCCCCTAAAATCTCTCCCAGGCAATTCTCCATTCTCTCTCTCCTCCCCATTGGCACCAAGGAAGACCGCAGAAGTCACGTGTTGAGCATGAAGTTGCTGTTAGTTGGGGTCCCTGAACAACTGTCTGGAGCCGAGTCATCTCCACCCTTCCCTGCTGCCAGAGTTGGGCTACATGGGAGTGAGAAGCACATTGCTACTGTATTAACCCACTGAGATATAAGGAGGTATATAGCACCCAGCATTACCTTAATGATTATGGCTCTCCAGAAGGTCTTTTCCCATAAAACCCCTGTCCCCAAGTACAAAATTAACCACATGGGCACAGCCTTTCCCCCTGGGTCTTGCTGGGAAGGCAGCAGGAGAGAGAAGAGCAAAAATTTGGGGCATTACAAACAAATGGACTCATTATTATTGTCCTTCTTTCACATCACTTCTGACATTTATACTAAAAAAAACTAACACAACTAAATGGTCTATAGGCACGCAAGGGAACCTACAATTATCTGATATCTTGGAGTCCTTTTTGACTCATTTTTAATCTGTCTCACAGGCCAGTCTCTGCATGGCCATTCTTGCAGTCTGGAAATGACGAGACTTTTGGATTAGAAGAAAGCTAAGAATTAATAAAATAATCTAGATTAGGAAACTGTCACCAGACACACATCTGAGGTCTCTACCTTTGAGAAGAGGGCTTTCCCAGGAAGCTTAACTTTTTGCATTTCAGTAACTAATCCTGGGCCACCAGTCCCGGTCATCTTCCTCCACCTGCCCACCACCCGCAAACTGGCCCCACCTAACCCTTGGCCTTGGCCGTGCTGCTTCCCCTCCAAAGACTTCTGCAGGAGTCCTCCCAATATCTCCAACCGAAGCCCCTTCACCCCCAAGCTGCCTTTCCCACAATGCCTACTGTTCAAGGTCCTCCCTGCCTTTACAAGCTACAAGTTTAAGATGACATGCAATCCATGAACTATGAAAGCTGGCGATACAGGAACAGAATTTAGTATAACCTCCCCCCAAAAAAGAGAGAGAGAGACTCGAGTTGCTGTGACAGAGGCAAAGATACATGTAATCATCGTTGTGCTATGTGGTAATTACGGATAAATGATTGTAATTAGTATTTCTTTTGCACAGCTAAAACACGGTGTTGCTAAGTTTACTGTCAGGAGGGTGGACAGATATCCTAGAAAGTGAAATTGCTGTGATGTGGCTCTGAATGCTTCTGTACCCAGACTTGAGTGGGGTAAGCAGCCATCCCCTGACTCTCCACACTCCTGGAGCAAGAAGTGCTCAGAGCCCAGAGTTCCAGAACTGGGACCCATAAAATCCGGAGAATAATGAGGGCCTCCTGACACAGAAAGACCTGGGTTTGGCTCCAACTCTGCCACTCACTAAGCAGGTTATTTAAGTATTCAACATCCGTGAGCTTCAGATGTTGGAAAGTGGGGACAAAATACCCACAAGCCATGGCATGACAGTGTGTCATGTGCAGGTGACACACTTGGCACCGGCCTGGTGGAGAGTATACACTTCCTAAGTGGCAGCGATTTTTATCGTCTCTTTCCCTCCAAGAAGGTTTCAGCCCCGGCCTGGCCCACAGGTGGAAATCCGATGTGTCAACTGTTGGCTCACAGCTCCTCCGAGGCGTCCTGTCTGTGGCTCACCCTTGCTGGGAGTTGGGAGCAATGAAAGGACAACAGTGAGGGAATGAGATGACGTTATTCCTGTTGGAGGGTAGGCCCACATGGACGCAGTCTCTAAAACTGGGGATGGGGAGGAAGGAAGGGAGGGTCCCCACAAAGCAAAGACAGCACAGAGCTCCAAGGACAATCTCAGCTACGTTGCAGCTGTGCCCACACTGCCTCTGGTCCTGCTTCCCTGCCAAAGTGTAGCCGTATCTCTGGCCAAGGCTCCTGTCTCCCTACCTAACTTGTCATCCTGCAGGTGATAGGGAAAGGCAAAGAGCTACAAGGCCTTTGCTGTCCTAGAAAGGGCAGGCCAGCTTCTAGTGTGGCTAGTTAGCATTCCGGATTGATGTCCTATTCATTTCACCAATTGTTATCAAACACCCCACCCCAGGGGCACTAAGCCCACCCCCCACCCTCAGGGGACTGGGTTCCTCAGTGGGACTGACAGGATCTCAGCTGTGGTATGGATTACCTAAGACTCTGTGACGAACACTAGTTCTATGGGGAAATAACTTCCTCGGTCTAAATGAGTGAGTTGGAAAGAACTTTGGAAACACGGCCTATACAAGGTAAGTAAGGTTGCAAATTAAGGATGGACATAGCAAGACAGGTGTAAGAAGCATTTCTGTTTCTCCTTGGCACAGCATTTTATTTAAACATTTGTGTTTGGTGCATAGCAAAAAGTAATCAAAATTCTCCAACAAATGTCATTTCCTCAGAAGTGAACCTAATCCCATGCTCCTCTGTACAGAGACCGTGCTGGCTGCCTAGTGTTTGCTGGATGCTATTGAAACGTTTTAGCATGCTATTCAAGGTCTTTCTCAGACTGATCCCATCCTTCATCTCCAGTCTGTCCTATTTCTTCCCAGGCTCTGGCCACAATTCCTTCCTTAGACATGCAAAGCCCCTTCATATTGCTGAGCACTTTCACAAGCTTGCTGTCCCCTCTGACTTGCCTTTCCCACAAGCCTTTCCACATCCCTTTGTGGCCTCGCAAACTCCTACTCACCCTTCAAAACCCAGCTTAAAGATCACCCTTCTCTCTGAACCATTTCCTAGGTAGGAAGTATATCTTTCCCCTCTAGGTGCCAACATTCTTTGGCTTCCCTGTTTATCATACATCACCAAAACTGTCCAAATTTCCCACCTGGCAAAGGGTTAGTCCTCTCTGTAAGCCCAGTTCTACTATAAGGGCCAGTCCCTGGTAGGGCCTAAATTTGTTTGGTGAGTAAATTGATAATAAAACAAACAACAATTGCCAAGTATCGGGAAGCCGAAAACATCAGTTTTGTAATTCCAATAGACTTCAAGTTCATTGGCAACTTTGAAACTGCTGTTGTGTGAATCACATCTGAACCATTTTCTCAGCACCAAGACTAAAGGTGGGTTCAGGCAACTACATCATAAAAGAGTCAGCTGACAGGCTTCCAGTTCCTTCCCACCAATCATTGTCATTTCATTAAGTTCCTGCTGGTCTGGGGGATGGAGGGTGGGGATTAATGGAGTCACTGTGTTCCTCTCTAAAGGACAGTTGTGAGCTGGCTGGCCCCAAAGAAGGTTGTGAAGTCTCTGGGTTCTTCCCTTTGACGTAGCACAAGACACGAATGAGAAGGGGGCTGCAGTGGGGGGTGGCGGGGGGCACCATGGCTGTTTCCTGTCCCGCAGTACACAGCATTCTACTTTTCTGGGTTGAAATTTCTGGCAGCAGAAATACAAAATGCAGGCTTATTCAGAGGAATGGAGAGTGTCTTCTCGAGGCCAGAAGCTGCGACAGGGAAAGTCTTTTCGTCTGTTATAGAAAAGGGGTTTTAAGTAAAGGACAACTGTGGTATTTAAGCAATAAAGTCTCATTTCTCCACTCCACGGCCTTTCTTGTTCTGTTATGCTTCCTGATTTCAATGAGTGTGCCTTTGATATTGAGTTTTAGTTTTGTTATTTCCTTTACACCTGGCAGCCCATTACAATGTGATACTAGCGCATCTAGAAATGCACTAAATGACATTTGGAATGGGTCCTCTAAAGGGCATAGTAAACATCTTGAAGCAAAATTTTGAATATCATAATGTGTGTGTATGTGTGCGTTTTAACAGCGTGAGATACAACACAGAGGTCACCCACTGAAACTAGAATCTGATTTTTCTTTGTTCATTTACAAGATTATGCAACCATCACTGCAAACTAATTTTAGTTTCCTTTCCCCCTAAAAGAAACCCCATACCCACTAAATTTAACACCCCATCCCACCCGACCACAAGCCCCTAGCCGTAAACAACCCACATCTACTTTCTGTCTCTATAGATTCACCCATTCGGTACTTTTCACATAAACAGGATCATATAATACGCGGCCTTTTGTGACTGGTTTCTTTCACTTGGCATGATGGTTTTGGCTCATCCAGGTTGTGTCACTTATCGGGAGTTAATTCCTTTTTGTGGACAAATAATATTGCATTGTATGGATACATCACATTTTATCTGTCCATTCAGCGGTTGAAGGGCATTTGGGTGGTTCCCATCATTTGACCATTATGAATAACACTGTCATGAACATTTGTGTACAAGTTTTGTTTGGTCACATGTTTTCATTTCTCTTGGATATGTACCTAGAAGTATAATCGCTGGGTCATACAGTAACTTAACGTTTAAAACTTTGAGGAACTCCAACTGTTTACCAAAGTGGTTACACCACTTTACATCCCCACCAGCAACGTATGAAAATTCCAATTTCTCCACATCCGTGACACATTTACTGCCTTCCTTCTTAATTACAGCCATTCCAGTGGGTGTGATAGTATCTCATAATGGTTTTGACTTACATTTTTCAAGACTAAAGAGGTTAAACATCTGTTCATGTGTTTATTGCTCATTTTTATGTCTTGTTTGGAGAAATATTTATTCAGATATCTTTTTCTATTTTTAATTGGATTGTTCCTGTTTTTATCATTGAGTTGTAAGGGTTCTTTATGTATTCAAGATATAAGTTCCTTTTCAGATACATGATTTGCAAATAGCGTACTTTCTCCCATTCTGTGGGCTGGGAGATGGTATCATTTGCAGAACAAAAGCATTTAATTTTTATATAGTCCTATTTCTCTCTTTTTTCTTTTGTTGTTTGTACTTTTGATGTTATATGCAAGAAATCATTTGCTAACCCAAGGTCACAAAACTATACTCCTGTATTTTATTCTAAGCATTATACAGTTTTAGTTCTCACTTTTAGGCCTATGGCCCATTTTGAGTAAATATAGCATTGTCTGAGTACACATTGATTGATTATGAACATGTTAATAATTTCAAAATTTTTAAATTTGGAATCATCTTCCTTCTTCCATTCTCCTCTCATGGACTGCGTTCCTGCCATGTGTAAGCACCATGAGGCATGGAAAACTGTATGAGTCACTGTCGCTATGTCAAGGAATTTATAATGTAATAGAAAGTTAACACAGACAACCTCATGAGTAGTCCCATGTGTGAGACGAATTACTTGCTCTAGACAAAGCCAAATACTTTCAAATCAGAAACAATGGGGAGCGCGCAAAATCAAGGCTGTCACCTCCACCCCAGGCTGTTCGGTTATCCTTGCCGTGGGCACTACGAGGAGGAAGGAAGCACTGGATGCAGGCTGCAGGTAGAGGGCACCTTAGTGGAAGAAAAGATGCCCAATGTGTGGGTTTAGGATGTAGAAAGATGGAAATGGACAGGGAAGTGAGCACTCAAGTGGCTGGAATGAAATGTAGTCAAAGGCGGGCAAGTGGGGCAATGCAAAGAGAATCAGAGGAACGATAATCATTCTCTGTGGCCAGTGCAAAGGGGTGGTTTCGATAAGCCACATAGCAACACTGCTCCCAGACAGCGAGGGGCACCAGGTTCTAGGCAAAGGAACTTCAGTCATGTCCTGTCTTGTGAGCAGGGGCACCGGGAACCACGTAGCATGTTCGGGAATATTAGCCCCGTGGCAAAGCCTTCAGTGGTCTGTAGACTAATCACTCAGCCATAACGTCTCAACTTTCTATGTGCCCTTTTCATTCACTCATTCTTCTTCCCCTTAATACACAGAGGGAAGTCTGTTTCTGCATAGTTAACTGGGAAAAGAAATCATTTATGAACTAGGTCCTTGATGAGATATTTAAGAAAAGGTCCTCTCCTGTGGGTAACCAAAGGAAACATTTAGAATGGAGGACGCGAGGCAGGAATTTTGACCACTTCTCTGTGGGAAGCCAGCCCACCCAGCCTGACAGCCCAGTAGACACATCGAAAATGGATTATTAAGGAAATACAACTAAGGAGCTACCAAATCCTCTCAAATGCAAGCAAACCCTAATCCCCCGTGTGACTCCCCAGGCAGGCCACGGGATAGGCCAGTTTCTCCTCTACCACCCAAGCAGCCCATAGTTAAACCTGTTGTTATAATTTTAAAAGTCAATCAGTCATTCTAATAAATGGGCAATAAATTGGTGTAGTAGGAAAGAGATTAGGCCTGTGATTTTAATGAGCAGAAGTTTCATATTCATTAAGGCACAGACTGATGGGGGAAGGAAATCACCTATTTTGAAAGAAATGGTTGTATTGCACATTTTGAGGGAAGTGGTTTCTGAATTATAATTTTGCTAAAATAAATTTCAAACACATTTTTGGAAACATCAAAACATGCTCTATAATTCCTCTTATTGGTCTAGGCCATGTAAAACTATGTGTTAAGAGAAAAGAAGCTGTAACAAAAATTATATACTTTTAAATAGATAAAACTTTTGCAAAGATGGGCGAACTTGAGAATGTTTCAAATGCGCAATGCTCAAATGCACACGAGGGTCTCATGTAGCCTCTTGTAATCGATGCTAAGGCACAGTTTGAATGGGAACAGTAACCCCCCACACACTGTGCTGAGTCCTTCTTTTGAATAGCAACCAAGGGCTCTTTATTTGGTGAGGATTTTTTTTAAAGGGCAACACTGGGGGTCCATTCTGCTCATTCTGAGTCACACCAGTTTGCCTTCCATGTTCTTCATCTGTTTTCATCTTCCTTAACATAAGGCTGTCGAAAATAGGATAGTCAGTTCTTGCCTAAGTTCCCACCTAAGCCAGGCCAATCTTCAAACAAAAAGCAGCTTTTCATTGGAGATCTCTAAAAAAAGAGTGGGTTGAAATGTCCTCACTTGAACTTAAAAGCTTAATGAGCCTTGGTGCCAAAGAACTGGAGACAGGCCAAGTCAGGGAGGCCAATTGTGATTTGGCAGAAAGACAAGGGAGAATCCTACATAGAAGGCCTATCAAATTCTTAGCAGCCTGCTAAGGCCAAAATCAGTAAGCACAGGGGCACAAGTTTGCTGAGATTTGAATGAGCATCTGGGTTAGAGAAAGAGCTCTCAACAAAGAGCTCTAGACACTGGGATCTACCACCTTGGGTCTCCATCTAATCATCTGCAGAAGTAGGGGGGAAGATCTGCTCCAGATTGTTCACCCCCCAGGGCTGCTGAGAGGATTAAATAAGGGATGGGTTTGTGAATACTGAACAAAGCAATGCTTATTAAAAGGCACCAGTCTGGAGTCCCCAACAACTGTGGTGACCACACAGCCCAGTTAGCCAAGGTCAGTCCCAGATTTCATTGGTTGTACCAGCATCTCAGCTGGTTAATTCCCCCATTCACTCTCAAAAAAGTTTCATTAGAATGACAAACTATAAGCCATTGGGTCAGACTAATCTCATTTCTTTTGCAATAGTTAAGGAAATATTGCATGTGTAGTCTATATTAGATAAGACCTCTTAACAATAACCTGTTGAAATGATGCAAAAGCAGAAGCCAGAACTAAAACAATTAGGTTAAATCAGAATCAGTTGACTGGCAGTTCCCAGAGATGGTTGTTAAACTCTCTAGTCCCTCCCTCTACCAGGGCTATGAAATACAAGTGACCTCAACTTCTCAGAACTCTACTTAGATCCCTTGGTTGCCATGACACCACACTTCATGGTTTCTTCTCCTCTCTCTGATAATCCTTCATGAGCTTCTCTTTCACCTCTCACCCAGGGTTGAGGCTTCCTCGAACTAAGACCTTGTTCTGCTGTTCTATTTTTCTTTTAATTTAATTAATTTTAATTGAATTTTTTGGGGTGACATTGGTTAATACAATAATATAGGTTTCGGGTGCACAGTTCTATAATATATCACCTGTATATTGTATTGTATATACATTTGGGTGGTGAATCATCCAAAGTCTTCACTTATCCCCCCTTTACCCTCTCCTACCTTCCCCAACCCCTCTTTCCCTCTGCTGATCACCATAGTATTGTCTGTCTATAAATTTTGTTTTTGTTTTTTGCTTAATCCCTTCACCTATTCCATTCAGCCTCCAACCCCCTCCCCTCTGACAGCTGTCAGTCTGCTATCTGTACCTATGAGTTTGTTCCTATTTTGTTTATTAGTTTATTTTGTTCATCAGATTCCACATATGCATGAAATCATATGGTATTTGTCTTTCTCTGACTGGTTTAGTTCACTTAGCATAGTCCTCTCCAGGTCTATCCATGCTGTTGCAAAAAATAAGAGTTCCTTATTTTTTATGGTCAAGTAGTATTCCATTGTGTAAATGTACCACAAATTTTTTTATCCACTCATCTACTGAGGGACGCCTGGGCTGCTTCCCTATCATAAATAATGCTGCAATGGATATAGGGGTGCATATATTCTTTCAAATTCATGTTTTAGGCTTCTTTGAATATATTCCCAGTAGTAAAATTGCTGGGTCTAAGGCGGTTCATTTTTAATTTTTTCAAATTTATTTATTTATTTTACAGAGAGGGGAAGGGAGAGAGAAAGAAAGGGAGAGAAACACCAATGTGTGATTGCCTCTTGCATGCCCCCCCACCCCAGAAGACCTGACCTGTACCCCAGGCATGTGCCCTTACTGGGAACTGAACCAGCAACCCTTGGCTTCATAGACCCATGCTCAATCCACTGAGCTACACCAGCCAGGGCCATTTTTAATTTTTTGAAGAACCTCCATACTGCTTTCCACAGTGACTGCACCAATCTTCACTCCCACCAGTAGTGCACAAGGGTTCCCCTTTCTCCACACTCTTGCCAACACTTGTTGTGTATTGATTATTGATGATAGCCATTCTGACAGGTATGAGGAGATATCTCATTATGGTTTTAATTTGCATTTCTCTAATGATTAGTGACATTGAACATCATTTCATAAGTATATTGACCATGTGTATGTCTTCTTTGGAGAAGTATCTATTCAGGTCCTTTGCCCATTTTTTTAAATTGAATTGTTTGTTTTTTTGGTGTTGAGTTGTTTAAGTTATTTATAAATTTTGGACATTAACACTTTAGCCAGTGTATCATTAGCAAATTAATATTTCACAAACGAGGCAAGAACATACAATGCAGTAAAGATAGTCTATTCAATCAATGGTGTTGGGAAAATTGGATAGGTGCCAAAAACTGAAACAAGACTACCTTCTTACACCATACACATGAATAAACTCAATACAGATTAAAGACTTCAATGTTAGACTTCAAACCACAAAAATCTGAGAAGAAAATATAGACAGTAAAACCTCGGACATTTCTCATAGCATTTTTTCTGATATACTCCTCAGGCAAGGGAAACAAAAGAAAAAAATACACAAATGGGACTACATCACACTACAAAGTTTTTGCACAGCAAAGGAAACCATCAGCAAAATAAAAAGACAACCCACGGAATGGGAGGACATACTTGCTGTGATCTTTCACATCTCACAGCTCGACCTTGACGTCCAGCAATGGCTGGCAAATCTAATTTGAATACATACAATCCATCCTCTCACCTCTACCCCTGGGTGGGCTGTGTGTCTCCCAAATGCACCATACGGAAGTCATGACCTCTCCCAGCAATCAGAGAACCCTGCACAGCTTTCTTCTGGGTCCACACCCTGCTTGTCACTGACTACTGAAACTATGATGTTAGTTTTCAGTCATTTCTTTCACTCACCTATACCCTATATTCTACCAAGTCCTACTGAATTCTTCAAAATTCTTTTCATTTTGATTACTCTGGAGATCACACCCATAAACTCTTCTATGGCTTACAAGGCCCCAAGCACTCTTGTCCTTGCTTACTTCTCTCCATCCACCCTCGTCTCATACCATTGTCTCGTGTTTTCTACATTTTGACCAAACACTTCTTGAAATTCCTCCAATACACAGAACTTTTCCCTGCCTTGGGGATCTCAAACATGTTATTCTTTCAATCTAAAATATGCTTCCTTCCTACTCCCATCTCCTTCCTCTTTTTCTCTGGCTAATTTCTACTCTATATTCATGTCTCTACCTAAATGTCACTTCTACAAGAGAACCTGAAGTTTACAACCCATGTGGAGTAAGGCTTTAGATTCCAGATGTGATCAGGGCACCACTGTTACATGATTTTATTGCAGTGTACCTGTCATTCTAGTAACTTACTACACTTATAAGTGGGTTTTTAAAAAGGTTAGTTGATTGAAGGCAGAGAAGCCCTCCCCACACTGACAAGCAGATCTTATGTATGTACAATACGCCAAACACAGCATACTCACCCCAAACCTCTCCTTGTGCTCATGTCCCTGAGCAGGATATGCCTCTCCTTCCCTTACTCTATTTTCAGCTAATGTAAAATTCAACTGATGTAACATTTCCCCAATAACTGACTCCCACACTGTAAAAATCTGCCCTTGTTTAACTTACTAAATCTTGGTCACTTTTGCATTTACTCACATACAGGCTGACACTGTGACAACTGCTTTGTGTGTGTGTTCAATCCCTGAGCACATTATGAAACTCTTGAAGATCAGGAATCAAGCCTTGTATTTCCTTTTCACGCCCCTCGGTGCCTACTCTCGGGCTGTGCAGAACATGGTTGACATTCAACAAATCCTCCTCCAAACAACAAAATGTCTCCATAGAAACTACACCACATACTCCCAACCTGTCTTAGAGACGTGTACAAATCTGTGCGCTCCACATCTTATGCTGAAATCAGGACAAGAATCCAAGACAAACCCTCCTTCTTAGAATAAGCAGCTCATTCATCAGCGATGATATAAACAAGTGTTTGCCAATAGATTTCTTATCTTCAGAAAATCATTCCAGCAACATAAGAACTGAGATAAAAATCCACTAAGGCATTCTCTATTGGTCATTTATTTACAGAGTGGCATACTCAGACTCTGCACTCCATGAAAACGTGTCTGCAGAACAAACTGTAAGTTCAACTCTATGACTCCAAAGAAGACGGTGATGTCACAGAGCATTTTATACATAAAGAAAGCAGGTGCTTCCAGCCCTTGCCCTCCACGTTTTCAGTGATGGGTCCACTCTTCATGTAAGTGTGTGTGTGTGTGTGTGTGTGTGTGTGTGTGAGAGAGAGAGAGAGAGAGAGACAGACAGACAGACAGACAGAAGAGAGGAAGGAAAGAGATAAGAAGAGGAGAGAAGACAGAGATAGCAGATAATATTGAGGATGATAGTTAAGACAGGGAGAAAGTTAAGGTCACCGATGGTTAGGTGGCCTAGGTAGAAATCTTACTACTAGTCTCAACTTAGTTAATACGTGTTAGTAACAGGTGTATTATGTGCTACACAAGTGTCCAGTGAGGGAAATTCAAAGAGGATCAGAAGGGTCTTCAGGAAGCTTTCCACCTGGGACAGGAAGCAGATGTGGGACAAAGAGTCGAAGTGCCAGCAGTAGGGGTCTTCAGAAACCTGAGAGGGACCCACTAACTCTGCCTGGGGTGCTCTGGAACAGCTTCTCGAAGAAAGAAACTGCAACAGACTGGAAGGAGCAGGAGGAAATGACATTACCACAGAGGTCAGGGTTACCGATTTCAAAACAATCGTCTCGCCTCCAGCTCTGCCAACCAATGCTCATTACATACGGATGATGAAGTCTGTAAGGGACCCAAACTTTCTTGCCCAGTTTTTTGATCACAGACTGGGCAAGAAAAGCCAGAAAGTAAAATCTCAATTCGTTCATCCTGTGGCTTGTCGGCAGCCCTAGGCAGAGAGCCGATGGGTGCACGGTGACACTGAGTTCCATGGACTATGTCATATTCGTAATTGACTTTGGGCCTATTTCCAACAAAATTAACGAGAACAGCTAGTGATCCAGAGTGCCAACAAGAGCCAGACACCACTGAGCGCTTTATGGTATTCCCTCCCGGGAACCCCTCAGGGACCGTAAGAGGCAGTAACTTCCCCGTTTCATAGACAGAGGGGGAAAAGTTAACATTTGAGTGTCTGCTAGGTTCCAAGCACTAAACAACGAGTTTCCTACATATTTTCAATTCATGAAACCCCCAGAACACCCCTATGAACTAGATGCAATTACCTCTGTTTTTATAGGTGAGGAAACTGGTGCTCAGGGAGGCAGGGTAACTTGCCTGAGGACATGGAGCAGGCGAATCCGAGTCCTGGACTGTTCCGTAGGTTGAACCATATAAAATCACATTTTCTGACGGATTTGGTCTACTAGTACAACATTATCATAGAATTCAGCTTAAGGTTCCCCAAATGCATTCACTTTCCATTATGCTCTCTCATTAAAGGATGTGCACTGCCTTTTGTTATATGTGCAACATACATAAAGCAAGTATGGCACAATGATAATAACTGTATTCAGTTGTGGGGTCTGTGGGTAATCCTTACATTATTACATTACAATCCTTACATTATTCTTGTAACTTTTTTTTTGTTTGAAAATTTCTAGTAAAAAATCAGAGCTGGGGAGGCTGGGAGGTCTGGGGGGTAGATTATAAAGAAATTCCTGAGAAAACCTTTTGTAAAAAATTTATTCGATTTACCCAGATAGCATTTTTGCATTGCCCAAACTCAATTGCTTCATTTTATGAGGATAAACAATTTACATCTAAAATTAATTCCATGATACGTACAGGCTGGCCAACTTTTTCTGTAAAAGACTAGATAGTAAAGAGGTTCGACGACCCACACACAAACTCTGGTTTTGTTTTATTTTCAGCCCTTTAAAAAAGTAAAAGCCATTCTTTGCAAGAAGGAAGGCCAGTACAAAAACAAACTAAGGGTCATGATTTGCCAGCCCCTGATACAGATGGAATTTCATAGAGTTCTATCTAAATAATAAAGTCATAGTCAAGAAAACAACTCAGAAACTTTCCTTTCTGGAATGATTTCAAAACAGTCTGACCTGGGTGCGGGGAAGTGGATGACACTCACAGCAACTCTGTATAGGGAAGGGCTTCCTTAGGGAACGGGTTCTTTTTTTTTTTAATGTTCTTTAATTCTTCTTTTTATTTTTTTATTTTTTTTATTGTTGTTCAGGCTGGGGAATGTTTTTTTTTTTTTTGTAGCCTTCCTTTTGAATCCTGAGGTCCTCAAGGACACAATGCAGTATTCAATTAACATTTCTAACAGCATGACAATTGTCACACATCTGCAGCTTTGTCACACGTTGACCCCAGATCTCTAATGCTCAGTGGAGAGCCCAGTCATTTGAGCATTAATCTCTCAAACTTCAACTATACACATTTGGCAAAAGCGACAGAGCAAGAGATGATTGTAGCAAAAACACATCCACTACAATTCTAGCTGGCACATGCACTCTCTTTCATGCTTGCTATTACTGTAAGTTATGCACTTATGCATAAGTATCACTGTTTACACGGGGCTGCATATGAGAAGCCATGTACCTGTGAGAAGCCGTGTGCACTGCACTTTGCAGGCGAAGGAAAAGAGCTCCCGGGGCGATTTGGAGGCTGGTCAATTTCCATCTGCTAAGCTGCCTGTAGGTGCCAGTCTTTTCTCTCTGCCACCGTAGTTTTTATTTTTAGTACAGGCCCACTGCTCTCATTGTCTCCATCTAGTTTTGACGGCTCCACCTAAGCACACTGAAATCTGTATCATCCACTGACCACGGCTCCCTGTCCTCTCATGCCCTCACTCTCACTGGACTCGCCTTCTTATCTTAAGAAGGACAGCCAGGCCCTTGATGCTTACATTTTCAAGACCACCAACCCAGTGAGCCCCTAGAGGTTACCCTCTGTACTGCTCTTCTCCCCACACTCAGTTTTCTGGCACCAATTCCATCACAACACAACCTTTCAACCTCTTGTTTTTCTCTCCCACTGCAATCCCACCTCTAGACACAGGGCAGTGGAGGACAGCAAAAGCGAAGAAATCAGACTTCTGCATTTAAATCTTTCTTACTTGTATAACCTTAGCCAAGTTAGGCAACCCTCCATCAGCTACTTCCACTGTACAATGGGTATGGTAATAGTCCTCACAGGCTGCAGGTAGGTGTAGAACCAGGCTGGTAAGAAGAAAGTCAAGCCCCAGCCCCAGATGATGCCCTTTAGTTTGACAAGGACTATGAATTTAAAATTCCAGGCTCATAAAAGAACTCAGGAAATTTTTAGTGGACAAAGAGCATGGTGTCTCTCCACAGCTGCAACCAACAGTGAGAGCCTGATCCAACCCAAACAAGGAGATGAGAGTTTGTTGAACAAAAGGAAGAACAGTTTTCAGCTGGGGTCCTATGTTTTTAAATGTGGCTATATGAGTGGTGATTAAAGAGTTAGAACTCCTTAACCACCAGCATCCATAAAACTCTCTCTGGTTCTAGAGAGTGGCACAGCCTTAAGCACTTTTTAAAGAAATTTTACTGAATTTATTGGGGCGACTGACATTGGCTAAAAAAGTTATATAGATCTCAAGTGTACTCTGCTTTCCAAAGACAGGTGTTTAAAACCTGCATGGATCCATTGTCTGGCAACCCTCCCTTTCCCGAGACCCTCCAAGCTGAGTTTCCTGCCGTTTGGCCCTTGCCATCAGCCAACTGCACACCTGGAGCAGTGCAAGGCCCCCTACTGGCCAGCCTGGTCTCTGGAGACAAGTCCCAGAAAATGCACCTGCTAATGCCCGTCTGTAGCAGCCCAGTATGCTCAGATCAAACCTAGCCATGCCCTGACCAAAGAGGAGAGCGGAAATCTCCCTCCATTGTTACCAACCTTCAGTGCACACAGCTGCTGGGTCATGTTTTTGTGCCTCGTTGCTCTGTGGGACCTAGACAATAACTCACTCATCTTGGGTTTGTATCCTGCCTACCCAGACAGTAACATGTGTCCATGTCCTGTACTGGCCAGTCTCTCAGTTGCAACAACAGGCTGTTTGCTGTTCAAGCCCTTTATTCATTTAAAGAGACCTCTGCTATAATCTCTGCCTGCATGTTGTCTAACCATACTATTTCCTAAATATGGCCTGGACCTAAACCCTATCTCTCCACTCTGATATAACTCTAACACTCATGAATGTGTTTGCAAAAAGCCAATGGATAGTGGCTTTGCACACATAAGAGAATCCATCCTCTAACTCAACATCTTCATTTAGGTAAAAATCAAATCCTGTGTGTGCAAGTGTCTTTAGATCAAGAGCCTTGCCTTCACATGAGCCTACTCAGCCCAAAGTCAGGCATTGCCCCTGATGGATTTATTCACAGGGATGTGGTGGGGAAGCAGAGGCCTATAAGAATCTTTGGAACAAATGTTAGGTAAACAAAAATTGATATCCAAGACCCACTTCCACAGATCAAGAAAGATAGCATTAGGGACATAAATTAGGTCATATTCTGGCTAGTCCATTAACACGGGGAGAGGGCTAAGCCCAGAATCACTGGAGAAGCAGGTGCTAGAATCCAAAAGAAGTGTTAGGGGTCTGTCTGGGCTTGTCTCCGGTGAGGTGCTAAACCAGTTATGGTTCACCTATGAGATGAGCTCTGACTTAGCTTTCATAAAGAGAAAAGGTCTGGTGAGGGACGTAAGTATGAGAAAACTTCACAGGAAGGAAGGCATGCAACCAGCTAACAGGGGCTGTAAGTTTCTCTTTGAGGAATGAAGGGTTGTAGGGAGCAGGGGATAAAAGGATGCTGACATGAAATGTGTTGAAAGGTGCTGTATAATAATCAACATTTGTACACAAATGTAATTTTTCAGACACTTTATCCACAGGATCCTGTTGAAATTCACAAAAAAGTCTGTGGAAGGGGCAATAGGTATAAAGTTTTTATTATCATTTTAGAGAAGGGAAGTAGAGACTAGAGGAAGTTAACTTACTTAAGGGCGAAGAGGGACCTGACTATCTAGTTCTCAGGCTCCAAAACCCATGCTCTTTCAGCTACATCGGTGGATGGGTCCCAAACAACGTTCTGAAAGTCGCTAAAACTAGAATGCGTTCTATGTGATTCCAATTACATAAAGTTCAAGAAAAGATAAAATAGATGTGATGATAGAAATCAGAACAGTGCTTTCTACAGGTGGTTGAGATCACCTGGGAAAGGACATGGGGGAACTTTCTGTTCTATATACCCTGGTCAGGGTGTAGGTTACAGGCAAGTACACCATTTTGAAAACACATCAATCAGATTGTAAGTTTTGGAGCTGTGCATTTCATGTAGATACATTTCACTTTAATAAAATATGAATCAGTACCGTGATTACAGAACTTTTTAAATAAATCCAAATTTTGAAATCTTGACTTGAAGTTTGTGTCTACCCACCTATAAGTCTTAAGGTTCTAGTGTGTGTCCAGAACTACTTCACAGAAAGTTCCTGAATCCCTCATCCCAGCGGCACTCTGTGACAAAGCCCAGGCTCAAAACATACAAATTAAACTCTGCAGTTATGATTCATACTTGAACTCTGCCAACGGCACAAATGAAGCACATGAAAACGAGTTCAGGGAAGCAGGCCCAGAGAGGGACACTGCCTGGCAAGCTTGTCCCTGAATAGGAGCACTGTCTGCACTTGGCACAAACTGCTTTGGCTGGGGTGGGAGGGCAGGGCGGACAAGGGGAGAAAAGATGCTACTTTTATCACAATTCGGGCCACATCTTTCCAATTACCTGGGCCCGAATTCTTACCTAGGGACAGTGGGCTGGAGCTGAGTAGCCGCTCCCAGACGCTCCTTTATCTAGTCCGAAACCGCCACCGGGCCCGCCACGCCCTACTGACCACTGACCCCTCGCCTATTTCTTTACATTTACTGCTTAGCCCAGTGATTTTTTTTTAAATTTCAGATTCAAACTGATTAAATTCAAAACAAAACAATGGAAATTTTACCTGCAAACTGAATAGCACTGATAATTCTTTTTTAATAAAAACCAACTGGATATAGGCTATACTTACTCGCAGAGAAGGATTCCGTTTTCTAACCCTGTCCGAAAATCTTTATCACCAAAGCTCCTGCCAGTTACTTGCTGGAAAAGAAAAAAAAGAGAGCATAAATTTTTCATTTTTTTCATCAGCAAGCACAGTGATTATACACTTGTATATATTTACCAGCCTTGAAATAACTGGTAGCATTTTAAGAATGGCAAAAATGAGCCCCAAATTTCCTTTCCACGTGTAGTTTTGCTTAGATCAGCTAATCTTAAATTTAGACCATTTCTTTAAGGTTTTTTTTCCTATCTATTATCTTAAAAAATATCTGTTCTTCCTGATAAATACGTTACTTTTGGGGGGTTTGGCCATGATACATCAAGGCCAAGCCTCTTTCATCCATACACTTTCAAAAAACCCTGTAGGAAGTACCATCTAAGAATGAAGTATCTATGTGTTAAGATGTTAAGGGGGCAGGAAGGGAAGGGAGACAGACCCTAACCTTCAGAGACTAACAGTAAGACAGGAGGACTAAAGCTAATGTCCACGGTAACATGATGTGAAAGAGGAAAATAGGAGCTGGGAAGGAATGACCTCTGACGGCACCGGACGAAGGGCCAATGTGGATGCCTCTCCACAGCCTCTGGCTTAGGCTCTCGGGCGCTCGTTTGTTCATTTGATAAATACTTTTTGATCATCCACAACACGCCATGTAAATATGCACACTAGTAACTCTAAAGTAATGTCTTAAATAGCAAAATAAAAAGAAGTTACAGTTAATAAGCCAAGAAATGAGATTAAAAGAAATCACAAAACACTCTAACAATTTTAAAAAGGCAAAAAAAAAAAAATGGAGAAAGGAATACAGAACAGGTGGAATAAATAGAAAGGAAATAGTAATACTGTAGACTTACAGTATTTCCTAACCATATCAGGAAGTGAATTAAATATAAATAGCCCAATTACCCCAATTAAAAGACAGATTGTTGGATTGGATAAAAAAAGCAAGATCCGACAATGTGATGCTTACGAGAAATGCATAAGATAGAAATGCGTTAAAATACGAGAACAGAATAAGATACACCATGCCAACACTAATCAGAAAAAAGTTGAGTAGTCACATTAATGTCAGACAAAGGAACTTTTAGAACAAAGACTATCTGAGGGACAGAGAAAGTCATTTCATAATGACAAAGGGTTTAACTCATCAGGAAGACACAGCAATCCTAAACATTTTCACACCTAATTAATAAAAAAGCTTTAGAACTTCCAGCCAAGATGGAGGCATAGGTAGACATGCTTTCCTTCCTCACACAACCAAAAGCAGGACAACAACAAATGTAAAAACAAAAATAACCAGAACTGCCAGAAATTTGAACTGTGTGGAAGTCCGACAACCAAGGAGTTAAAGAAGAAACATTCATTCACACTGGCTGGAGGGGCGGAGACAGGCAGCCAGGGTGGAAAGGACTAACAGCAAGGCAACAGACTGGGCCGGGCGAGACGGGCAGCCCCACATTTGCATGTGGATAAGCCGGGAGGGACAACTGAGGAGTAAGACAGACAGCACAACCCAGGGTTCCAACACAGGAAACTAAAGCCTCAAAACCTCTGGCTGTAAAAATCTGTGGGGGTTGCAGCAGTGGTAGAAACTCCCAACCTCACAGGAGAGTGTGGTGGGAGACCCACAGGGTCCTAGAACATACACAAGCCCACCCACACAGGAGTCAGCACCAGAAGGTCCCAGTTTGCTTGGGGGAAGTGGGGAAAGTGAATGAAATCTGACAGAGAGCAGATCAAGTGCCATTGTTCCCTCTCGGACCCCTCCCCCATATACAGTGTCACAACACAGCGAAGTGAGTTGCCCCACCAGACTGAGTTCAAGACACTGATAATCAGGATGCTCACACAAATGGTTGAGTATGGATGCACAATAGAGGAAGAAGTGACAGCTCTGCAAAGTGAAATAAAGGAAAATGTACAGGGAACCAACAGTGACAGGAAGGAAACCAGGACTCAAATCAACGGTTTGGAGCACAAGGAAGAAATAAACATTCAACCAGAACAGAATGAAGAAAGAAGAATTCAAAAACTTGAGGAGATGCTTAGGAACCTCTAGGACAACTTTAAATGTTCCCACATCTGAATCATAAGGGTGTCAGAAGGAGAAGAGGAAGACCAAGAAATTGAAAACTTATTTGAAAAAATAATGAAAGAAAACTTCCCTAGTCTGGCAAAGGAAATAGACTTCCAGGAAGTCCAAGAAGCTCAGAGAGTCCCAAAGAAACTGGACCCAAGGAGGAACACACCAAGAAACATCATAATCAGATTACCCAATATTAAAGATAAGAAGAGAATCTTAAAAGCAGCAAGAAAAAAGGAGAGAGTTACCTACAAAGGAGTTCCCATAAGACTATCAGTTGATTTCGCAAAAGGAACCTTACAGGTAAGAAGTGACTAGAAAGTATTCAAAGTCATGAAAGGCAAGGACCTACATCCAAGATGACTCTATCCAGCAAAGCTATCATTTAGAATGAAAGGGAAGATAAAGTGCTCCCCAGATAAGATCAAGTTAAAGGAGTTCATCATCATCAAGCCCTTATTATATGAAATGTTAAAAGGACTTATCTATGAAAAAGAACAAGATCAAAACAATGAACAGTAAAATGACAACAAACTCATAACTATCAACAACTGAACCTAAAAAACAAAACCAAAAAACAAACTAAGCAAACAACTAGAACAGGAACAGAATCACAGAAATGGAGATCACATGGAGGGTTATCAGTGGGGAGTGGGAGGGGAGCGAATGGTAGAAAAGGCACAGGGAATAAGAAGCATAATTCATAGGTATGAAACTGACAGGGGAGGAGTTAAGAATAGTATAGGAAATGGAGAAGCCAAAGAACTTATATGTATGACCCATGGACATGAACTAAGGATGGGGAATGATAGTGGGAGAGCAGTGCAGAGCAGAGGGGAACAACGGAGAGAAAAAAATGGGAGAATTGTAACAGCATGATCAATAAAATATACTTGCAAAATAATAAAAAAGCCTCAAAATACATAAGCCGAAATAGATAGACTTGTAAGGAGAAACAGACAAATTCACAACTAGAATCAAAGATTGAATATCTCTCTTTGAAAACACAGAATAAGCAGACAGAAAATCAAAAGCTTCAAAATACATAAGACAAAATAGATGAACTTGCATGGAGAAATAGACAAATTTACAACAAGAGTCAAAGATTGAATATCTCTCTTTGAAATCAGATAGAATGAGCAGACAGAAAATCAATAAGGGTAAGGAAGAGTTGAACAACACTATCGACCAAGTTGACTTACTTGACATTTCTAGAATACTCCAACCTATAACAGCAGAATACACATTTTTCTTCTTAAGTTCACAGTGAACATTTATTGAAATAGATTAATTTCTGGGTTAGAAAACAAGTCTCCACAAACTTAAAAGAACTCAGTTTATAAAAAAGTACGTTGCCTGACTGACCACAATGGAATTAAATCAGAAACTAACAACAGAAATATCTGTGGAATAATCCACAAATAATTTTAAACTAAGTAGCACAATGCTACACAACTCATTGATTAGAAAAAGAATCAAAAGAAATTAGAATGTATTCTGTAGTGAAAGAATATGGCAATATAAAAATGTATAGAAAGACGCTAAAGTAGTATTTGGGGAAACTGTATAACACAAACCATCTATATCAGAAAAGAAGATCTCAAATCAGTGAATTTTGCTTCCACCTTAAGCAAATTAAGCCTAAATTAAACAGAAAGGGGGAAATTACTTTATATCAGAGTTGAAATCAATCAAATAGAAAAATTAGTGGTATCAAAAGCTGTTTCTTTGAGAGCAATAAGATAACAACTCTTCAGTCAGATTGATAAACCATTAGCTAATAAAATTGATAACCTTTGGTTTTTAGCCAAAAAAAAGACACAAATTATCAATACCAGGAATGACAGAGATGACATTATTTCATATTCCACAGACATTAAAAGGGTAACAAAAAATAGTGTAAATAAATTTTTCAGGTAGCAGCTAGGAATGAGCAGCAGAGGGGGGCTAAAGGCAGGGCCCTCGCCATTACAATCTAACAAAGAACTTAATACAGGAGGAGAGGAGCAAAGGGAGACAGGTCTCACCCATTAACCCAGCAGTCCTGAGCTCGGTTTGTGAAGATTGCTGGTGTCTCGAACATAAATAGCACAAGAGGAAAGGGATAGTCCTTGAGATTCTATGCTGGGAAAGGGAGCCTCTGTAATGACTTCACTAAGACAAAGAGCCTTTACTGACTGAGAAAGAAAGCCTCTGTGGCTGTACATTATGCCCAAGATTTAGAAGGGGAGGGAGAAAGCTAGAAGCTGACTCAGGTATATAACTCAGGTATATTAGTTACGTACCCACTTGTAGCCTCGGCTCAAGTGCACAGAGCAAACTTACTAACAAACTTACTAAACTTTCTTTCCTCAACATGTGGGGCATTTAGACATGCTGGGCACCTGCTTGCAGCTCTGTGCTTATATGCATTTCATAAATAAACTGCTATTTCATTTCCGCTAGACCTTTTGTCTCTTGCTTGAATTATTCTCTTGCAAGTGAGACAAGAACCCAGGCAGGGGAGGGGGCCTCTTGACTGGGGTCTGTCTCTCCCCACCCAGAACCAATTCACCAACTTAGATGAAGGGGATAAATTCCTTGATACAAACAATCAAAGTTCACTCAACAAAGAAATAGATAATCTCCACCCCAACCTCTCCAAAAATGCTAGGCCCAGAAGGTTTCCCTGGTAAAATATACCAAATATGTAAGGAAGAAATAATGCAATTCTACACACACTCTTCCAGACAACTGATGAGGAAAGAATACTCACAAATGCATTCTATTAGGCCAACGTTACCCTGCTTCCAAAACCAGAAAAAGACTTCACCAGACATGCACACAGAGGAAATAGGTCAACATGTTATCTCTTCATGGCTGGAATCAGATGTGATTTTTATTTTCTTCTTTAAAAATGTCCCTATTTTTGCCTTGGCTGCTGTGGCTCAGTGGATTGAGCACTAGGTTGAGAACTGAAAGGCTGCTGGTTCGATTCCCAGTCAGGGCACATGTTTGGGTTGCGGGCCAGATCCCCAGTTGGGGGTGTGCAAAAGGCAACCAATACACATCGATATTTCTCTCCCTCTTTCTCCTTCCCTTCTTGTCTCTCTGAAAATAAATAAAATCTTTTTTAAAAAAATAATAAAAATGTCCCTATTTTCCTAAAACTTTCTACAATTAATACATGTTGCTTTAATGAAACAGTTTTTTGTTTGTTTGTCTGTCTGACTGTTTTCTAAAGAGCAGTCTAAGGAAACTAAGTGGTTCCAACTCTTCCTTTTAAACCTGAGCTCCAGTTCTATTATAAAATATCCCCATTGCCACTCCCACTAGAAAGGCAGTTCACAAGCCAATAAAATGTACTGCCTGGAAAAGGAAGGAAGGGAGGGAGGGAAATCCCTTTGTTAATATCTTCTTTTTCTTATTTGAGAGGTGAGAAAAACAAATAAAAAACAGTTCTTTACTGTTTACAAATATCTAGCTTTTCCCAAAATAAAGACTTAAGAAAGATGCTGTTTAAAAAGCTAAGATTTTAAAATACAGACTTTAAGCACCTTAATATTTTCCTTCCTGAATCTATTAGTCCTATTTGTATTCTCAAAACATCACTTACTTTTTCTATAAAACTAACCTCACTCACCAAGAAGTGATGAGGAAGTTTTGAAAATATATCCCCCCAGGTCTTTACATGTTTGTTAAAAGTACTATGTTCTAGTGCATTTGGTGCTAACACTGAGAACCCAGACAGTTCAGTTACATTTTTTATGGAACTCTGGTTAAGTTAACACAGGCCTATCTCCATTTATTAAGCAACAATGATAAACAAGGCCTAGAGACAGCAATTCAGCTGAGACATAACTGCATGCAGCAAGCTCCCAGACTGGGAAAGAAGGCAGTGTCTAAACTCTTACCATAAACAGAAGGTAACAAAACTATTAAGGTTATAAGAAAATATTGGCAGTCCACAGACTTCCTAAAAGGCCCGTGTACTGTCTACAATTATCTTGCATGTGATGCATAGGCAGTAAAAAGTTTCAAGTATAGTTGATTAATAATCCACTGTCAGCGTGCTCATCAAAATCCTCCAAGATGTAGTTTGACTGAGTTCAATTTCCTAGCCTCCCAATTCTGGAGACAGAAATAGGCACTGTGCATTTGGAGGAAGGCGCTCATCTCTGCCTCCGCTCTGCATCCTTTGCTTCTTTCTCCTCTCCCCTGTGTCCATCAGGTCCCAGCACAGCCTTCACATGGCTCCCACCGACCAAATGCCATCCATTCTCCCAGGCCGAAGTCACCGAGTCTAATAGAGGCACGTGGATCTTTGTTGGGAAGGTCAACGGCTGAATGCACTCCAGAAACTCAACGAGGTCCATGTCCCTAAAATAGTCATCCTCAGACCAGCAATGGCAGCATCTTTGCCTAAAATTAATGTTAAAAACAAACTCATTCCTCCCACCCTCTTTAAGACTTACTTAATCAGAACCAGCATCTTAAAAAGGTTCCCATGTGATTCACAGGTGCAGTAAATTTTACAAAGCCCTGACCCAGCATACTAAACTAAGCCAGCATTTGTAAATCAGAAAGGGGGGACCTTCCTTTGTAATTGGGATTTTGGATGACCTGTCTCCTCTTAGCAACATCTTTATGATGTGTTTACAATATCATATGTTATATATTTAACTCTGAAGACTGCTAATTACTGTTCCCATCGTGACAGTATAATCCATTACTATAAAAAAACGAAATAGCTGCCAAGAATCAACCACTACTACCCAAGTTCATGAGCAGGGGAAGAAGGGAAAAGTGACCACCCAAACTCTTCAGCGACCTTCCCACCTGGATCCTGACTGGTTGAGGATTCTTAGGAACCTTTCAGACAAGACACCGGCCAAGCCATCATTTTGGGATCACTCTCCAAGGACACAGAGCAGGAAAGGAAATTCAGCAGAGCTCTTAAAAAGAGCCTGAGATGGGCACCTGGGACATGCAGAGAGCCCAGGCTCTGGAGCATCCAGGGGCTAGCAGGGATGAGCAGCACGAAATGGCAGGGGCTCTCTGTCATTCTCCCAGATTCTGCTCTCCATACCTTGCTGATCTTCATGCATCTGATCGATTAATCCTTGCAACTCTTTCCTTGCAATTGTTCAGCTTAGTCCTGCTTGACCTTGATCGACCACACCCAAGCAGGCATCCCAGCAAATCCTGTTGATACTCCCTTCAGAATTCAGCCGGAACCCAACCACTGCTCACTGCCTCCACTCCAGCACCTCACTCCCTCATCTCACACCTTGATAAGAGCCTCAACTGGCCCCGCGCTTCTGCCCTTGCCTCCCTTCTATCCATTCTCAGCACTGCAGCTAGAGTAATCCTGGAAAGTTAGACCCTGCCACCATGCCACTCAAAACCCCCAATGCCTTTCCATTTCACCCACAGCAAAAGCCAAAGTGCCTGCTGTTCCCTAAAGATATTCGACATAAAAACAAGCGAGCAAAACCCAAACAACAACAACAAAACACCAAAGAACTAATTGGACTGCATGGACAAGACTATTAGATAACACCACGATTTGAGGGGTGGACATAAGGATCTCACCACTCAAGGGATTCTCGGAAGTACTTATGGTGGCAGTTATGTCACCAACTATGCCCCGTGTGTCTTTCAGGAAAGCCCTTTATCAGATTTCCCCCCTGCTTTATGGCTTAGGGTTAATTCCCTTTTGTGACTAACCAATATGTTTGTTGAAGGGACACGTGTCAGATGAAAACACTCAATGAATGGTTGATTTATCAAAACCTTGATGGTTTTAAAGGAAAAGATTTCACACAGCTTAGCAATTAAACCAAAAGCAGAAACAAGCAGACATTATGATGTGTTATCACACTATTTTATGCAAGTAATTACTGAGTAAGCTCATCTGGGTTTTGATTTTCTTCCCACAGAACTAAAAGATTATTATGTTTCTGAGTTTGTGTGAATGCACTGCTGTAAGCCATTCAAATAACTGAAATATGAAGGACTAACCAAAAAAAGTCTGATAAAGAAAACCACATAATTTATGGTAACATCTTTAGGATGTGTTTATAATGTAACACATTGTATATCACAATGCTATACTTCACTAATTATTTTGTTACCATTGTTTATTATATAATTGCCACGAACAGGCAAAGACTGCCAAGAATCAGTCTCAGCCTGATAATTACCATTTAAACAAATTGTATTTCAAATATGTTTTCATTAAGCCCCTTTTTTTAAAAAAGCAATCTGGTGGATAAATTACGGTCTACTAGTAAACTGAAGGCCTGAAGATTTTAACCATATAAATTTTGGAAAACTTATTGTAATGATCTTAAGAGGAGAATCTATTGGCTGGCAAAATACTGGTCCCTAGATTCAAGCAATTGGAAAAAATACAAAAGTTAGTAGATTTTTTTACTTAACTTTTGAAAGACATGGATATTTCCTCTCAACTGTACCATAACAGGTACACTTTTCAGAAGTTATAATTTCCGCTTATAAACAGTAAATGAACATCACACCTCTTTAATTCACTGGAGATGATTATTTGTGGCTCATTACGCTCATTTATCTCCTGATCATATTTGACTTAACAAGAACATTTCTGCATATTTTATACCTAAATTGTAAAATAAAGAAGAAAGGAATTACTCTTAATTTTCACATTTATTGAGAATAAATTCACTACTATTTCTGTCTCCTTCATGAGGTTGCTAGAAAAAGCAAGTCAAGATTCTCTTTTTTTTTTTCAAAATTTAAAAGATTTTATTTAAGTCCAGCCCTGGGGTTTATCTTTACAACAACCATTTTTAGCAATGAGTGTCAGAGTGTTACATTAAAAAATAATTACATATTCTTGGCATACAATATTATATCAGTTTCAGGGGTAAAATATAGTGATTCAGCATTTATACACTTTACGATGTGATCATGACACTAAGCCCAGTACCCAACTGTCACCGTTCAAAGTTATTACAATATTATTGACTACCTTCCCCTTCACCTTTTTTCCCACCCATCTTCCCATCCCCCTTTGTGCTGGCAACCATCAGTTTGATCTCTGTTTTTATGAGTCGGTTTTCGTTGTATTTTGTTTGTTCCTTTGTTGTTTTTTTCCTCTTTTTATTGTTGCTCAAGCACAGTTGCCTCCATTTTCCCCTCATCACTCCCCCACAACCCAGCCACCCCCACCTCCCACCCTCAATCCTACCCCCTTTGGCTTTGTCCACGTGTCCTTTATACATGTTCCTTGATGGCCCTTCCCCCTTCCCCCCATTATCCCCTCCCACGTCCTCTCTGGTTACTGTCAGTTTGTTCTTTATTTCAATGTCTCTGGTTCTATTTTGCTTGCTTGTTTGTTTTGTTGATTAGGTTCCACTTATAGGTGAGATCATATGGTATTTGCCTCTCACCACCTGGCTTATTTCACTTAGCACAATGCTCTCCAGTTCCATCCATGCTGTTACGAAGGGTAGTAGCTCCTTCTTTCTTTCTGCTATGTAGTATTCTGTTATGTAAATGTACCATAGGTTTGATCCACTTATTTACTGATGGGATCACAAATCAAGATGATAGTGAAACTTTTTGTAAATAATTATAAATCATACTCATTCCAGCCAGAATTGGCAATCAACCAACCATCTACTGAATACCTATTTCACGCCAGGCAGTATAGTAGGTATAAGACTAAAATAACAAGATCTGGAGCCCACCCAGCAAGAATCCACAATCCGGGGGAAAGATAAAGCATTATAATACAGCAGATGTTGGTAGAGAAACATGGACAGAAATCTACAGGAGCATGGAGAAAGCGATTAACACAAACTGCACGGCTGAAGAAATAGCTGAATGATAACGGTCAATACCAACTACCATATGTCCTCTCTGTTCTAAATGCTTGCTGCATTTGAATTGATTTAATCTTCATAACAACTGAGGTGGGGCCAATTACTATTATCTCCATTTTAAAGTCAAGAAAACCTAGACACAGAGAGGTTAAGTAACTTGTGCAAGGACACAAAGCAAGTCAGTAGCAGAGCCTGGACTGTTAAGCCAGGTAGTGTGACTGCAGAGTTCACGTTCCCAAACATGATTCTGTGCAGCATCTGAGCGAAGGAATGAACTCTTTTTACCCAAGATAGTCAAGGGAAGCCTCAGAGGGGCTGACATTTGAGTTGGTTCTGAAGGATAAGAAGGGATTCCCCAAAGGAAGAAGATAAAGTAGGGCACTCCAGGGAGACGCAAAGACCTGTACAAAGGTTTCTTTGAGCAAAGAGGAAAAGTTCTAAGGGCTGAGTACAGGGAGCAGGCGGGGCGGGACCAGGAGGGTGGTAGGAAATGAAGTGCCAAATAGGCATGGCCCAGGTGATCGAGAACCTGTATGTTAGAGACACAGCTTGTACTTGATTCTGAAACAAAACAGGTAACCCAGAAGATGGGGTAGGAGGAGGATTCTGCCAAGCATTCTCCCCATGTTCCACTATCTCCCCATTCCTAAAGACAGAATCCCAGAATGACTTTTGCTTGGCGCTCACATTTACTTCCTCCTGACTTTCCCACTGTGGTGTTACAGCCACGGCCTCGCTGTTGGGATCACAGAGCGACTGAGACCATCAGGCCTGACTTCCCATCAGGGCCACCAGCGCACCTCACTCTGTATACCGTGGCTACACCTGTCTTTTCGGTTTTTCCTGCCAGCTCAAAAGGAAAAAATATACATTCTCTTTCCTCTGTCAAGGTGCTATCTTTGTCTCAACCTCACCTCTTGGTTAGCCGCATTCTTCATATCTCTGCTGGTAGCACAGTGAGATCCCTCTTTTCCTAAAAACCCTAATTCGGTCCAGCCCCTTTCACCACTACCCTTCCGGCCACAGTCCACACTCCCTCAGTACACTGCACCCATTCCCCGTATCTTCGTTGCTCAGCCACCTACAAGCTGCCCTCTTTTAATTTACTGAAAATTCTTAAAGGGTTAAGAGTTAAGACCCATGATTTTGACTCTGAGCTCCACCAGCATAAGCTAAACTATAAGCAGATTAATGAACTTCTACCAACCCTCAGCTTCCCTACTTACAAAATGGTAACTGTATCTACTCCAGGTTTGCTGAAGAGTAAATGAACTGGTGGATGTCAAGCCCTCCCCCAGTACCTGACCCATAGGAAGAGCTCAATAAATTTCACTGTCAATATTGGCAACAATGTTAGAACTGTCATAGATTTCATCCTTGATTTCTCTCTTTCCAATATTCTCTGCAGGTCCTTCCTCGCTGATGCCACGCTTTACCGGTTCTGTCTTTGATTCCAGTATCGCCGCACTGTCTGACCTAAGAGACATTTTCTCCTCTGACCCGAATCAAGGTCTCAGCAGCAAGATCGTCAACCACTCCCTCCTTTTCAGTCACTTGCCTCTCCCAGGCTCCTTCCCCTCCAGACTCTCCTGGCTTCCCTCCTACTGCATTCAACAAATTCTCCTTTCCCTGCTGACTTGGGTGCTCACACTTCATTCATTTCCTAACGTAAAACATGCTTCTTTCTTTTCTTTCATTTTTCCTTTGTTCTCTCTCCAACCACACATTCCCCTTCCCTGGACAGTCTCATACCCTTAAATATCTCATATATAATAATAACTCATACATTTTTATGAATTTAAATCTCTTGCCCTTAAATATCTTGCATGTAGTAACTCACACATTTTTAAAACTACGGCTCTAATCCTTCTTCCCTGAAGTCCAGAATCAAATATCCAATTTCTCACTCAACATCTCCACTTGGGTACCTAATAAACATTTCACATTTAAGGGCAAAACAAAATTCACGATGTCTGTCTCCTGACCCAAACTTGTTCCATTGTCCTGGTCTTCTTCATACCAGGGAAGGGCATCACCGTCTCCACCCCCAATAACACAGAGATGCATTCAAGCCATCAAGAAGAGCATGGCTCCTCCCTCCAAAGGTATCTGAGATGGGTCGTTTCCCTCTGTCTCCACACAACCACACTAGTCCAAGCCTCCATCACTTCTCAGCAGGGTAACTGCGGCAGCTGCCTCCGTGGCCGCCCTGCTTCCACGCTGGCCCCAGCACAGGTCGCGTCTCACACAGCTTCCAGGAACCGTTCTACAGATCCATCTCGTGTCCCTTCTACCTACACCAGAAGAATCCAAGTATATTCTCAAACTCTTCGGTTTACAGGTGAGATAACTAATGTCCTGCACAGTGAGAGACTTGCTCCAGGTCATGAAGCTAGTTATCAGCAAGGAAGGCCAGAATCAGGTCTCCCTTGGCCCGCGCCGAGGCTTCATTGCCCCCAACACTGCCTTCTGAGGGCACTTCTTCTGGTGGCACTTCTAGTGCTACACTCTCTTTAACAACAATAGCTCCTCATATCTATTCGGTTTGGCTTGGCAAAGAAACAGCACAGAAGTCCAGGCCTGTTATCAGACCATGATCCTCTCCAGCACTAGTTCTGAGTGCTTAATAGTGAGGATAATAGAATGCAATCTGCAGAATCCATTTATATTTTCATCATGTCATCAGAAAACCAGAAGGCGCTGTTTATAGCCACACATTGACAGACTCCACTAAAAAGGAAAAAAATCTAATTAAGAATACAGGCAATGCTCAAAAGCACCCTGGGAGCAGTAAATCCTCTGATGCAACCATTGTATGCTCCAGACACAGAAAATGGGTCAGTCCCGCAGCATGTGAGCGGGTCGAGCAGGCACTGTGGCTGCACATCCTCAAGCTGTTCCTGACTTACAAAGACGGCACGGCAGCTGTAGCGACAGTCGGACGATGCTCACAGTGAGCTTTAACACAACCTGAGTGTCAGCGACTGATTTGAGAGCAAAGAGAAAGAAGAGTGCAGAAAGAAAATGCTCTCGTGGAGTAGCTCTGGGCTGTGTGTGTTTTCTCCATTTCAAGGAGCAGAGACATGCACCAGCCATTGTGTGATTTTTACCTGGGTATCATGTCACTCCATAAACACTTCAGTTCTGGGCTAATTTGGGCAAATCAGTGTATGTAACTGCAGTCCTCAGCACAGTGAGACAGAAAACTTTTGAATTAGGCAAATCTGGATCCCAATTTCAGGTCTGACACTGAGGAGCTCTGTGACACCGGACAAATGCCTTATATTTCTCTGAGCCTGCTCCCTCGTCTTTAAAAGACGGCTGTAGGTGTCTGTGTTATGAGGTCGTTAGAGGTTAGGAATCATGAGTGGAAACATCCAGCGGGATGTTTACTCCTGACTGGAACATCTATTACTCCACCCCCCCAAGCTTCATGGTTGCAATATTCCTCAGAAACACTGCTGAAGAGCAAGGGAGTAGAGTTGAGGCAGGTTTGCCACTGCACCGATGCAGCTGGGTCTGGGAGTGCTGGGCACAGAACCCTACACATTGTCCAGCTTACATGAGACCATGAGGAAGCAATTGTGCATATTCAGAATATGACACATTGTATAAGAAAATTGGCTTTCAAAATGCCAATGCTGTAACAAAAAGGGGAGGGTTGCTATTCTAAAATAAGAGACTTAAGAGATACGACAACCAGGGAGACCCCACGTGCTCACCCCCACGGAGAATGGGAGGCTGAGGAGTTGAGGAGAACACCCTCCTGTCCACCACACTGGCCTCCTCAGGACCTCTTTGCTTGCTGGTGAGTCTCCTGGAATATTTTCCCTTCAGATGAGTGATGTAGAAGCTGGTGGTACCACTGTGTTCCCACATCTGGGGGCTGTGATTTCACCCAAGAAGTTACCTCTAAGATGGTGGTCTAGGTAAACACATCACTGCCTCCTTGCACAACCACATCAAAATTACAGCTAAATTATAGAACAACCATCACTCAGAACCAACAGAAATCGAGTTGAATTGAGGTCCTGCAACCATGGAATTAAAGAAGACATCACATCTATCCAGACTGGTAGGTGGGGCGCACATGCAGGGATGCAGATGGGGTGGTCCCATACCCACATGTGGCAGATAAGAAGTGGGAGGGACATCTCAGGAGTGAGGAGTCCCAGCCCCACACCAGGCCCCACAGCCTAGGGTTCCAGTGCCTAGAAGATAAGTCCCCGTGGCTTCTGTCTGTAAAAACCAGTGGAGATTGAGTTGATGGAAGAAACTGCTTGATTCTCAGGCAGTTCCTCCTAAAGGGCCCACACACAGACTTACTCAGACTCACTCCCACTGAGCTCCAGCACCGGGGCAGCAGCTTGCAAGGCACCAGTGGCATACGGGGAGGAACAGAAGTGTCTGGCATCAGGGTGTGAACTGGGGGACAGCTTTCTCCAAGACAGGAAGTCTCCAAGACTGCTGGCAGAGGCCATTGTTCCTCTTCTGAGCCCTCCCCCCACAGAGCTGCAGAGCATGGCAGACACCATATCTCAGGCTCCATCAACCTGGCTCACACTGTTTGCCACCCCACCATGGTGATTCCCTGAGACTCTGTTCCGCCCAACTTAGGGGCCCACCCAAGTGGTTAGCAGTGGCTTATCCATACGAACGACTTGTCTGAGCCCATGCTTCTGATCTTCCTAAATCCTCTCAACAAGCAGCAGATGGCCTCAGTGAGCCCCTATACCTTGCTAAGTGGTCCCAGGCCCAGCACTAGCAGCAGCTGGCCTTGGTTCACAGCTTGGCCTCACTAGGGCACCCCCTAGCCCAGCACAAGAAGATGCAGATTGCTTTATAGTTTATGCCAAGTGGCCCCAGGCAGAATACAAGTGGGCGCCAGAGCCCTGCTGAAGTAAGCCCTGCTCTGTGGAGTGAGCTCCTGCATAGCTGATCCCCCACAGATGGTAAAGGTTGGTGTTCAGTAGTCACAGCCAGTCCTTGCAGCTGACTAGCCTGGGTAACTCCCTCCCATTAACTGACCAACAGCAGCCAAGGCTCAACTACAAGAGGAGGGGATACTCAGCCCACACGAAGGGCACACCTCAAGCACCCAGCTTGGGTGATAAGGGAGGCTGTGCCACTGGACCCCAGAGGACACCAACTACATTAAGCCATGCTACCAACACAGGGAGTCACAGCAGCTCTACCTAATACATAGAAACAAACACAGAGAGGCCGCTAAAACAAGGAGACAAATGAACTTGGCCCAAATGAAAGAACAGATTGAACCTCCAAAAACAGAATTAAACAAAATGGAGATAAGCAATCTTTCAGATGCAGAATTGAAAATACTAGTTATAAGGATGCTCAAGGAACTGAGTGAGTGTATCAACAGCATAAAAAACATCCAGTCAGAAATGAAGGATACACTAATTCAAATAAAGAACAATTTACAGGGAAAAACAATAGAGTGGATGAAGCCAAGAATCAAATCAAATGTTTGGAACATAGGAAAGTAAAAACCAACCAACCAGAACATCAAGAAGAAGAAGAATGCCAAAAAGTAAGGCTAGCATAAGCAGCCTCTGGGACAACTTCAAGCCTACCAACATTTGCATCATAGGGGGTGCCAGAAGGAGAAGAAAAAGAGCAAAAAATTAGCAATCTGTTTGAAAAAATAATGAAGGAAAACTTTCCTAATTTGGTCAAGGAAATAGACATACAAATAGAAGAAGCACTGAGAGTCTCAAACAAGATAGACTGAAAGAGGCCTACACCAAGACATCATAATAAAAATGCCAAAGGTTAAAGA
The DNA here is from genome assembly GCA_028533065.1 of Trachops cirrhosus. NCBI lineage: Eukaryota > Metazoa > Chordata > Mammalia > Chiroptera > Phyllostomidae > Trachops > Trachops cirrhosus. Next base: position 22,612,163 of record CM052538.1, on the reverse strand, counting down.
TAAAGAGAGAATCTTAAAAGCATCAAAAGAAAAGCAGGTAGTTACCTATAAGGAAGTTCCCATAAAACTAGCAGTTGATTTCTCAAAAGAAACTTTGCAGGCTAGAAGGGATTCAAAGTGATGAAAAGCATAGATCTACAACCAAAATTACTCTATCCAGAAAGCTATCATTTAGAATCAAAGGGCAGATAAAGAGCTTCCCAGACAAGAAAAAGCCAAAGGAGTTCATCATCACCCAATCACTACTATATGAAATGTTAAAGGCACTTATTCAAGAAAAAGAAGATCAAAACTATGAACAATAAAATGGCAATAAATACACACCTATGAACAATTGAATCCAAAAAACAAGCTAATCAAATCAAACAGAATAGAAACAGAATCATAGGTATGGAGAACAGGTTGAGGGCAGCCAGATGCTAGGAGAGACTGGGGCAATATATGAAAAGGTGAAGGGATTAAAAAGCACATATTGGTAATTACAGAATAGTCACAGGGATGTAAAGTACAGTACAGGAAATGGAGTAGCCAAAGAACTTATATGCATGACCCACGGACATGAACAAGGGTGTGGGGATTGCCTGAGGGAGTGGGGGGTACTGAGTGGAGGGGGCCAAAGGGGAAAATTGGGACAACTGTAACAGCATAATCAATAAAATATAATTTTAAAGAGAGAGCTATAACAACCAACTGCTTTGGATACTCCTTAATAAAATCTTAGTTTAAAAGAAACTTTACAGATGACCTTTTGGGTGCAATTGCAGAATCTGAATACACATAGATCATTTGATAATATTAGGGCTCCACTTTATTAACAGTGACAATGACATGGTGGCTATGTAGAAGGATGTTCTTTGGAAATACACACCAAAGTATTTACAGGGAAAGGGGTCTCATGTCTGTAATTTATTTTTAAATAGTTGCAAAAATACTAAGGGTGTGTGTGATAAGAATATATAGAAAATGTTAACAATTATTGAAACTAGGTGGCAGGTGTATGTATTACCTTGATTCAGTTCCTTCCTCCCTCCATTCTCTCTTTCCCTCCCTTTAAATGTTTCAAATTTTTCATAATAAAATGGACGGGGGCCAGGACTGAAAGCCATTCAGCAGTCCAGAGAAAGTGCTCAGGTCAACCTGTCCAGTTTATTTCTAGGAGCATTTGCTCATATTTGTTTTCACTGATGACAGTCACTTACCAGTTCACTATCGGTCATTTCATTTGTATTCAACCTGTTCCCTCAATTGCTTACCACACAGAAATGGCACTTTCCAGCCATCAGATCAGCATGACGTTAGCGCTGAGGGTGGGAAGGAAGAAAGGGTCAGGCCCCTTGGCTTCCTGATTTTAGGCAAAGAACTGGAACTAGAGGCTCTGCCAGGTACACACAGTCCAGTGACAGCTGTAGAGCTGTCTTAAGAGCTGATTAATTTCACCATTTGATATTCTAATAACTGAATAATTTTTAGCTAAGAATCCAAAGTAACCACAAAACCGTTGTACTTTGCCAGTACTTGGCATTTTAAAAGGCATCAAAGCCAAATTAGAAAACTACCAGAATTCACCCAAACAAGTTATTAGATTACCAAACAAAAATAAACCGTGGTGAAATGCTCATGATATAGATAGGACGATGATGTTTTAGATGGCCTAGGCTTTCAAAAGTTGGTATGACTTGGGTGACACCACTGGGAAGGAAAGCAAGGAAGGGTCAAGGGAAGATGACAGTGACTTTCAGACGGAGGGAAGGAGTTATGATTGGGCACAGGATGGGGCCCCAGGGTGGCCAAATTTTCCCTCAGGGTCTACTTCTTGATACAGTGATTCCTAGACTGTTCACCTTTAATAATAAACTAAGCGATGTATTTGTTTTATGTGGCTTTCTGTAACAGAGTTATATTCTACAGTTAAAAAGATTTTAAAGGGAGGGCAGTAAATATATAGGTTAACCTCCATAGTGGGTCAACATCACTTTTTTTCTCTCATTAGTAACTAAAGCTATTTCCATTTGTTTTCCTCAGAAAAGACTTTGTAGTGAGAAAACCCCACTTTTGAAAGGTTTTTCTCTCCAGTGTAACAGAAATATGCTTCCATCTTATAATATTCCTAAGGTCCACTGTTAAAATGGTAGCTGCTATCCACACATGCCCACTGCGTATACATTTTAAAACAAACATTTGAATATTGGACACAGAAGCCTATCATCTAAAAGAGCCTTTGGAGTCTTTGGAGACTTTGTCATTTAAATGGCTCCAGGAGGGATTGGGAATGGCCACAGTCCCCTCCCCGCCATGTTCTAGCAACGGTTCTTGTGTTTGAATCACAGAGTTGTCTAGCGCCACCTTGTCAGGACTGGTAAGAGGCCAAAAGTCAAGACAGCTGGGTTCTAGTCACAGTTCTGCTAACAACCAAGGGCTTCCAGCAAATCACTTTGCTTCTCTAAGTCTCAGAGAACTCTGCACAAATCTACAGACTCTTTCTGAACCCTTCCACCCTAGCCTCTCACCTTGAAATTTTGGTGCTAATAGGACAGCATCTTTACTGGACCTTAATCGACTCACTTACTCCTCAGCTTCCCAGTATGGCAGTCGAGCTACCATGGCTGGTCACACAGACTGTGCCCTGAACAAGGGCACCCAGTCGAGGACACAAGTTATGGCTAAAAGCCAGCCTGAGCTCCCTTTGTCAAACCACGCAAACTCTCCTAAAGAAGGAGTTCCGTTTTCCTAATTCACACAAAGCCACTCTCTCCACCCCCTGCACCCATGCCCATACAGCCACCCTGAGATGTCTTTCTGAGTTTATGCAAAGGTGCCCCATGGGCTACCAGAGGCCCTGCTATGAGTACCATTATTATCCCTGGCAACCAGATGAACGGAAATACAGGCCATTAAGTAACTGGCCTGAGTTCATGTAGCTGGTGGGTGGCAGAGCCAGGACTCTAAGCTGGACAGTCTGGCTCCTGACGACCTACGTTCTTAACCAGTACACTGTGTTGCCAAAGGACGTCTGTGTCCCTGCTGACTTCCCCTATCATCAGTTGAATTGTAAATAGAGATGTGACTTCCCACTGCCTGTGCCACCTCTCTCTTCAATGTGTCTTTTCCTTAGACTATAGAAAAGAAAATAAACCCCCAATCCAGAAATATGTCAAAATGTCTGTACATTTATTATCAATTCACTCAATACCATGGGGGTGAAATATTAACAATCTTTGTGATGTCACGGGGTTTTTATCTCTATATTTTAATCATCCCCAAAATCCAAAGAATCCAAATTAAAATAATCCTACATACAACGTGACCCTCCATAGAATAAAAACTAAATATCCATTAACAGGGAGTGAAGGGGACAAAAAGAAAGGAAAATACATGTCTCATTAAGGCCAATAGACATTTCTACAACCAAGTATTTCCCTACCTATTTTCCTCTGGTTCTTTAAACTCACAAATAATGTGTTATGGCAGAAAATCTGTTCTTTTGGCTGGTCTGTGATGAAGACAGCAGGCGGTAATCCCAGCACACTGAAATGCCACTCATTGGGCCTCATCGATGCTGCAGTGTGGTGGCTGTCCCACCCGCCTCCCCACCCCACCCCCTGCCGCCCTCCTCCCCACTGCCCGCACTGAGGAAGTGGCTGCCATCTGGGTTCTGACTGCAGTGAACATTGCTCAGCCATCCTTACCTCTCCCTGCACAGTGCACACATCAGCAAGGAAAGGGTCCAGTGTTCAGGGAGCTACGAAGAACAGTGTAACCCTGGACTAGAGAGACAGAAAAAGCAGGAAGGCCAGTCTTTATGAACCTGATAGGTGCGAGCCGTGTTATGCCAAAAACCAAACCAAGCCAAACCAACAACAGGACCTTCTGCTCACACAGCAACTTGAAACACTGTCTTTACAAAATGAGAGGGAAGAAGAAGAAAGGAAAAAGTTTGAAAAGGTGTTATTGTTAGAACAAGTGCTACGTTCTAATACGTCCTTGGTTATATTTTTAAAGTCCTTTATAATCAAGTCATTTTGTGAGATGGCATAGCGCCAAAGGTTCTGCTAAATGCTTAACAACTCGCTGAAGGTGGGAGGGGAGCCCTGACATGCACCGTTTGCCAATCTTTTGTGGTGTAAGAACTCCCACCACTGGCGATTTCAAGCTCACCCGGACATCACTAACCACAGAATGAGGAGGGGATGCGCACAGACTTCTCTCCCGGGCCATGAACTGGCTCCGAAACACCACTGCGGACTTGCAGTCTGTATCACAGGTACCTCAGGTCCTTGAGTGATATTGTGTCTTGTGTCATTCAGTGTGCTTTCATTGCAACAGTGATGACATGCCGTAGGTACTTAACTCTCGTTTACATCAATTAGCCTATGGTAAAATTGGCTTCATTGTATGTTGTTTGCTTAGAGTGGCAGAACCTGTTCAGGATGTGAAGTGAGAACTTGCTGCACGTTATGAAGCTAACAGCTTAAATGCAGGGTTTCAAGTGTACTATAATTTCTAAACATCCATGACATGGAGGATTTTTCAAATAATCATTGAAAACGAAGCCTGTAACTATGTAAACATTTAAATGCTTCTAAACTTTCATGTGCTCTTGTTCATAAACAGTCAACATCTTACAGAAAGACCCAGCTACCATGCTGATATAAACCTGTGATGCTTTCACACAGCTTTTTCCACTCTCCTGGCTAAGGAAGCAAAAGGTCTCTACTAAATTCCTGAAAATTGGAGCAGTAAGAATAATCTAAAGAACAGACTTTTCTCAAGCACTGAAAATCAAATTTAAAAATTTTTGTTTTGTCCTCCTGAATATTTCCTAGCTATGGAATATACTCAGGTTCTCAGAAGCTTGTACCCTCTCTAGTCCTCCACTTGAAAACATATTTCTTCCTCCTCCCTTTAGTGGAAAGCCAAGAATTATGTATGGTAAAGCTTAGAGTTGTCACCAATCCATTCTAGTGCAGAGTGATGTAATTTTTAACTATCATAGCCTTTTAGAGGACAAGGGGAAAACACAGCCCACTTCCAATGTCAGGACACAAACTGTCCAAACGAGAGCACTGCCTGCACTGCTCAGGGGGCGATGAGCACACGGAACGGCAGAGGAGACCAGCGGCTACTGGACCGCTGACCGACACAGAGAGCTGCTGCTTGCGGAAGGCAGAGGGGGAAGACTAATGCTGTTGCAACCATCAAGAGCTCTGGTCTTTCTTTCTCTTTTCTAATTGCTAGGACACCTGCTGCCTCGGTGTCTTCAGCCTCATCCATTATGCCGCATGTCGGTGGTGATGGGACCGGGATATGCCATCGCACACAATGACAAACCTGAGGGAAGACAAAGGAGCAGACCCAACATTTCAAGGAACAGGCAGTAAAAGACCCACACATTTCCTCTGCGCACTCTGGGTAGTGGCAGGTCCTTCAAGGATTCACTTACACCAGAATGTCCTGAGTTGCCATTTTATGGCATTGGGAGGGGTGAACATGCAAAGACAATACTTGTTCTTCCGATTATGTCCTCTGGGGATTAAATTATTGCTTCATGGGAATTACCCTTCACATTGACTCTCTGGCCCACCCAAGAGAGGAAATTCAGAAGCATTCCCCAAAGTGTCCCACAGAACCCTAGGTCCACAGGATGTTAAGCGATGTGATGTGGAAAACAGGCTCCATGGTCCAGTAAGTCTGGAGAATGCTGTGTTTTTTTTTTAAATATGTTTTTTTTCCTTTTGACCCTGAGATACTCTGAGCCAATATGCCAGTGTGCACTGAGGTCCTCCAGTGGTGGGTAAAATAGTGTTTCCCAGGGTGTCTAACCAAGAGCTGTTGTCGAGGAAAGTCTCCGGTGGGTGGGACCAGCCTTCAGGGAAACACACGTGAGGAAACTCGGGCTTTCTGCAGAGCTGGTTAACTCCTTGCCTGGGGAGCTAGTAGCTCCTCACACATGTTGTTTGGCCTTTACCATACTGGATCCCTTGGTGCTTTCAGTAATTTTAATAAGCTGCCACAATTTAAAAATCAGAAAACTGATATTCAAACAACAACAATACCTTTTTTTCAGCTTCTCTTGAAAAAACAAAGTGGACTAATGGGGCACATCGTGCCCACAGAGACTTGCCTTCTCTGTGCAGATTATTTTAAACCATAAATTTAAAAAACAAACCATGTGAGGCATCTAGTTTGTAGTAAAGTTAAGGAAAGAAAACTTGCAAGTGCACTTGCTTGTGTATAAATGTTCAGAGACGTGAAACTAGGCAAGTGGGAGTGGGATAGTAAGAGATTTTCGGAACAGGTGGGATGAGCTCCGATTGGTAGGTAGAAAAGAGGGATGCGTGTAGAGCTAAACGAAGCACCAAGAACACAAGCACAGGCTGGAATCAAGTCCTAAAAATAAATCGTAGGCTGCTTTGAAACATAGACACAATCACACTTTAAATTTGCAATTTAATTGAGGAGCACAGCAGTTACAAATTTTAACAATTAAGTAGCTCTGAGCCATAGATAAGGTCAAACCAAGCCATTTGGCCATTATATACAATCTCCAAGAGGATAGACACTAGCTATTTCTTAGCTATATGACTAAGTAATCCCCGAAACAATTTCCATCAAACGCCAGGTGCAAAAGCAATTACCACAAAATCCTCGCCAGTTCCACAGACCTGTAATAGCAGGGCCTCCAAGAACCAGTAAACCGGTTCGAAATAATTCTGAAACCTCAGAGATCCTATTACTAAGAAGCACAAATAGATTTTCAAGTGCTCACTTTGAAACATTAAGCATTGTTCCACCCGTATATTTCCACCATCCTAGAACATTTATTAAAATCCAGTTCAAAGTGAGTCAGCTTCTAAAATAAAGCTTCACCTTGCCTGAAGTCACGGTGCAGAGCTGTTCAGCTTCACCACAATGCAATTAGCACATTCTAAAAAACAATAAATAAATAATGTTTTCTTAAAAAGAGGTTAGATTTAACTATGGTAAGAGCTCAAAAACGTATTTCTTAATCTGAGTTAAGATCGAATGGTTGCTGTCCTATTATTTCTATTATTTTTCACATAATGACTCTTCCAAGATTTATACTAACAATTCAAAACCCTCAGACGTAATGAGTCTTCTACCTACATTTTCAAAATCATGCCTTGCCTCCTCAGATACAAAAGAGATTACTCTCTAAAATTTTGGGAGCTACCAGAATCCTCCCCAGCCTCAGCACTCTCTCTTTCTACCTTGAAGCAAGAACTGCCTCTTCTTTCTGAGCAAATCCTTCCAACCCAGGCCCTCGCTCCTGCTTCTTCTTGCTCTGATCCTCACCCCTCCCTCCTCGTTGCACTGCTGACCAAGCTGGGTGATCTTCAGAATATCCCATTGCGTATGGCAGTCTTGATTCAAATATTTTTAAATGCTTCCTTCTTCCTTGAGCTCAAGCCCTGACTACACAGACTGCTGATCAATCAGTCTGCTGTAAGAGTTGACTCTCGTGTGAAGTGACCGCAGATATCATGCCTCTTTGCCATGGCTCGTGCCACCTACCAAATCTGAAACCCCTCACTATTTATTCATGTCCAATCCTGCATTCAAATTTCAAGGTACAGATATGATAAGATTTCCCCCAAAGAACCCACTAGCCTCTGTATCCCTTAATAGGCCAAATTTCTCTCCAATTCCCGACACACTTACCATCTTTTATACATGAAATAGAAGACCTGGACTTAAATCCTACCTCCACCATTAACTAGCTATGTTGCTCTTTTCTTACCTTTAAAAGAGGGAATGTGACAGCACTGATGTTAGTTTGGGAATAAATGAGATGATGTATATTGAGAGCGCATGAAAATTGTTAATGTAATTTACCTTGAATTATTATCAATATTTGTATGTTTTATCCCTGTGTCCCTGAGTAGATTCATTCATTCAACAATTATTTACGGAACACATATTCTGTGCCTAATAATGTTCTAGACACCCAGGATTGTGGCACCATTTAATAGACAAGACAGATAATAAATGATATAACATACAATATAATATAAGATAGTGATGAGAGCAATGAAGAAAAAAAAGCAAAACAAGGGGATAAAAAGTGGCAAAGAATAGACTGCCACTTGAGATATTTTAGATTGGAAATGATCATCCAAGGAGGTGACACATAATCAGATCTGAATGAAGGACGTAGTGAGCGATGCTCATTTCTATGGGGAAAGCATTCTATGGCAGAGAAATGCAAGTTTAAGGTCCACAGGTGGGTGTGAGCATGGAATGTCTGGTAAAGAAAAAGGCAGGTAGAGCTGATATGGAGCCAAGAAGAGTGACAGGATGACAAGATGAGGACAGAGAGGAGCCAATAGTTTCATAGGCAGTAATCAGGACCTTGGAACTTATTCTCAGTGCTCTTCAAAGCCACTGAAAAGAGAGTTTCGACCTGGGAAATGATGTGATCTGATTAACATTTAAAAATATCATTCTGGCCCTTGTCTGCAGAATCGACCTGGGGTGAGCAGGCAGGAAAGACTGGGGACAAGAAGACCCTTCAGGACACAATGGCATAGTCTAAGTGACAAAGACGGTAACTTGGACTATGGTGGTAGCCAAAGGGATGATGAGAAGTGGTCAGTCCTAGTTTATTTTGAAGGTAGGAGCTAAGTAAATGGTTTGCTGATAGACTAACCAAATGTGAGATATCAGTCAAGGAGAAGAGTTGGGAATGTCGGTATATTTTGACCTTGAACAACAGAGTACACAGTAGTACAGCTATTAAGACAGGGAAGACTTGAAGAGAGGCAACATTGGGGAAAACAAATCAAGAGCTGTATTTTCTTCCTACCAAGGTTGAGATGACTTTGTGATATCCTGGGGAAACAGTTAGATATACTAGAGCTCAAAGGAGAGGACAGAGCTAAAGATAAATATTTGGATGTGGACCACAAAATCACCCATGGAGTGTGCAAGGTAACATATCTAAGGCCTGAACCCTGGGCCAGCCAGCAATTAAAGTCAGAAAAAAGAGGAGCCTCCAGCAAAGGAGAACAAGAAGGAAAGGCTACTGAGTTAGGAGGCCAATGAGGATGTTATGGGAGTCAAGGAAGAAAAATTGTTTGAAGAGGGTGGTTAATGGCCTGATAATACCCAGAGGTTACAAAAGATAAGAACTGGGAATTGTCTGCTGGATTTGGGCAACGACGGACACAAGTAACTTTGACATGAGTAACTTCCATAGAAGGGTGAGGATACAAGTACACCGTGTGCATAAAGGAAGGAAAACATAGTCAACTCTTTGAATGAGTAGATATGGAGAAGCAGATGGAAGTGGATGTGTAGTTTAAAAAGGGCACATGCCAAAGGATTGACCCGCCAGAAAAAGTGAAGTCAATGATGTAGAGAAGAGAGGGATGACCACTGAGGGAGAAAAGAGTAAATCTCTGAGTATGTGAGGGGATGTAGATCACAAGGGTAAGGTCTGGCCCTAGAGAGAGATCATTTATCGTAAAAGACAGAAGGCAAAGCAAATGGATACAGATGTAGGGTAGATGCTAGGTTTGATGGCAGGAGGATTAGCAGTTAGTTCTCTTCAGGTTGCATTTCAGAAGGCATCCGCAGCGGATGAGAAAAGGAGAACGATGTAGGGGGTTTAGGAAAGAAATACGTGAAGGGGGAAAGTGAGCTGATAGCCGGCGGTGAATGCGTGTGGGCTGCCCTTCGATGGCGCATGCCGCCCCCACCCCTCCTTTGGCTCTCCTTCAGGGACGTCTGCGGCCTTGCGGGCAGCGTCCAGGAGCATAGGGTCCTGGGACTTGTGCTTGAAGTTGAGCCTAGTAACTTCGAGAAACTGAAAACCTGGAAGGCAAAAGCAACTCAAAAACAGATTTTTTTTGCAAGTTTTTCAAAACTAGCCATGATATTATCCTGAAAAAGGATATTAAAATGAAAAGAAAACTATTTCTGAAGTATGCGTAGCCAGCTATGCCTTGGACACCATGAAAAATGCCGAGGACGGCAAGCATGGCCTGCAGCCCACATTCAGAGTCACCTTCATCTCTCATTTTGATAAGTACGTGGGAGTCATCGATGAGTGGAACATTCCAGAGGAACAACACTTGGAAGACTTGGGAGATCTGTACTGACTTAGAGGAGGCAGAAAATAAACCAGCGTGGTATGGTTTTTTAGCTGTGACCACACTGGTACATTCTGGAGTAATATAAAGGATCCGATTTCTCTTGATGGAGAAGCAAGATGAACAGAGGCGCATGACAAATGTGGTCGGCTTCCTGTCAATTGTTGGGAGGGAGGAGATTGAAAACAACCAATGCCCAGCTACCAGATGTACAGCTTACTAATGTCCACCTCCTAAGGAGTTTCGTGGTCTTCAGGCCAATGGATTCATAAGATGACCCTGTGACATGCTTACAAATGTTACCGTGAAAGCTGTCTATTGGACAATATTTAAGTGGGGCCATGACGTCAAATCCTCTTCTGAGTTTTTGGGATAAGGGTTTGCAAATCACTAAGATAAATATCTTGGCCTGGGTTTCCTAGGGCAATATGACAACTTTGTAGCTTCTTAAAAATAAGAGTCTCTGCACAAGTGAGCTTCAGGCACATTCCCAACAGACAAAAGCCCAGAGTTAGAAATCTGAGCTGCTACCTATGTGCTACGCTGGCCAGATAACGGACGTGTATAAAAGTAAACAGACTCCAAAAGTTAGCTGGAGTGTGGTTGCCAACTTCGATCTGATCTGAATGAGAGGAAAACAGATACCTTATAGTGCAGGGCTACAGGCCTTACCCCAAACTCTTGAATTTATAATTTCTTAAACTGCAGAACCGTAATAAAATGTATGTACTGTTTACCATGTAACACTTCCAAGGGGTCTAGAAGTACCTGTAATCAAACACAATATCGATGTGGAGAAATGTTTGACAGGTCACATCAAAGGGAACATACAAAAATAATGAATAACCTAAAGTCGTTTCAGATCAGGTCAAAGTTTTGTTACTAAATGAATTACAAAATGAAGGAAGGAATGGCGGGAGAAAGGGAGGGTGGGAAGGAGGAAGGAAGAAAGAAAGAAAACCAAAATTTAAAAAAAGCTAAAACTAAAAAGAGCATGTCCACTTCTCGAAGAAGCTTTTCAGGTTCTGTAATTGTGCCAAAACGACTGTGAATGTGTAAGAACAAAAGTGGACACGGAGCTCTGGCCTGTAAGTTTGCCACATCGGACTGCCAGGCCCCTAAGGGGCGGTCACTTTTACCACACGAAAAGTACATTTTAAAAAATGGAGATCAGCGGAATGCTGGGTTCCACCAGGCAAGCGCCATCTTCGGAGTACAACGTGTGACGTTATATGAACGGCGCCCAGCATGCATCAGTGCTTCTGAGTGCCCTGTGGTGGACACTGCCAAACATTATGTGGCCTCTGGGTTCCACGGTGCCTATACACTTGATGTTGATATTCTACTTTTTTGTAGACCTGCAAGATGTAAAATGCTTATTGACCATTGATTGCGCTTCCAAGAACATCATCTTTTATGTGAGAATGATAAGGACTGTGTGCCAGATCCAAATTCCCCGTAGACAGGATCAGATATAGCCCGTTAAAAAAAGAATTTAATAGACTCAGAGATACTTACATACTCATGTTCATAACATCATTATTCACAGTAGCCAAAAGTGTCCATCAAAAGATAAATGAAGAAACAAAACATGGCATATACATACAATGGAATATTATTCAGCCTTAAAAAGGTTGAATACATGTTACAACACGGATGAACATTGAGGACATAATGCTGTGTGAAATAAGCCAGTCACAAAAGGGCAACGATTGTGAGATTTCACCTATGTGAGATCCCTAGAATACTCAGATCAGAGAGACAGAAAGCAGAATGAGGGTCACCAGGGGCTGAGGGAAAGGGCAGTGGGTAGTTACTGTTTCGTGGGCACAGAGGTCCAATCTTGCAAGACGCAAAGAGCTCTGGAGACGGATGGCTGAGACGGCTGCACGACATCATGAATGCACTGAATGCCACAGAGCTGTGCGCGTACAATGGTCAAAGTGGTACATTTCGTGTTATGTGTGTTTTACTGCAATTAAAAATGGTGATGATGGTGGTGAATTATTTAATAGTGAAAGAAGGCATATTCTGAAAACAATGACACAAGAACTATACGAGAAGCAGCCAAAAGAGTCCAAATTACAAGGAAAAGAATACAGTGACAAACCAGAAAATTATGCAGAAGACCAAGACGAAAAGAAGACCGAATTGTTTGCCTCTGAATAAATTATCTCCTTGGGGATTTGCCATGACCTTTAGTGTGCAGGTTGGTGGCTTTCAATGTGCTGTGCAGCATGGGGTTCCCTGGACTCATTCTCCCTCTTAGCTAAAGGCCAAGCAACCGAACTGTTTCTAAGCCTTGATAAGGATCATAAATTTGGGAGGCTCCAGAGGCAGAGCTCATCAAGTAATCAAGAAAGAAGAAAGGGGAACCTATTAGCAGTGCTTCTCAATCTGATTGCATTGTACAATCACTGGAAATTCTGCCCCAGCCAGAGACTCTACTTTAACTGTTCCAGGGCAGGGCTTGGTCAGTAACATTTTTTAAGCGTCCCAGGTAATTCTGCTGTGTGGACAGGGTAGATAACCACTGATCTTGAGGAAGTCTGCAAAGGTTTTCTGTGAGCAGCAGGAAAGGAAATCTTTTAGACTTTGTGAGCCACACTATCTCTGTCACAACTACTCAACTCTGCCTTAGACAAAGATAAAAGAATAGGCATGGTTGTGTTCCAATAAAACTTTATTTATAAAAACGAGGAAGTGGGCCATAGTTCACTGATCTCTGCTCTCCAAGGAAAGATGGCTTCAGACACTCAACGTGGAGAAAACTATCATGTCGGCTTGGGAAGGAGAGTCTCAAATGCAGAGAGGAGTAGGGTCAAGATAAAACACTGGTTAATTATTGGAGTTAATAATAACTGGTTGTTATTGGAGTTAATAACAAAAACTGTTGGGAAGATAACGAAAAGGGAGGAAAACACGCTGATCCAGTTCCACATGTGACAGGTAGATGGGAACAAAGCAATCTAAGAATTGGGTGGGAATGTTGTGTCCTTCTTTAAAAGACAGAGAGAGCTGACAGAGGAAAACAGACATGGAGCATGGGAGGAACAGGGATCACAGCCCAGGCTGCAGAAGAGGCCATGGAAAGGCATGTCAGTAGGGAGGAAATTCTTACTCAAGGCCTTGAGTCCAAAGGCAGAGCAAAGACAAGCCTTGGAGAAGGATCACTTGGCCAAGACATTTTTGACTTCACTGTTGTGCTGGCAGCAAGCGACTTAGGAATCTCTACCAAGGGCACCAGCAGTTCAGAAACCCACCAAGCTGATTTCTCGGATGGCAGCAAATATGGGTGCAGGTGGGACGCACCCCCAGGAGACCAGCTCACCAGCTTCAGAGTTCCAGAGGAAGAAACAAATGGCAGCACCAGAGTAGGAAAGCCTGGGGAGTCTGCTGAGGATGAAAACATGGAAATGAGCAGGAGGAGGATGGTGGGAAATGCTCTTGGAGAAGTCCCTCCTCTAAGTTGGGAATGGATTGCTCAACTTAGTTCTGATGCCATGAATGTAGTAGACTAAGACAAGACAAGAGTTTGGAAGTTTGAGGTCTTGAATGTGTACCCAACAGCAGCCTGGGATCTCAGAAAACACATAATTGAGAGGTGTCACCACTGTGAATTTCTAGTCTGCACGTAGATGGATATGCTTCTGATCACTGTGGTCCAGGAGTGCAGAATATTCACTGAGTCAACAATATTGGTGTGTGCCTACTGTGAGAGAGACACTGTGCTAGATATGAGAAACACAGCGATGAGGCATGCAGAGGGGAGAAGACAGTCTATCCAGTTACACACATGTAAAATTACAACTGCTGCAAGTTCTAGAAAGGAAAAACACATGGTGTTAAAATGGCTTGGATGAGGAGATTTGATCTACTCAAGCAAACAACTCCTGAGCTGAGATGGTAAACATGAGGAGGAGGTAGGGAAGGAAAGAGAGCTGGATGAGCCTTCTGGGAAGAGGAAATGGCATCAGCACAGCCCAGGGGGAGAGGCCCTGGCAAGAGTGAGGCTCGGGAGGAACACTCTAGCAGGAGCCCAGGGAGCAAGGTGAGCAGAGCCAACGCCTGGCCTGCGATGCGGGTTGAACAAGGACCAGCACAAAGTCTTGTGGGCCACTTGAAGACTTGGCAGCTGAGCCCAGGAATAACAGGAAGCATGGAACCACATTCAGCAGAGTTGGGAAAAGGTTCAACAGGTCAGATTAGTGTTTCAAGAAGAAAAGGGTTAAGAGGTCAGATGAGTGTTTCAGGAAGATCCCATTGGGAAGAGAAAGGACTGGGAGAAGGTGACAGCACTGGGATCCTTTGGTCATAGACCCCTAACCAGAAACCATGCCACAATGAACCAATACAGGTAGATTTCAACCAATGCAAAATGCCCAGGACTCAGATTCTAGACATTTATCAAAGGTTTACTGGCAAGAGTAAAACGAAGCCTCTCTTGTTTTCTCTTGCTCTGTCTGAGCCCTAAAAACAGATACAGGGTTCAGTCCCCCTTCTCACTATCCAAAAGTAGAGCGTTCCTATGAAGTCTTTAGTAACCGAAATGGCCAAAGCCAAGAAACAAATGCTTTAGGATGCAGCTTGCTGAGGGATGTACAAAATGAACTGAGACAGAGCCAGATGCTCGCAGACACAGTTCACAGCTCTGGCAGCTCAGTGCTGAGTGTGGCTCCCTGCAAAGACTCTCGCTGCCCAGGGTGCTGCCGCCTCTATCACAGCTCACTGCAAAGCATGCTGAATGCTATTTCCACTTTTTGCCTCCCTTCCCCACCCCCCCTTTTTTTTTTTGGAAAAGCAAACATCCTCTCTGGATTTCTTTCAGTTAGTGAAAATAGGCACTAATGTAGGTCTTTTATAAAAAAGAGCTAATGCGAACTTTTGAAAAGTGGGTATACCTGTAATAGAGCCTTTGCTCTAGGCTATGGTTGATAACATAAATGTGAGTTTATCATAAAAAGAAAAAGTGATCTCTAGGAAGTCAGCTGTGTCTTGATCTTAAATAGTTGGCACTTGGGTTAACCTGCCCAAGCTCTTCAGAGGGCCTTTGGGATTTGGGGAAGGAACTTCAAAGTGAAAAAGAAGAAAAAATAGTACGAGTTTTCCTCAACTCACACTCTGTATGTGTACGTTCCTTTGAGACCTTCCAGCGGGTGAACGACTGCAGCAGCACAGGAGACAGCGCTCAGTGGGCTCAGCGTTTGGTTCGGCACTCGGGTGGTTCAAGGTCCTGGATGCTCCCCAGGCAGCCTCATCCCAAGAGAACTGAGTTACGCCGCGCTGGTGCTCAAAATTGCTCTGGCCTTTCCCGTAACACAAACTACACAGGAGGAACCAGCGCGTGCTATTAAATCCATGTTCACTGACTTCATGTAAAGATGGAATTTCAATATAAACTCTGAAAAAGTATAAAAGGTCTATTTTAAATTTCCGGGCAATTACAAGTGAGGTAAAACGTGGCCTTTGCCAGCTGTATTAGTTTTTGGGGGGGAAAAAGGCCAAACACACTTTTCCTCTTTTTTCATATCCAAGCCACAAGCCAGCAAACACTGGTATTTACTCTAATGTTAATAAAAGTAAATTACTTTGTGGTTTTGGGTCACTGGTATAAGACTTGTATTCTTTTTAGTTTATGTTATGTACAAAAGTTCAAAATTTCAAGATGCATCCAGCACAAACTGATGACTTACTTATGTTTTTCCATGTGATTCAAAGCTTTTTTTCTTAGTTTATGTTTGAATTACTTCTGTTTTTACTATGCCAAATGCTCTCATGATTCCTGTAAGATTCTTTTTCTCTCTTCTTCTATCTTTTTACCTTTGTAATGCTAGAATTATTCTTCTGCTTGCACCCTGTCCTGGACTACAATCCACTCACAGAGGAGGTCAAGCCCCTTCGAAGTTACACTAGCAATGAAAACTCCCATCTCAAACTCTAAGTTACCAACGAGGATTTTTTCCCCCACAGAGATGGAACCTAATTAATCCTTTTTGCCGTTGCCTTTTTAGCTCCTACAGATACAAGTCCACCGGGACCAGTACAAACGACTTGAAAAGAACATTCTAGGAACTACTACACAGATGCCAAACATACTGCCCCTTCCCAAACCCATGGAGTCCCCACACCAGATGTTGGGGCTGCGTACACCCAAAGCTCAGCATGCTTTCAAGTCAGGCTTTCCATCCAGATGCTCAAGTTGACGGTTCCCTTTGCAATTACTTATCATACGAAGAGAATTGCACAGACCCGTAGCCGCAGCCCCCTTGGCATGCTGGCCAAAATGCTAAATAGGCTGGTCTTCTGCAAGCTGTCCAAAAACATGCTACTGATTTAGACAGCCCTGCAGAACAATCAATCACGGTCCAGGCCCTGCCGAAGACCCATGGTCTGCACATGTTCGTTTTATTAGGATCTTCCTTAGGTCTGAGGACTTTTCTCCTTTATGTTTTTTAACTAAGGTAATCATTTCCACACAAAGCAGAGGGACAGCATGGGAGGGGAAATGCCACTTGGGCTAATGTTTGGCTGGTGGCTTTCAAGAATGTAAGTCCTGGAAAAAACTAGGTTATGTTCAGGGCCTCCCAGCCCTTAAGACATTGCCAGGCTTTCAAGAACCTAACAGAAACCAGGCACTGGCCCCGAAAGCAGCCCTGGTACAGTCTGCTTCCCCTTTCTGTTGTTTTTGTGCTGCGTCTGTCACGGCCGAAAGGAGTGTACCTGTGAGCTCCCACTGTCCTTTCTTGTGCTTGTGATTTGAGGCAGAGATTAGGTACCAATACAATGAAAGGGACCACAGACCCTCAGCTTCTCAAAAACCATCTGTAATTTTCTTTTACGCTTTTCATTTTTGTCTTTTTTAAGCAAGAGACAATAAAAAAATTGTGCAACTCACAACAGAACTATACATCAAATGAGGCAAAATCTCTCTGGTCATTTTAAGAGACCAGACCAAGCAAACTGCACGCAGCACAGCTAGACCTCAAGGGTGAGAGACGTGGTGGAGAGCACTCCTGGGGTTGGAAACCTATTCATCCACGTCCTAGCTGTCATGCATAAACCTTTGCCTCAGTTTCCCCATTTGTAAATCGGAGATAACAATAGTGTCTACCTCATGTTTTTTGTGAAGATTCAACAAATTTGCAGTGCTTATTTGCAGTGCAGAAGGTACTAGGGTTTAGAAGAAAGCCTGGCATATGGTAACCACTATATAAATGTTTGCTATTACTAGTTCCACAAAACTAAAATCAAACCAGATTATTACGTCTTGGTCACAACAAATAGTGAATTAGGAACAAAAGAGCCATTCAGAAATGACTCTTTTTTGTTTGAAAAACAAACAACAACAACAAAAAGAACGAGCAATGTCCAAATGGCCGGTGTGCAAGGCCTGCCACACACAGGACCTAGGGGAGCTGAGGACAGCAGGAAGTTCATCTGAGCAGGCATTTCCTTGCCACCACGCATGTCACTTTGGTTCTAAACATCAGTCACAAACTGAAATAAAAGCCTTATCTACAAAAGGAAAAGCCAAAAGGACACACTTTCTCAGTCACTTATAATAGCACACAAATGAACCAAGAGAGGGCTTGGGGCAGAGGCACTTGTGACCGAAGCAAGTCACTCATTCCCAGAACTGAGTTAAGTGGCAGCATATGGTGGGAGGCATCCAACCACGCTGGGTGCACAGGTCGTCAAAACTGGCAGCCGCTTTAGGAGGAGCACCAAGCTCGCTGGTCCCAGCTACAACGTCATGATCAGTCTACAGTGTTGACAACCACCTCAGTTTTTGAAGGCCATGGTCAAGTCACTGTGCATCCACCGTGCAGACTGAAATATTTAACTTCATTAAATATTAGCTCAAAGGTATGGGGAGAAAAATAATGCATGGGATTTTAGGGCTAGCTAGTTCTGTAAACTCCTCCAGAAACAAAAACCTGCCTCTTGGGCGTCGCTCCTGCCTTCACACAGGTCAAGAACCTGTCTCCTGTCTCTTTCCTACCCCCTTCTTGACCACCTTTGTGGCCTGGGCATGGTTTGGTGACAATCCCTCCTCAGGACTGGCATTACCTCTGCTCTATTCTACTATCTCAGCCTCCCACTCCCTCTGTCCCCCAGCCACCACGTCTCTCAGGCTCTCTAGGGATGGGAACAGCACCCACGTTTTAAATAAGATCTCCGCTTCCCCAGAAGATTCTTGGTCTAGCTTAAGCTATGCACCCCTTGCCGTGGCAGGGCTATATCTTGAAATCGCTACGCCCAGTGTCTCTGCAGTGCTGGACACGCAGTAAGTGCTCAAAAACATGTGTCTAATGGACAAACCCACAGCAGTTTCAACTTCTATAGAGACCTGGTTCTTCACATCTCTTTTCCTCCGTTCCACGTCCGCCTCACCTCGAGCCTCATCTGCAACCTACCCTGCAGCACCTCCTGAATGACCCTGAACTCAGAAGGCTTCCTAATGGCAGCCTCTGCTCCCCGCTATTTCACTTTTGACACTGCCTCATGTCTACCTAATGTATCAACTTTTCATTTCCACCAAGATCTCCAATTGCCCCACTTTCCTAACGTCACTTCTCTTCAGCTTTGATGACCGTCCTACGCATCTGGGCTGCACGATTGACAATTTCAGGCAGAATCACCGTCTTCTGATCTGCCAAGGTGTGGCCCACGTGGTCTACACTGTCTGCACCTATACCCTTACACGGAGTGCCAAATCCTTACTGGTGGCTCTCTTCCCAGAAGTTCAACTATCACTTCTATGGGAGCAAATCTCAAATTTATATTTCTAGCCCAATTTGTAACCACATCCAAAGATGCAACTGCCTATGTTGCTTCACACATATAGCTTTGCCAGATCCTCAAACCCGCCATGGCCCAGAACAAATTTAGTATCTGCCCTCCCAAAGCAGGTTCTTCTTCTGGTTTCCCTATTGTTCCTGAAACTACTACCAATGTATTTGCCATAGAAACAAACTTCAGTACTGTACTCTCTTTATTCTACACCCTTCCCCCCATAATTTGTAAGGTCTGTTCATCTCCTTCACTGCTTCTCAAATCTGAATCTACCTTTCCATTCACACCACCCTAACACATCCTCCGTGACAGCTTACAGACCAGCACTGTCCCACAGAACTTTCTGCAATGATGGGAATGTTCATGTGACCACGGAGCAGTTGAAATATAGCCAGCGTAACTCAGAAACTGATTTTAAATTTTAACTTGAAGAGCTATTGCACATATGGCCAGTGGCTACCATATTGGACAGCAGACAGAAAGCCACGTGTAATGACATCTATACCAGTCATTTGTTTGCTCTCAGATCCATCCCCTATTGCCCACAACCCCTATCAGCTTTATCTCGCAGGAGACTTCTGGTTCCCAGGCTCTCCTGACAATTGCCTTTCTGGTAAGTTCAATCAGCAAGAGGCTGCAGTGAAGACCAGGGCAAGAGGAGCGGAACAGCCAGGGGGCTTTGCCTCAGGTGGCATCTCCAAGAGTGACCACCTCCCCTCCATAGCTCCAGCTTGCACAGGTCAGCCCCACCCTCCACAGTGACAGTCCTCCAGAGTGGCTTCGTCTCTGGGCTTAGGTGGCACTATCTTCTCCCCATGTCCCTTCACCTCTAAGAGGAGTGGTAGCTGCCTGCCATGGTTAATCTCTGGGGTCTCCCATTTGGCTTCTTAGCCCTTACAGCATCCCTGTAACTAATTCCCTCTATTAAATCCCCTCCATTGAAATGCCTAACACAGCTTTTGTTTTCCTTCCTGAAAACTAACTAATACCCCATCCTAACTGGCATTTCCTCGGAAACTCTAACTCACCCTGAAAATTGCTGCCATGAGGCCACCATTACCATCATCTTCACCATCAAAACAGTATATAAAACTACAGAAGCATCCTTTATGCAGAGCTTGCACATGCTAAAAATTACATTGGACGTTTTACATATCATACCTCTTTGTTCCTTATAAAACCTTATGAGGCCAGTATTTTTATCCCCACTTTATAACTGAGAATAATAAGGCTTAGAGAGCAATTTATGCTGGTTAAACAGCAGCTAAGTGACTCAGCATGCCTCAAAGTTCATGCAAGTTCATGCACACTCCTTCCACTCTAGTCCACTATTCAGAAACTGTTAATGACTGCCCATTGTTTGAGGATCAGTTCAACTTCCTCCACCTGATCTTCAGAAGAGGCTCTCAGCAATCTGGCTGTGACTCACCTTTCCAGTCGTGGCCCTACTTTTTCCAGCCCCATATCCAGATGGACTATATGCGCTTTCCCTCACATGTGATTAGTGTCTTCCCACCTCTATTCGATCACTCAGATTGAATAGATCTACTCAAGATCTACTCAAAATTGGATTTAATTTCAGCATAACATATATTTATTAACTGCCTACTGTTTCCAAAATGTAGTCCTTTGGCCTGTCTCTGAAGTTCACCATTGCATAATTTCTCATGCATTTATCCATTGTTTGGCTTATATCCTAGTTGTGTTCTTGTTTTAATATCTTTGCTAAATTGTAAAGTCCTTGAGGGAAAAGATGGTGTTTTAAAGATTTTTAAAACTCCCCCACTAGCATCTAAGTGACTTTCAGAAATCACTCAGATGATCTGCAAATATTTGTTGAGTTCACTGATATAACTCTTCACAGATGCAGCATCAGTGCCTGCAACATACTAAGTGCCCAATAAATGTCAGTTGTCATTAATATAACATCGCCTTTCAAACCAGTGGTATGATGGACCTGGTTAAAATGCACATAATTCCCTAAGTCACAGAACTGAACATCTCAGATCCATAATCTCCCACTGGACCTCATTCTGGCCTCCAGCAAATAGTCTACACTTATTAAAAAAAGATAATCAAAGTGGTTATAAGCAGAATGATGTCAATAAGACTATGAAATCAAGATAAACTTAATTGACAATTGAGAAGTTAAAATATTTCAGAAAACTTGTCTAAGTTGAGAGCTATGTGTCCAATAAACCCAGTAGAGTTGTTGCATGATGCTATTGGAGAGAACACGTATGCAATTTCTTTATATCTAACCAATGCATGGATTTTGGGTTTTTAGGTTTGCTATGCCCAGTTTCCAAGTGGTTCTTTCCCTTTGCGTGCTCTAGCTCTGACGGTCTTAGCATTAGTGACAGAATGCTGGTTGGCTTCCTCTTCTCACATAGTCACAGAACACTGTCCTTGCCCTTGAAACCCAGTCCCATATCGTGAGGAAGCCCTAACCACATATGGCCTCTCCATGGAGAGGCCTCTCCATGGAGGGAACTCTCCATGGATGACATGGAGAGGCCACATGTCATCCTACAGTAACAGTCCCACCTAAGGTCTCAGCTGACCTCCAGCATCAACCACGAGATGTGCAAGCAAGTGAGCTTCAGACAGTTCCAGCCCCCAGCCTCTGAGCTGACATAGCCAACACTGAATGGAGCAGGAACAAGCTCTCTCACAAGCTATCTCTGCAAGTTCTGTCCAAATTGCAGGTTTGTGAGTGAAATAAATCCAGTCATTGTTTTCAGCCACTAAGCTTTGGGGTGATTTGTTACGCAGGCATAGTAACCAGAGCAGAGGGTTCACCATGCAGCACAAGTCACTGATGAAGGCAATACCTTCCACCTGCCTCTGCCTTTTGTACCTCCTTCAGAACTGCAACCCTGGTTTAAGAAGATGGTCTAAGACACACAGCATAGTTTTAAAGCTACCACAACCTGATAATAAACCTAAAATTAGCTAAAACTATTTGTCTAAATAATAGCGTAAGACAAGGAATATCACTTGCTGTACCTGAGAATTTGCCATTGCTCTTTTGGCCAAGAAAACATCACACACAAAAAAGATCAAATAAACATAACCAGAGAAATAAGAAAGTACACTTAAAAATAGTACATATTTCTAAAAACGACAACAGCAGAGAATCCAGTTGGAGCATTCATTTTCTCATAGTGGTGCAGCCACTGTGGAAAGCAGAATGGAGTGTCCTCAAAAATTAAAAGACAGAGCTGCCTTATGACCCACTGATCCCACTTCTGGGTATACACTCGAAGAAACCCAAAACACTAATTTGAAAAAATATATGCACCCTTATGGTGCAGCGTTATTTGCAATAACCAAGATCTGGACACAGCCCTGGTGCCCATCAGTAGATGAGTGGGTAAAAAAGCCATGTTTCAAAACATGGCCGATAATGGTCTTATTCCTACCAAGTCCTAAGTTTTATAAATTCCCATACACCAAATATTCTCATGGACAAAATCACTATTATCATAATAAAAGATATTGATTTAGCTGTTTCACCAATATTGTAAGAACCCATGAAAGCAGGGGAAAAAAAGCTGATATATTTGATCTAGTAGCTACATAAAGTGAGAAATAAAGAAATATTAAAATAGGAACTCACTAACTGGATAAGTCTGATACGAGTAAATCTAAAGGAACAAGGCATTTCTATGTTTTAGGGCCAAGTCAGACGGGGCTACCATTGGATACCTTGTCTGAAGCTGAGGAGTTCCTTCTGAGTAACAGGTAAATGTAGCCAAAACGATTGACAAAACTGTTGATATTATAAACTAACCACAGCAGTAATTCACCAAACTCAGACCATTAAATGTATCTGCGTGCTGAGTCACAGCAACCAAATGCAAAAGTCCTCATTAGTACATTTACAATATGGCTGTTCTTAAAAATTCATTTTGGGCATTGTATGAAATAAACCTTAAAGAAAAAAACTAAATAGATGATGCCAGCTGCCTGGGAATAGCTGAGAGTTTAAGCCACATTCTTAGAAGCTGACTTGAAGAAACAACTGGGGATCACGTGCTGCAACCTTGCACACAGCTGGACGAAAGCCGTGTCTCCTCACAAATACCACGCTCGGTCGTCAGGGCCAACCCAAGCAGAGTCACCCTCCACTCTGTGCACGCCAGCCCCACTGCTCTGCCCCAAGGGCTGCTTCCTACCTCATCACTCCTGGCTCACTCCTTTTTTCATAAGGTCGAGGGGAACACACCCAGATGTGGTCAACCAGAATTGTCTCACAATATTGTCTGATACATTACATAACAAGTCATCCTTTTATCTAAAGCCACATTTTTAAACACTATAATTGATAGCAGCCTCCCCTTTCTTCATCATGCAGAATAGTCAGCTATTGTGTTTTCCTGCTAATCTGGGAAAATTTATTCTAGAAAGGAAACTACACATAAATATTTACAACAGTGAAACCCCAGAGAAATACAGTACATGTCAGGGCTGTATCCATAGTATTCATGTCAACAGCTCCGCCTACCCAGTCAAAGTAGTCAAAGTAGCAGGTTTGCAGTAAATTTGCCCACACGTGTGTGCATGCATGCACACACATATGTACACACCCATGCACGTTTACACACCAACTGTAAAACCCTAGGGAGTCCATTTCTGTACTATGAAAACATTTGATGCAGAATCAGAGAGGGTCAGGATTTCCATCTCTTGTTTTCACACCTCGAGATTGAAATTGGCCTTAATACACACCTACCATGTGAGAAAATAGCCTAATAATCAGATCAGATTCGCAAGTGCTCTCTAAAAAATAACCTGCTGTGAATGTTGACGTGCCTCGCATAGCTGACGTCTCTGCCTTATCTTTCAGAAAGAGCTGTAAAATGTGCACGGCCACTAGAGACACCGCCTTGTGACACACGCTCCGAGGGCTGTTCGGGTGCTGCAGATTTCCCCAGAGCCTACGTGGGCAAACAGACCAGGAGGGATGCGGCATCCTTGGCCCGGGATGACCAGCTGGCCACACCTACTCCCAAATGTGCTGCTCACAGATACACATTCTCTCTGTGTCTCGGTCATCCACCCGTATGAAGTAGCTCCATTTTTATTAATTTCCATTTAGCAAATATAAATTTTTTTAGAATGAAATTCTTTAAACCAACTGATGAAATACAAATTAAATTTTAGATTGATTTAATAAAATAGTAATCAAAGAGAAGCGCTTGGCTGTTCAATTTACTCACTCCCTTATTTACCGTACAGATTCTAACCCAGCCCTGGAAGGCAAGGTCTACATAGCTGTGGTGGAGAAAGACATAAAACGTGCATGTGATTGCAAATGATGCCGAGGGCTATGAAGGGATCGTGAAGGCAATTACAGAAGAGGGTTGGGTTACATGAGGCGGGGGCAGGATAGGACAGGTGCCTCCAAGGCAGCGGTATTTGAACTTCACTATGAAGGATGAGTAGGAGTTGGGCAGGTTAAGAGTGTTAGAGGGGGTGGGGCAAGGACAGAGGAGTGGAAGAGGTAGAGAAGGGTGGAAAAAGGAAGAAACAGCCTTCTAGAGAAACAATATCAGTGGAGGCGCTCGGGCAGGAAATTCAGTCTAAGAAACAAGCTGTATATGACAAATAAATTGGCAGCATGAAAGAGTATTAATATTGTTCATGGAGAAAAGGGTCATATGAGCAATAAAATAATACCTCAAAAGAAAAAAGGGCAAAGGACACGAACAGAAATCTTACAAAATGAAATATATAAGTGCTACTCTTTATGATACTTCCAACTTAACTAATGTTCAAAGTAAATTAAAGAGATACCATTTCTCCTTGTCCTATTGACAAATATGTAGAGGTGGGAACCCCAGCCCTGGGTCAGGTGTGGGGTGAAAAGCCCTCTTGCTTCTACAATCCTTCTAGAGTGCCTTCTGGCTGTGGATCAACAGCCTACAATAAGTGCATATCTTTTATCAGCGACCCCACTGAACATCACTAAGTGAAAAGGGTGTGATGATTCCTCAGCACACACCACACACTAAAGTATCTGCACGAATATTTACCAAGCACCAAAAACACATAAGGCAGAGGTACTGTGGGTGCTGCAAAGATGAGCAAGACCTTCTCTATCCTCAAGAACTAGCTAGTCTACTGCCACCCCGGCTGGGTAGCTCAGTTGGTTGTAGCATTGTCCTGATACACCAAAGTTGCAGGTTCGATCCCTAGTCAGAGCACATACAAGAATCAACTAATGAATGCATAAATATGTGAAACAATAAATCAATGTTTCTCTCTCCCTTCCTCTGTGTCTCTCTAAAATTAATAAATAAAATTTAGGAAAAAAACAGCTAGTATGTTGGGGACAACAGAAAAGGTCACATTTAGGTGTGACACATGTCAGGCAATGGTAAGCATGAAAGGGGTACAAACAGAAGTGTGATAGGTACAAATAATGTGCTTTATCATTTATTATTATTATTCCCCAAAGAAGGAAGAGCCATCTGATGCTGAGGGATCAAGGAAGGCTTTGTGGAAGACAGGGCATCTTAAATTGGCCTTGTGGTACAGGAGCAGGAAAGAGGTGGATGTAAGTAACTCCTGAGAGTGAAATGGTGAATGAGCAGGCACAGCCTCTTTGAGTCTATAACTTGGCAAAGATATTAAACAAGTGTGATAAGAAGAAAACATTACAGGGAGTTATGAGAATATCATAAAGGCAACTACCAAAAAAGACAACATAACCCAGTGTTAGTGAGCATGTAAGGAACTGAAACCCAAGCACAACACTGGTGGGAGAGAAAGTTGGCATATCGCTTTGAAGGGCAACTAACTGATCAAAGTTTGGAAAGGCTGAGGATAACACAGATCATGTGACTCAACAAGTACACAAATGGACCTAGAGAGGCTCTTGCACAGGACAACGTGCAAAACTGTTCAATCCATCAAGGTTTGCTACAGCAAAAAACTGAAACGCGCTAAGGATTTATTAACAGATGGCATGCATAAATAATGGCATTTTCATACAATAAAACACAGTAGCAAAAATTATACATTAGAATTACATGGATAAAACTCAAAGGCAAAGAAAGTAAGTTATAGATAAGTGTGTTACTACTTCCATAAAATTCAAAAACATGCAGAACCATATTATACATAGTTTATGGATATATACATATGTGGTAGAAATATAAAAGCATGCTTGGGAATGATAATAACCAAAATCAGGCTAGTGGTTACTTCTAAATAAGGATAGAGGACGGACTTAGGGAGGGGTATAGAGTGGCTTCAGATATACATAGGTGGGACAAAAGTAGGTTTAAGTTGTGAGTACACGAAACAGTTATTTCCTATATTATTTTTTATTATTTAGTGTTTTACTTTCATACAACAACTGTAAACCAACTTTTGCCCCATCGTGTATTATGTATACTTCCTTCCCTCAACAGACTAGAAGCTCTCGAGGCCAGCAATACCAATGGCTAAGTCCTCGGTATCCAGCCGGATGCCCTGCAAGTTAGCCAGTCCTCCAGGGTCTGCTGAGTAAGTCGACAAAGTCGACGTTTCACCCGAGCATTACTCGACTGCTCGCCCCTGTGCCTCGCATGCACACATCATTCCTTCTACCGTCTCTTCCAGCCACACAACATCAACGCAGATGTTTGCATACTGCCGAGGAAATTCAAGCTGACACCATGACAGACCTCAGAAAGGCAGTCTCAGTAAGAAAGAGATGTCTAAGTAGAAGACTGCCAAAGACAGAGTGGGATCCCCTAAAAAAGGGAACTTCCAGACCCTGAAGGTAT
Source organism: Trachops cirrhosus (assembly GCA_028533065.1). Taxonomy (NCBI): domain Eukaryota; kingdom Metazoa; phylum Chordata; class Mammalia; order Chiroptera; family Phyllostomidae; genus Trachops; species Trachops cirrhosus. Next base: position 22,585,474 of record CM052538.1, on the reverse strand, counting down.
CTATTGGGGAGCGAGAAGTCTACTTGATACAAAAGGTAAAAAAAGGGATTCGGGAATCACGTGACCTCAAAGACTTCAGGACTCTTGCTTCAATAATCACCCAAAAGAAGTGACCTCCAATCCCCAATCTTGTCATTAGGAGCCATTTGTGTGCTCCCCTTCATTGCCTGCACGCAGTTCTGTGTTTTCCCACCATCTTCTGGACATCGTCACCATACAGGGTGGTAGAAATTAAGGCAGCCGCTGAGAGCTGTTTGTGGGTCAACCATTGTTGGGACAAGTAAAGAATTTTCACTTTCACAATGGCCCAAAGTGAGCTATCATGTGTTGTTGAGTCCGTACTTTTGAAGAGACCACCTTATTTTAGATTTACAGCCACTTTGTCATCCACGAGTCTGCCAGAAGATAATTTTCAAACTGAGAGTGTATAAGAAGCTGATGCACCACCTCACACACAGGGACTTGCAGGTCTAGAGACAATGGAGTGCTCTAGTAGCCTTTGGCAGGAAAAATAGTCCAGGTTTCTGCAGGGGAGAGATCCAGGCACCGAACAGCTATAATAAGGGGTTCTGAAAGGATGTAAGGTCTAGCCCTCAAATGAGGATGAGGACAGTTATATACATGTAACTCAGCTCTTGGATAGCTATACAAATTCACCCTCACAACTAGGAAAACAACTTCAAAAGGAAGCTAAGATGTGGCAGGCAGTGGTTACCATAGTAGCAGAAGCATGCTTTTGCCTTTTCTTCAATTTTTGCATGGCGTGGAGCTTTTGAGGACTAGAGCTTGAGCCCAGAGGAAGCACCAAACAGGGGCTGGGCTGTTTGATCCTGAGAAGAAAGGACTTCATGCAGAAAGCTTATCCTCCTCTGGCTAATGAGGAAGCAAAAGTTCAGCCTCCCTTTAGAAACAGGCCTCACGCCAGCAGAGACTTCCCAAAGGTGGGTGCAGTAACTGAATACGGAGCACCACCCTGAAGGTGAAGTTTGAACTGAGCACTGTAATAAGACAGGAACATCAAGCAACTCTTTGAAATGAGGAACTGCAGATCGTGAATTGCAAAGGCTTCCCATGCTTTCAAAACTTAAAATATTTCTGCTTTCATCTCTAGGATTTGAGATACAATGTTGAGTGTTGACACACTGGGCCCATCCTCAAATACTCCTGAGCCAGCACTCACCTGGGGAGGGAGGACCCAGGAGAAGGAAAATCGCCCAGGAGTTAGAAATGCAATAGGGTATAGCAGGAGGTGGACTCTGTGAGTGTTCTTTTCATCATAAAAATAAATGTCTTAAAGTAATTACTTACCCCTTTTAGGGTGCTTCCTATTTTTTCATGAAATGTAAATAATTTTCAATCATCTATATTTCTGAAGACTATAATAAGAAGAAAAGGAAGCCTTCATAGTAATGAGTTTATCTTATGCAAACTCTTTTCTCATAATAGTATTTCAGTGTCTATACTTCCTCTGTGATAAGTTATACACACCAAGTGAATTACCGTGTTTAAAACCCAGTCCATCCTGAAAAAGGACAATTTTAGACTAATTCAAATGTCAGTACCCCCAAATTATACAGCAATATCTGTTACAACTTTTACTTTGCAAACTTAAATTTTCTGACTCTAGTTGTTAAACAGATTTACTCCACAGACATTTAATTTTTTTAAGAGTTTATTTATTTATTTTTAGAGAGAGGGGAATGGAGGGAGAAAGTGAGGGAGAGAAACATCAATGTGTGGTTGCCTCTTTCATGCCCCCTACTGGGGACCTGGCCCACAACCATGGCATGTGCCCTGACTGGGAATCGAACCAGTGACCCTATGGTTTGCAGGCTGCACTCAATCCACTGAGCCACACAATCTGGGGTCCTACAGACATTGAAGAAGTGCCAACTATATGCCAGGTACCCCATTCCATTCTTGTAACTTCCTAATTTCCCTAACACAGTTTACCCAATATTCCTACTCTGATGTTATTTTCCAAATAGTGTAATGTTCCGAGTGCCCTAAATCTAATAAATCTATAAAATTTGATGAAATAGGTATAAATAGGTCTTAAATAAAAAGAAAAATATCTTATTTCCCATTAGAAAAATTCAGCATTATAAATATATCGTATTTCCCTAAATAAAATACAAATTCAATTTTGTATCAATCAGTGTTATGAGTTAAATTGTTACCTCCAAAATTCATATGTTAAAGTTCTAACCCCCAGAACCTCGAAATGTGACCTTTTTCAGAATTAAGCCCACTGCAGATATAATTAGTTAAGATGAGGTCAAACCGGAGTAGGATGGGATCCTAATCCAATATGACCGGTGTCCTCATGGAAGGGGAAGTTTGAACACAGACACACATGCAGAAGAATGCCATGAACACAGCCACAAAGACCTAGAAGAGAAAGAGTTGAGGGCCTCAGATCCCTCACATGGAACCAAACAGGACAACACCCTGATTCTGGACCCCCTGTCTCCAGGACTGTGAGACAATAAATCCCTGCTGTGGAAGCCACTCAGTTTGCAGTACTCTGTTGCGGCAGCCCTAGAAAACTGATGTCATTGACGTCCCGATAGGCAACCTCTGATGCTTGGAATTTTTCCAATCCAATATTCAAGTCCTCCACAACCTAATCCCAATCTATTTTTCTGTTTTTTTAAACTATGAGCAAAAAAAATGACATCAACAGTCTAGGAATCTATCCCAAGACAAGTGGAAAAGTGCATATATTCATGTACAAAAGATGTTCTTCACCACACTGTTTAAATAGTAAACAAAAAAAAGTCAAGCAATCTACAATTCTAACCCTAGCATGGGACACAGGCAAATACATTTATTTAGTAATAAATAGGTCCAGGCTGTTAAGGGAAGGTAGAGGTGGGGACACCTAACTGCTTAGGATTAAGGAAGACCATTAGAGGAGATAAACTGGGCAGATTCTTTGTGAATTAGAAAGAGTCGTCCAGAAAGATGAAGGGGGAAGAGCTCTCGAGGCACAGGGACCAGCTAAGACACTGCTTTGGCATCATGAGAAGAAACTCAGCATCTAGGAAAGCTGCCCAGACTTCGTGAGAAGTAGAAATAAGGATGCTGGGAGGCAGGAACAGACTGGACTGTGGGAATGCTAAACTGAGGGCTTCAAAACAGGGTGGGGCATATCACATCACCCACAGGGGGTGTGGGAAAATATTAGCTTCTCTACTTTATGCCTACCTCATTTGTGTGTGTTTGATAACATAATATTATAATAGTGACATATAATTTATAAACGTATTTCAATGTACATAAAGTAGGAGTACATACTCAAAAACTTTTTTTTACTGAATAGGTAAGTGATTGAAAAAGTTTGGAGACCACTGTGCTAGCCTAGATGTGGAAATTAATCATCTCCCTCAAAGTTTCTGCAGAGGCAGCACCATCAACCCAAGAAACAAAGGCTGGGGGACCCCAGCTAAAGGGCATGGGATTTCCTTTGGGGTGACGAAATGTTTGAAAATTGATGGTGGTGGTCTTTGCACAACTCTGTGAATATACTTAAAAAACCATAATTTGCCTCCTTTAAATGGATGAATTGTATGGTATGGTATATGAATCATTTATCAATTATAAAGAGGTTACCAAAAATATATTTAAAAATTAATGAGTTTTTCTGCTTTATACATTTCAAACATTGCATCTAATAGCTCCTGGGTCAGTGCAGGTGAAGGAGAGAGCATGAACAGCATGGAACACAAGGACAAATGGGAGAATTCCTTCATCTGTGGGGACACAGACCAGCACAGACCGCTGAGCTTGCAGGTATGATGTAGCTTCGGAATAAGAGACTCAGAAGCTGTGGTTGAGTCTTCAAGCCCTCTGAATCAGACATCACCCAAGCTTGGACCTCTCAGCCGGACCTCTCCAATCACAGGTGGGATTTTCTGACCCAGCCAAACCTAAAGCGGCCTCCCAAACCAAAGCTCTAGAATACAGAAAAAATGCCTCTGCGTCCTGACGGCCTGCACCTGTGTGAACACACGCACACGGCACTGATACAAAGTTCACAGAACAGTAATTACCTTCCACTGTATGCTGTGTGCGCTGGTATCTTCTATTCCATTTCATTTTTTTTTAAATGCTAGTGACAACCTACTTCCTCTTATTATCCACAGAAGGGTCACAACCAGCAGTCTGAAAACCTCTGCTCTATGGGTAAGAGGCGAGACAAGCAGGTGGGTATGTGTCTCGATATGCTCTTCTCCATTTTCCCACATTCCCAGGATCTAGAATTAATCCACTTGACAAGAACTTTCCCTCAGTTTAATAAAAGATGTAGCTATCAACATATGTTCCATATTATAAAAAACAGATTTTTAAGAACAGATGTGCAAATCCCAACTCCATTACTTTATTAAAAAAGAATATTTGGTTTTCCTTGAAGATTCCATGAATCATACTCATCCAGTTTGGATTGACATCACTGAAATAATAATAAAAACAGCGTTTGCTGCCTAAAAACCATCTTACTTATTTCCAGACGTAGACACAAATGGTGATCCTGTTAAAGCAGCAGCAATCAGTGCTGAAGCCCAACTTACAAGGGCCCCAGGCACCCTCTCTCCTGATACTCGCTTCCCTTGAAACGCGGTGAATTAACTCAACCTTCAAATTTGTCTCTGATGTTTTCATTACACCGGCCCACATCAGAATCTTTAATTCGGAAACATGCACACACATGAACACCCTGAAGTCATCCTTCCTTTTCCTCTCAGACTAATTCAATTTCTGAAGTCACTTTCCATTTTTAAAGAAACTTTGAAAGATCAAGGAAAGCATTAGGGGTTTTATCACTTGTCTTTATATGAAAGTGTTACCAATCGGATTTATATACAGGCTTTTACTGGTTTAATCGTAAACGCATGGTTGAGTCCTTTAAATTCCAGCTAATTGCCTCAGGGCTCGTGTTGTCGTCCAGCACTTACTCAGCACATCTCTCCATTTGGTCCCCATTCCAGGAAAGTTGGAGGATGTGCGGCACATTAACTCACGAGCTGGTATGAAAATAAAGCAATCAGCATTCAAAACTCACTTCATCCCAGCTATTCCCATGCTGTTCTCTAAATACTGACTTCTAAAGCTCACAATTCCAGGAATTATGTGTATTTGGGAATCTCTTAGGATGAAGTTCCCTTCCCTACTGACGAAGGTTCTGGTCTTTCATCTATATTAACATACAGTGTTAGGGGCATTAATAGACTCAGGTTTCAAAAGTGCAACAGGAATAAGAACGCTAGGCTGAATCCTCTAGATCGTGGCTGCACCACCCACCCCATTCTGCCCACATCTCACAGATCCCACCTGTGCTTCCAACACGTAACAACAGCCCTGGCAAGTGTGGCTCAGTTGGCAGGAGCATCGTCCCATAACCAAGGATTGAGGGTTCGATTCCTGGTCAGAGTACATGCCTGGGTTGCGGATCCTATCCCCAGTTCTGATACATGTAATCTCTGGTTGGGGCACATACAGGAGGCAACCAATTGATGTTTCTCTCTCTCTTCCTCCTTTACTCTCTCTAAAAGCAATGAAAAAAAATGTCCTCGGGTGAAGATAAAAAAACAAACAAAAAACCAAGTAATGACAGACAGAATGGAGACTTTTATGTCTACTATGTTCCAGTTGAACCTGAGTTTAGAATTGTTCCCCTCATCTTCAGCTTGGATAATGGCCTGGCAGCAACCCTCAAACCCTTGGAAAAGAAATACCTATTTTAGAACAATTACTCAATGGACTGAGGCTTCAAACCATAATACTTTAGGGACACTTCGTTCTATTATTTTTGAACTTCTAATTCTTTCCACAATTGCAATTCTCTAAGAATTCATTCATTGAGGAGAATAAAACCCACTCTTAGTTGATATATATTTATCTCGGCCACAAAGAGCCAAAGTCCTCCAAAGACTGCATTTGTTTCACCAAACCGTTCCGGGAATGTGTCCTGGAAGAGAAAGGTGCCGCCAAGACCAATGGATAATAAAGCAAGCTCTAAAGGTCAGCAGCTGCCCATCTCCAGAACACACAGAAACACTGACCTCAGGTCTCTGGTGCAACATTCATTTCCATTTTAAGCTAAATAAATTCCATTTGAAAAAGTATGGTGGAAAGATACAGGTCAGCAAACAAAAACAAATAAGGAAATCTTCACATATTTTTACGGTGTCCTTGAATATCTCCTTGAAGGAACTAATTGTAACAATCCACTTCTGTTTTTCTTAAAAATACTGAGAGTACTTCAACCACAATTTTTATTGCCAAAATACTAAGGATAAAAATTCCACAGGTGCCTCCAACCTCCCTGCTTTGTGGGTGCCTTCGAGGGGCTCTCGTGCCAGGAGGCTGCTGTCATTTTCTATCCGCACTGCCTTGGGCAACACAGGATGGGACGCGTCCACCTTTCACAGGCAACCACCTGAGGGTCAGTCAGAGGCCTGAGATCCACATTGGCTTCTTACAAGTTAACAGAATGGGAAATGGTGAAGAGTCTCTTAATTTGTACGCACAGAGGCACATAGTGGTCACTGAGCAAGACTCTCTGAGCCAGAAGTTGGCATCATCTCCAGTAAATCACCCAGCACTTTAACCTCAGTCTGGCTGTCTGGTCATCACATTGGAGACTGTGGATAGGCAGATTTAGGCAAATATAGTCCCAAGAAGATCTCTTTTATGGGGATGATATCCCTAACCACTAGGGAAGGAAAGATTATCCTAAGAGATACTCAAGTCGCCAGTGTTGAGCAAGACTGAAAATCCCACTGCTCTAATGGCCAGCTTGAGGGCACTGAGGTTTCTAGGGACGCCCCTCCTTGGGGCAGACGGAACCTCATGTTGTTGTACTTGGAAAGGGTTTACAGCTGTGGTAGCTCCTCTGATCCCAGGGTTATTTGAGGAGGGAAGAGTTGCTGTGATATGTTGACTGCTCTAACGAGGGGTAGAGGTCGCCAGGCAAAGACACCATTGTGTTGGGCAATGAAGCAGGCACCACAGCACAAGTATGAACTGGACGGACACCAGTCAAATGCATCAATATGGATTCTCCCCCCAAACTATAACTGAACGTCACCATTGCCACTTCTCAACAGGACTCCAAAAATAAACCAGTGCTATGCCCTGAACAACAGAAATATGTATGTGTATATCTATGTGTGTATACATATGTGTTTCTAAAAAGTCACCAAGTGTCACCCAGTGGCTCTTATAGGAGTCTCAAATAGAATTGTACACAAAGAAAATCTGCCAGAACTTAAACTCAAATTAAGTGAGTGTCGTGTCTGTCTAAGTTTTGGGAATGATTCACACTCACATGAACTGAAGGAGCTCTTAGTCGCCAAGCCATCTCCTGCATACACCCCAACTCCCTTCAGTCCCACTGACAGTTGCTGTCCAGGTAGACATATCTGCCCTGTCTCTGATTACAGGGTTGCCTCGGGCAGATGCAGCCTTTCCTATTAATCAGAGCTTTAGTAGGTCTAGTCAGCTAGCATTTCCTTGAGTCAATGAGCTTTCTGTAGGCACATCCTTCAAGACAAAGCAAGCAATGTGGAAGGAAATTGCTGAATTGCTTGTATTAATAATTCTCAACCCCTGAGGCCAGACAAATCTCCTCACATCCTCTGCATGCTGGAATTAGCGGCCCAGCAGCACCTGCTCCACGGGTCCTTCTCATCCAAACTGCTCCCTTGGTGAATAAAAAACATTCAATTTGATCTGGCAGGAGAGCTTTCCTCCACCAGGTGTATTTCCAGTGTTTCCAGAAGAGAGGTTAGCCATTGCTTACAAATACTTTAAGCACATTACTTTCTGTACATTAACAGATCTTCATTTCTCCTAGGAAATGGTGCTTTTGGATCATGTATGAGGCTTCAAAAAATACAGCTGCCCTTGGCTTCCTGAAATCTGGAAAGCTTTACTACATGAAAGAAGCGTGGTTTCATTGGATAATAATCCATTTGCAATATGAGCAAGGTCCATACTACTATTAAATGTGTTTATCCACTGATTCATCTACTACTCCTTGATTTGCTTTAAATACTATAATCAAATGTTGTTATTTAATTCAACATAGATTCAGGAAAAGCAATTTGGCGTCTCACAGGTGGTCCGAACTCACGATGTTGGCCGCATTTGATGTACTCTCCAGAGCGTAAAGAAAAAGACATCCAATATGATTTTTTTCTCTTTATATTGGAGCACAAGACACAAAGCTTTCATTAGAGAACTCGTCCCTCAAAAGTGAGGCTGTTGCTTGCTAGCTTATGTTTCCATTTAAACAAATCTCTAACTAAACACACATGAAAACCGATACGGCCCTTCCTTTGATAAAAATCTAGCATCAAACATTGGCAGGCAAAATTTAAGGCACTTCCTGAATTGTTAAACAAACAGTTACACAAAAGAATCACCAAACACAACACATTCGTGTTTTCCTCTTTCATTTATTCAATAATTCCTTTCTTCAAATTCAAAGCCGTAGTTTCCCAGCAATTATTGTTTAAACTATTGATGTCTAATGACATAATTACATGTGCTATAATAAGAGGAAGGAGGAAAAGGAGGCATGTGCCGCTTACATGGTTAAAACTCAGTCTGCTATTATTTCCATATTGCATCACTATAACATGAGTGCTCTTGTGAGAAGCTATATTTGGATTTCTGGGTGTTACACAGTCTCTTCCCTCATCAACACAGTCAACCAAAATGAGTACAGAGAAAGTTTGTTTGGAAAATACAGGTGATTTCGACCTACGATCGTGACCCACACAGATGAAATCCCCAAATAGCGTTGAAGTTGGTTAGTTAATTGGTCGGTTGCCCACCCAGTTTCTTCCTTCACTCATCTACTCCACAGATATATACTGGAGCCATGCGTGTGCTGGGAGTCGGCTGAACATGCGCACAACAGTGAGCAAACAGAGACAGACACTGACATTAGGTGGCCAAACTCGTGTCTTTTATACAATGCTGTTTTGGGGTTCTGTTTCTGACCCACCTGTCCTCTTTTACTTTGAAACGAAGGTCTTTGCAAAGTAATCGCATCTCTCAGTTCATGTATGTATGGTCTCCATGTTCCCACTAATTCAAGAGTTTAGGGACAAAGAGAGACAACAAAGCAAAACTACCTCTGATTCGATGATAATAATAATAATAATAATAATAAAACTACCTCTGACTCTAATTTATTTCTATTTCCTTAGCAGAGGTCCCTCAAAAATGTAAAATTAATACATTTTTAGCATACAGTATTATTAGTTTATACTAGCAAGTGAGTTTACATTAGCAAAATGGATATTTAATATTAATTTTTTAATCAAAGGTTGCTCATTCTTTAGGAAGTCAAAATAAAGCCCAAGGAAAAGAAGAATAGAGATTATAACATACAAACCCCTAGCAACCAAACCTCTAAATAAAATAGCACTATTCAAAAATAAGAGCTCTTGAACATTTAGAAATGCATTTTTTAAATATCTGTGACAGATCCTATTTATAATTTGTTTTCCAAATACCATGCACATTTTAGATGTTGGGAGTGGGGAGGATGAAAATACCCAAATATTTAATAGAAATTCCACCCCCACCTTCATTTCCCTCATATTAAAACCGAGACACAATGATGCCTTTATCAAAATGGAAAAAGTAACAGATTTGAGAGACAGCACACCCTAACTTTTTAAGTCTTTCTCTATAGAAACTCAAAAAAAGAGAGAGCAAGAGGGAGAATTGAGCCAAGGAATCAAAACAAATACCAGTATTTTTTAAAATATGTTAATTAGATTTTAGTTAAGATATGACTAACAGATTTTATTCATGAAGAAGCTGTTCATTTTTCATTAAAACAGAAACAAATTTCACTTTCATTGATTTCCATAATAATTCAGATATGCATTTCCATATTTTCTCCTAGCAAATTAATTTCAGTTCAAGAGATCAGCTGAATCAAGAATACCTAGCAATCTGCGTCGCCCTTGACTTTCCAGGACAGAGTGGCGGGAAGAGGGATTGAAGCCAGTCACACCTCCACACGCAGCACCAAGGGGAATGCACTGCCTAACCGTGACGTAGGAGGGAGATCTCACATGCGAGAAAAGAGTCTGTGAACAGTGAGAGTCGAAAACTTAAAATCAAACCTACTACTCTACCACTGCATATTCAGTATCATTATAAAGGCTTTTAAAAGCTTCATTAATTGTTTTTAGACTTAGTCACTGTAGAATTAGATCTGCCCATATTACCATAGATAGTAATATTTTTTCTTCATTTGATAGAGACTAAAATTTTAGGAGATTGTTTAATAATGTCGTGGGCTAAAGCAACCCAAATGGCACCATATCGCATCATTTAACAAGTACTGGCTCACATAAATTATTCTGCTAAGTACAGGCAGTTTTCACACCTCTATCTGACAGGTTTTATTCTTGAGGAAAGTGTTGAAGTCAAAAATATTTCAGCAAGATGTGATTTTTTTCCCATAGAAATACTGTTCTAATCAGATGTTAGTTTCCTAATTGGTACCTTTAAAAAATAAAATTGCTACTACAAATACCATTTTCATCACCTATAAAGAACCTAATTAGGCATTAAACATTTCTTTTTTAATTGTATTTCTTCCATTACCATTTATCCCTCATACCCTCTTCCACCTCCACCCATCCCCCTCCCCCCACCCAGCCATCGCCACATTGTTTTTGTTAAAACTGTAACTTATATTGGACCAATTAATAATACAATTAATACTAAGGTTTATTTAATTATATTTTTAAAGTGTCTTCTTTCTTGCTTCTTCCCTTCCTCCAGCAGCAGCAAACAACATGGTATAGAAATACTACCTTAATCACAAAGCATCTACCAAGGTGCCTAGTATACAGGAGGTGCTCAATACATGAGTTGAACAAGTCTCACAGGACTTTGGGAGCAATTACTGCAAGAAACAGTGTTCTGCTGTTTTGCCCTTCTGAGTTGCCCCACCTTGCCCCCACACTGAAATGTCGTCCTGGGTACTGGGAATCACGTGGGGTTTCTCCTGCAGAGGAGGTTGCCACGTTTTCCCATCTGACTTGAGAGCATGACCTGCGGGAGAGTAAGGGAAACCACCCCACCTGCCAGTGGGAGGGCCAGCCTCCCACACTTTCAGCTTTCCTCCCAATGCTTCTCTTTAGCCAGCCTGGCCTTTCCCTGCCGTGTTCCCCTCGCCTTACACCAAAGCAGCACTACTCAAAGTGTGATCTGTGAATGGGTCATTTCCAGCCCACGGCATCATAAATTACAGAAACTGAGAATCAGCATTTAGAAACACGTTGGCCAGCTGGCCTGGGTGAGCTGTGGGTAATGCAAGTTGTGTACGAACTATGTACGACCAGTATTCCCATGTGTAATGCAATGTGTAGAGAATTGCAATGGATTGGAAACTTTAAAAACAAAACAAAGAATTCACCCTTCTCCACAGAAGTCTGAGAAGCCCTGCAATAAAGAACACGGGCATTGGAGTCAAGACAGACCCCCAGACCTCTCGCTCGACCACTCACCTGATTATGTGACCTGAGCAGGTTGCTTAACCACTCTGAACCCGGATCCTTCTATCTGAGCAGATCTGGATGTAGGAGGCTGTGTCTCTGTTAAATGAGCCACTTCCTCCCCATGATGTGAAATGGGTTACAATTGCAGTATGTCCTGACAAGGGTCAATCACACACTTGAATAGGCTTCAGATGTGGTTTGTTCCACAGCTGTGTGAACAAACCCATAGCTGTTTTGGGCATCGGCTCTCCTACAATAATATGGTGAGTGGCCCAGCATTCTCTCATACCCCAGGTAGAAAATATTTTGGCAACAAACTCCGTGCACAATGAACTGGGTGTGGGTATGATAATCCTGTGGTCACTGCGGGGTTCAGACTTAACCACGTGCGACAATTCACCCTGGGCCATTGTGAAGAAAGCAAAAATTTCTCAACTCTATCCAACAACAGCTGAAGACCCAAGAACAGCTTTCTGGGATGTCTCTAATGACTTAAGTCATAAACACTGAAGAAAATGTCCAGGAGGAAAAGAGGGAAAAATATAACTTACGTAGAAAATAAAGAGAAACACATAGATAACTTATAACTAGCATGCATAAGGCCATTCCGGCCACTTCATAAAGGAAAAACAAAGCCCTTTTCTCATTATTGTGAAGCCCAATCCCCCAGGTACAATATCTAGCTAAAGCAGATAGCCAATAAGTGTTCCCTTTTGACCCTTCTATGCAATTTGCACCTGTAAAACTACGCTTTAGTTCTCCGTTCCTTTACTTAATGCAATGACATTACAGAGTTTCTTCTTGGTTTGCTATAAATGCCATCTGGGTGCAAACCTAACAATGCACCCGTGACTCTCCTCACACCGGGTCTGACGTTTTTTCACCCTCAATCTGGAGGACAATCCGCAGGAGTCCTTGAGAGGCTGCTGGTTAAAAACAGGAAAGTTCCATCATGCCGGGATTGATTTCTAGCATCAGTCACCAGGCGCGGGCTCTGTGCACACTCCTGGCTCCTGTTACACTACTTGAGTGAGAGGTCACTGGGGTCACACAGGACCTTACAAGGTTTCTGGGGAGAAGAATACTTTTTCTGTGTCGCTTCCTTATGAAAAGCAACTAATCAGTCCTACTGTCTAGACATGCGAAGATATTTTTCATAGACACAAACTAGGGGGAGGGGGGTTGTTTTTCCTTTTTCAGCGAGAAATGGATTTACTTTTATTCTAAAGCATGGATGTGGCCACAGTAACCCTTGTGGAAATCCCTCTTAAAAGAAGATGTTTGAGTCAGGCTCACTTTCGGAAATAACAAAGAGCATAAATAAAGAGCCCCGGGCCCCATGGCAGTATCTGACATGTTACCTACAGGGCTCTGGACGTGGAGTTCATTTCTAGATTAAAGAATTCACTTTTCAGATACGCAGTGTAGAAGACCAGACAGAAACCATGTATTTTTACCCTCGTTTTCCACTTTCTATCTCCTTAATAGATTTTTTCCTACCAGCTGTGCACATCCAATATTGACCTGGATACCGACCAAATCTGAATTTCCTGTCCTCCCCAAACAAAGCCCTGAAACACATATTAAAGTTCCCTGACCATGACCACAGCTCATGCCCAGAAATGTAGAAACGCCTGAATTCCGCTTCCAGTTCTGACAGCATCTCTCACACAGATTGCCCTGGCTCCATTATTTTAATTACTTTACATGCTGCCTCCATAATCCCGATGATAAAATGGAAAAGCTGTTTTGTTGGAACTTGTGCTGCAAATAGCACAGTGACAATGTTAGGAAAAAATCTCTCGCCGTATTAACTGGCTCGCAAAGATTATTCTTAACACGAGCTTACCCCAGCATATGGAGAGTGTTTCTGAATGGCCCGGATGCGTGAGCAGGCCCCGGGGAAACCCACAATCCCAACCCACCAGTGGGGGCAACTGCCCACCTTCCCTAAATCAGAAAAGCTGGAAGAAAAGCGAACTGGAGGGATGCCCACATTCAGGCACCCGTTCGGTGGCACCACACAGGTGGAGAACGGCGAAAAGGGAGCAAGCCTGGCGACCAGGCATCCAGATCTGGTTGAGGAAACAAGCGGCCCAAACCCGACCACCAACGTCACTCCAGAGATGAAGCGAGGGTTCCTGGCAGCCTGATTTAGAAATCAGAATTTTTTTTTTAGGTAGGAAAACAAAATTCGAAGAAATTTTCCTGTGGCTCTGTGAGCTTTCCCACCAAGGGAAATTACAACTGGACCTGTGAAGACTGCCTGTACCATTAGGAGTGGAGTAAACACGGTAAACTGGTTATTTCTGGAGGAGTCAGTGACAGTCTTCAAAAGTAAGGATGACGGGGTGGATCACTCAGTCACGCAGATGCAACTGTTTTCATATTATTTCTAGGAGGCATCACGTCAGTAACTTGCTACAATATGGGATTTTTAAGAGAGGATTCAGAGACCCCGAAAGCTCACTCTGAATATACATTTCTATTTGATACATGCTACTTGATATATTTGGATACACGACCAAGCTCTTGCATGATCAGAGTGCTTTTCTCTGGCTCTGAAAGAAATGAGTTCTAATCCTGGTTTAATCATTAACCCACTCAACCTGGACAAATTTACTGAACTTCACTCCCTACGCCTCAGCGTTCTTATTTATCAAATAGAAATAATATCTTACTAGGAGAATAAATGGAAAAGAATAAAGCTAGTTCTAGCTTTATTTTGCATTCACAAGAACAAAGAAATCACAGTTTCAATGTTTCTAAGTGACTCTGTCTGGGTATGGGGGGTGAATGTTTCCTATTGCTGCTAGAACAAACGGCCACCTTACGTTTGGTGGTTTATGACAACACAGATTTATTCTCTTAGAGCTCTGAAGGTCAGAAGTCTACTATCAAGGGCTCGTTAGGGCTGCTCTCTGTCTCTGTCTCTGACTCCATCTCTTCACAGGAACTTTCCTTGCCTGGTCCAGCATTTAGAGGCCACCTGCATTCCTTAGCCCGTGCCCCTGCTCTGTCTTCAAAGGGTGTCACCCCAGCATCCGGTTCTGTCATCATGTCTCCTTTCTCTCATTTTGTAGCCTATTTCCCTCTCATACAGACCCCAAGATTATACTGGGCGCACTCTGATAATTAGGATAATGTCCCCAACTCAAGATGCTCAACTCAATCACATCTACAAAGTCTCTTCGGCCACATAAGATAACACACTCGAGGTTCTGAGGATTAGGACATGAACATGTCTGGGAGCCCACTATTCAGACTACCAGAAGGAGGGGGACTTAACTGTAGACGCATCTGGCAGATATTTAGTCCGATACAATGAATTAAATACTCCTTTAGGTACAGTCATTGTAGGCAGCATGACCCGTTGCTCAAGCTTCTCATCCTCTTCCCACTTTTCTCCAAGATAATCACTAGGTGCTTGGAGAAAGGGACTGTGTCTCCGTTATTATGTGACATGGGAGATGGAGAACAAAAACCAACAGCGTCCTCTGGATCCTGGCTGCCCGCCGCAGCAAAGCGGCTGGTCTGGAATGCTGCCGGGCCTGGGGACCACAGAAATGAGACTGGCTACGTCTCCGGCCATGGACAATTCTGTGGGCATCTGCTGCTGACATCCACAGCTTCTGGTCAGGGCCTTGGGCTGCAACTGGCTGGTCTCTGGTAGGGTGAGACCGCCACCTCTGGGTCTCATGCTGCGCCCAGTTCCTGGATTAAACCCACTGCCTCTTAACTCGGCTACCTTCTAAGTCCTCCCCTGAAGGAATCCAAGAACCTCCGGCTCCTTCTGCCACCACACAGGAGCTGACAGAGGACTGTCAGTGCCCCTGAGGCCTCTCTCCACCTGACCTTACCATTCTGTCTTCTGATGTTGCTGTGCACCCTTTCCAAATTGTCATAAAGTCACTCTATGTGACATTCTCCACCCAGAACCCTAAACAGGAAGTGGCACGAAACTCGCCTGTCTTTGGCATTCTGACCAGAACAAGACACTCTGCCCTTACCACTCCTCTCTATCTATCTACATTTGGCCATCAATTCCTTTCTGTCCTTTAGGCGCATACCTCTCCATCCAATAAGAGATGGGGTCTATTTCCCTTCCCCTTGAATCTGGACTTGAGTCTGTGACTTGCTTTGACCAATAGGATATGATGGGAATAATGATCTGGGATTTCTGTGCTTTAACCTGGCGGCACCCGCTTTCTCTCTCCTGGAAGATACCTGAGGGCAGTCAAGTATCCGGAAAGCACCGTGCTATCAGGGAGCCCTACAGTGGTCAGGTAAAGAGGCCACGACAAGAAGCACTGCGGTCCCAGACACGTGGGAAAAGACTTCTTGGACCTCCCTGCCCAGCCTTGACACCCACTGGACGCAATGACCTGCCAACACCCCCACGGAGCAGAAACACCCGGCTGCACATCAACTCGGGAATTCTTCATAATAAACTGTTGTTATTTTAAGTCATGAAGTTTGGAGTGGCTTCTCCACCAGTAATCAGTAACAAAAGAAGAACAAACTACACAAATGTATTAAAAGGTTTCCAAAAAAACGTGACCAACAGTGACACAGTAATAAGACATGTAAAACATGACAAAAATATGGTAAGCAGCCATTTGAACAGAATACCCACTCATTTGCAAGAGTTTTGTTGTGCTTTATTTTTTAACTAAATGCACTCATTTCATTCATCTGTCGCTACAGAACCACTTCTACTACTTTTTTTCTTCCCCAATTACCATGCAGGGATTTCCCTCCTGATTAAGAGAATGTGATATGCAAAGTTACTGGGCCACTGTCTTGCATAACAAACCAAAGTCTTTTGACATCAGTGAGAAAATGCCCCAAGAATGCAGAGGACATAATGCCAATTGTTAAGTGTGAACTTCCAGAGTATTAACCCTTTGAGAGACACTGTCTGGTTCAGCTTTATTTGGGGCTGATCACAAGGACCATGAAACTAGATTAGAAAAGTATGCGCCAGCTTCCATTGCCCACTTAAAAAAATAAACAGCATAATAAAAACTTTAATCCTTTTAAGATCTGCCAAATGTCCTGTGTTTGAGCAACCAGGTTTTAAATCATGAAAGACCACTAACATTTAAGAATGCGGTCCAACCACGTCAGCTTCATCATTCAAAGTAAAAATGTTGATGGATAGCTGTCACCTAATGCTTAACATTTACCTTAGGAAATGCTTTTAAAGGGAAAACTGGCAACAAAGCCACCCATGCACAAGGGATCCTGTTCCGAACAATGCAGAGGACCCCTGGATTTATTCACCAGGCCAACTTGTTTAGAAAGTTGTCGGGGGCGAGAAAAATGACGCTGCATTCGGACAGGCAGGTGCAGCCTATTGCTTTTTCCAGGTTCCATTTTTACCCTTCTTCTCATTACAACCCTTCCACTGTGGATGCAGAGGGGGCCCACACGAGCACAAACTCTGAGGTCACATATGGACAGTTACACAAAGGACAGGCTGCCAGGTCTGGAAACTCCCCGGCAGGAATCGAGAGCAGCAACTGTGCTTATATTTTAAAGTCCTCCAGACAAGCAAGCTTCAACTATACACAAAGGCAACCGTACACCCTGTTATTTTTAGTTTCCACAATTCATCTACTCAAGCAGTGTCCCCCCAGCATTCCTCAGCCGGGAATATAACCTCCCTGTTTTGAACTCAAACTTCTCTGTACAATAGAACTCAGTGAGGGAAAAACAAGCTATTTAGAAGTTAAACCACTCTGCATTCAAATTCCAGAAACAGTGCTTGTGAGCAGTGACTAAGTATGTTGCCTCGGGTGAATCACTTACCTTTCTAGACTGAATTTTTTCACCTGTAATATACAGAGTACTTACAGCTACCTTACAGGGAGCATTAATTATGATTTCATATGAAAAAAAACTTTAATTATAAGCTGGGCACAGATTCAATTAGTGTTAGCTATTATTATTAAAACTATCAAAGTTTTTGTTTTCTTTTCCTATAGTATTGGCATTAATCCCTCAGCCCTTAATCATTGCTCACTAAAGTAATCACTCAAAACTCAAAAGACCATGAGGAAAAGATCTGTAAGTTAAGAAAGATAGCTAAAGGGGACTCAGTCTTTATGGAACTAACAAGATGAATAAACAGAAATGGGAGCAGAGGAGAAAACAGATACACGTCATAATTAAATAAGATCTTTGCTAAGTCAACTGTGGCTGTGACTCCAAGAGAATTCAAAGTCTTTTTGGGGGAGGGGGGGGCAAGTTAATGGAAAGCCAATTCAGGTATATGCCTTTCACCTCCTTGACTTATTCCCGTGAGATAAAGTGCTATGGAACCCTTTGAAAACCAGTAAGCCCTGTGCCAATAGGGAATATTTATCGGGTGCTTATTACACATCAGGCATTGTTGGCATTTTATATAAACCATATTCTTAACTCCCACAACCCTTTTAAAAAGTTCTTATTTTCTCATTTTACTAAGAAGGAAACTGACACTTCAAGAGATTAAGCAGTTTGCCCAAGGTTCTATAGGTAGCAAGAGGCCAGCCAGATTTCAACTCAGGTCTATAGAGCCCGAGCGTCTGCCCTTCCTACCGAGTAAGAGGAGGTGGTATGTCTCCGAGCTTTGAGACCTTCCTCTGAATTTCGCAGAGACAAACGGGAAATGGATTACACAATCATTTTTTTCATTTCATGTCTAGACTCTAGGAAACGACCCATAACCCAGTCGGAAGCAGACAAGAAGCATGGGGCTGTGAACCCAGCCCTGAGCATGCCTCTGCCGGGCATGGAGAAATAACAATCTGGACATTCAGTTGCAGTTTAGAAGGTCAGCACCAACTTCAGACAGATGTCTGATATTTTAAATGACAAATTTGCTTGTGTATTGTGCAGAATTGCTACACTTTGAGTTATGAAGCCATAATGCTGGTTTATTTCCAATTTCAGCACTGAAGGACACAGAAAAAAAATTAAAAAGCCATAGGCTTTCAATGGAATTTTGTCTGAGTTTTCAGCCAGCATGTAATAAAGAAGTTATTCTCCTTAGGCACATTTAATTTTTAGACTGCTAAAGCATGGTAAGTCCACAAAAACTGTGTATTTCATCACGATTCAAAGGAGGACCCTAAATGATATAAAATTAAGTAAAATCAATTTTTCTTAACCAGATTTAAAGTTTTGAAGATTATTTCATAGCTATTTGTAACTTTTGGAAAATTTAAAAACTGGAGAAATGGGATGATAAAGAAGACATTTCGAATCTCTTTTAATACAGAGATCATTTTTAAACTATGTTAGCTTCATCATATTTTTTAAATTCTTAAATAAAGCTATTCCCCAAAATGTAATTTCTCTTGGACTAGGACACATCCCTTTCATTTTTGTGTCCTTAGCATTCACTACAGTACCTGGCTAAAATTTCTGAATCTCCTCTCTCCAAGGACATGATAAGGTTACACTTTCCTGTCCACTCGAAGTTAGGCATGGCCATTTGACTTACCTTCACATGCTTTTGCTTACTGGCTCACAAAATCCTAGTGGAAGTAATATTACTTCTAAGCCAAATCCCACAAAATGTGATACATAAATCGTTGTGTATCCTTCCCTTCACTATGGAAACTGGCAACATTCTAGATGGGGAAGACTTCATCAACCTGTATCCCTGAATGAGGCCTACATGGATATGCAACATAAACCATAATGAAAACTTGTCCTTTTATGCAACTGAGATTTGAGTGTTGTTACTGCAGCATAGCCTAGCCCAGCCTGACTGATTAAAAAAAAAAAAAACAGAACAAACAAAAACCTCTGAATGAAACTTAAATGAAGAGCAATCAAGAAAGGAAACTTGAAGGTTATAGGGCAATGACCATTCCCATTGAATTCATTGTCCTTCACTGTCCTTTTTTCATAACTCTTTTCAGATTCAACCCTGAGAACACTGAGCTTACCACAGCCTGATACAAGCATGAATACAACCAAGTTCAATGTTTGTTCGAATAGAGCATCATGCTGCCAAATTCCTTTGAGAGGTGTCAGCAACACCTCTCAAAGATACGAAAATCCACAGAGAACGGCCTGTTCATGTATTTCAGACCAGAGTAACAGGTGTGTTCCTCAGACATGAGTGCCCAATGGCTAAACACAGTAAATTTATATCCAATTTATATCTGAACCCAGGGTTCAGAGCACTAGAAGAAAAAAAATGCTGCTCTGTAGAACAGAAATATTTAAAGCACAGAGGGACTACAATATCAAAGGTACGCTGTCAGAGGAAGAACTCAGCACAGCCACTTAAGCACTGTCGTCCCTTTGCCGGAACTCGTCTGGAACATCTGTGCCCGCTCTTTGTGCGACGGCTAGTGTCTTAGGCACACCACCTTCCTCCTTCCCAAGTACAGAGATTTCAGGCAACGAGGCTCTTTCGCATGCAGCTTAGAAAGCAGGCAAGAAGCACGAGGCTGTGAACCTAGCTTCTTGGGAAAGGGTCAAAATAGGAAAGGGGACCAAATGCTTGAGAGGGGAAAGCACACATGTGAGACCACCCAGGGAAAACTGCTTATCTTATTCCCCAGCACAAGTTTTGGAGAATTTTCTAATTGCTGAGCACATGGAGAGGAAACAAATAGAAACTATTCTTTTTCTCCAAAGGGACTCACCATTTAGTGGGTAAACAAGGTGAGGAAACAGACGGAAGCCCGGAGGACCAGACACTAGACAATGTGGTACGAGTTCAAGATAAAGCAAAACGTGCACTGAATTCACCAGGAATGATTGAAACTCAAGTGGGGGACTCGTTTGTTTGTACAGTCGAAAGGAAGGAGTCCTGTTTTGGTAAGATAACCTTAAGTCTGGCTTCTGCTTTATTTTTGTTATGTATTTTTGTAATCAGAGGGGGGGCGGTGTATGAGCGGGAGTGCAAAGGTCTTCTGGCAAAAGCGCCTTTGTTAAAATCCAGAAAAACAAACAACCAACACTGATGTTTTGGAACAGCCCCACAGCTGCCCCACTTTCAAGCATTTTACCTTCCACTTATTTAAGGAAATGAGCTTACAAAGGCTTCCAGAATTGCGTCTGACAAAGTGGAGGTCACTCACCAGACCAACTGATTTCTTGCATGAGACAGGGAGAGGGCAATGGGGTAGGAAGGAGGAAATGACCAAGGAGCCTGATAAATACAAAACTGCCCACTCTCTTGACCCTCAGGCAGAAGGAAAATAAAATCCATCATTTGTGAGCTTGGCAAAGGAAGCTTTACTTTGAAGACAAACTTCATGTGATACTTAAAACACACACAATATGTCTATCCTCTGAGTCGGAAGAAACAAAGAAAGAGGCTGGAAGACGCTGGACAGTTTATGGTGGAAAGAGGAAAGGAGCAGGAGGAGCAATGGAAATTCTCCAATAATTCAAATTATCTCAGGCCATCAATTTCAAAACATGTCCCTCTCCAAACTGTCTAGTCTAGGTTATGCTCAGATGTAAAATAACTTAGGTCTGGCCTCTTTCTCTGACTGTCCCATGGAACCCGAAGGTACCAATGATCATTCACTCATTGATTCACCCGATGTGAATTGGACGCCTCTTTCTGGGCAGTTCTCTGCAGCAGCCAGGAAGCTGGAAGAGTAAGCACCTACCTATGTGAGCAGAATCCCAGAGAAGCCTCTGGCATCAAGGGCCAGTTAGAGGCAACGGGCTTGTTAGGCAACTGTTTTTAGAGACTGGCAAATGATTCTCCAATTCAACGCTTACAGACACCAGGTCTGTAGGGGAAAATAACTACGAGTCAATATAATTGGCTAAAAAGTAGCAGGTAACAGAGACAGAGATGTGGTGGCAGGAAAGAGAGCTCCTGAAAGTACTGAGAAGTTAAGGCTGGGAACCACTCCCGTGGAAAGAGGAACATGACAGAAACGGATGAGGGTGGACCCGATCACAACCCTCGACGGACATGAAGCCGTTAGAAGCCCTTATCTCTCTGTATGAAAAAAAGTAAGTTACTCTTTTCAAGCTGTTGCATGTTCAAAATCTTTTTTTAATTTCATTCATATTCTTTTTTTAAATTTATTTCTTAATCATTATTAAAGTACAGCTTCTATCCTTCACTCCCATTCCAGCCCACCCACCCATCCCTCCCCTCCTCCCAATGTTCAGAAGAAAAACAGATATGCTCCTCTCCATTTGAGAAGCCATTTATACCAGGCCAAACCCAGGTTGTTAAAAGCAACGAGCAATGTCACATTCTTCGAGCACTGATAAGAGAGGGACCAGGAGAGTGACTGAGAAACTCGGTGGCCAAGAAGAACATTTTCATAATTGAGACACAGAGCTAATCGGGATCTAATACAGACACCCAGAGAGATGACCAAAGGCAAATTTCCCTCTGATTTTCTCTTTGACAGTGGAGCATAAAAGAAATACAGATTTCCTGCAGGAAACAGAAGACAAATGATATTGACAGCCACTCTGGGTGACCCAGGGGAATCTGATACTTTAAAGGCAGCCTGGGCAGCAGCGTAAGCCACTGCAGAGCTACTGTGGTCCACGGTTCCTTACCCTCAGTTCCAGAATCCCAGAAGCTCTGAAAACCAAAAGTATGTAAGTGCAGTAAAAACTCAATTAGTGACAATACCAGACCTCAACTTTTTTGAAACCACATAACTGTCTTTAGTCAGTGTAAACAGTTATATGTTTCATTAAAAACAAAATATCAACGTGTTTGAATATAGCGTGCAGCTACTAGAGATGTTACATAATGTTATAAGTTATATGTACCATATTAACTTCTTGACTCCAAGAGTTCTAGGTGAGTATCTGCAGGTCTGTGCATGGCAAGCCTACTTTAAGCTGCCCATAAGAATGCATGAAACCATTTCTAATTCTGACCTAGGTTCTTTCATTCAACCAACATTTTCAAAGCACGCGCTATGTGCCTGAAACTGGATATTGGTGTGTTTGTTTCCAAAAGGTCTCAATTTATTTTTGCCTTATATGTAAAACAAGATCAGGAATAAATATCACTATGGCTGCTTAAATTACTAAGAGTTCCATGTTCATAGGAAAAGAAAGGCATGAAGGAAAGGGAGAAAGGAGGAATGGGAGGGAAGGGAGGGAGGAATGGGAAGGAGGGAGGGAAGGAGAGAGAGAGCAGCACTATTGGCAGAATCTACCCCCATTATTCTGAGGCTCAGAACATACTCCTGGGGTCAGAGAAATCCACTGATTGGTCCTGACAACCTGAAACACCACCATGCTACTTCACTGTTCTTCCCCAACCTACCTCCACCTTCTCTCCACCAAACCCTACACCTTAACTTTGGCTTAAAACTTAACTTTTCAATTCCCAGCCTTCAACCACAACTTCCAGCTTGGGATGAGTACAGTCACCAGCAGGATATATTGACATATATCTGTTTATAAGACTGTCTTGCACACACACACTCACTCCCAGGCTACACGCTTTGAGTAGTAGGCAGGAACTTAGGACCTGTGAGTCTAACACTGCCTGGCACATTGTGGAGCCTTTGAAAAATGTTGGCTGAATGAATTAAAAACTTGAGCAAAAGTGAGATACAGTGTCTTAGTACACTTTATTACTCATTGCTTAACCAAACATTGTTTTATTTTGTACTTAATTTAACAACTGTGTCCAAAAAATATCCTGAGTTCTGCTTCAAAGACTCTTATTGGCAGCTTATAGTAATTGTACCAGGTACCAGACCACAGAGCCTTGTTTGAAACCTGTGGGGCCAGATATGTTTCACCTTCTGGGATTTTCTAGACTTTAAAAAGTTAGCACAGTGCATGTATTCTATATGACATAAGTGAATATGTTGGCCAGCTCTGAGGCTGATAGCAGAAAAGGGGGGTTGCATTCCTCCACCAAAGCAGAAATCAAATTTAGTATTGGAAGCTGAAACCAAGGACAGAGTCCATGAGCCAACACGAAACCAATCATGGCAACAGTGCTAACAATAAAATTGATAATGTTGGGCATTTCTTGAGCGTGCGCTATGAGAGAGGGCATGGTGGTAAACACATTCCGTATTCCTACTATTGAAGGTCCACACAATTGCCTATATAGATACCAGTCTTACTCCCATTTTACAGATGAGGAAACTGAAGCAGACAAAGGTGAAACAACATGTGTGAGCTTACTCAGCTAACACCAGCTAACAGAGGACCCAGAGCATGATATTCAATAAAACCTAGTGAAATGGAAACTACTATTCACTGCGTGATCCTGCACATAGGTTAATAGTCAGAAAAAATATGTGCAGTGGGAAGAACAGGCACTTCTGCAGCCATAAGGCATTCAGTGTGCATCCAGCCCCACCGGGACATTGAATGTGGCCATGAGAACTGGGATTGGTCACTTCCAGAGGAGAAGAGGGTGACCGCCACTTACCTCTCTGGGCTGTGAAAACAGGACCTTGGTATTGCTTTTTAAAAATATATTCACTGAGCACATATGCTAGGTGCTATACACCTTTTGTTTACTTCTCACAAACACCCAATAAAGTAGATACTGTTGTTAACCTCATTTTAGATATGAGGAGATTACAGCGTAGAGCGGTGGAGTGCCAGCTCAGAGTCACAGAGCTCTTCTTCCTTCTCGCTTCCCAGCTATGGCTGCAGCCTAAGTGAGAAAGAATGACGCTCCCAGTTTTTTTCCTGGATGGGGGAACTCTCTTCCCCGAGTAGAACAAGTACCTGGAAGGGTCTTTTCCATTTAGATGTTTGTGTAACATTTTCCTGGCTTGTATTCTTCATGATGTCAACCTTGAAACAGCAACTTATTGTCATCTCAAACCAAGTTAAAATCGTCTCCTGATGCTGAAATTTCCTGAACACGACCGTGCATTCACATAGTTGATGTTTGCAGAAATTACTGCCTTGGACTCAATTTTTAAAATATAAGCAAAATAAATTGTCGTTGAAGTTAACCAGTGCCCCTACTATGACTGCAAATCCTAGATTAAGTCAGCTATAAAACAAACATCTGACTTTTATGTAATACTAAAGTCTTAGGAGAAGGTACAATTATTACATCCCGAGACATCTGATAGGTCCACAGTGTCCTGGCTCAGGGGAATTAAGTGGTCGCTTTCAGTCCTGAATAGCTCATGAAAACGGGTGACTCTGTGTAGGTTTTTACTGAAGCGGGGAAGTGCCTGACCTGTATCCCCAACCTCCAAGCAGACACCTCCTGTCTTCCTGTCTCTGTGTGTCCCCCTGAAACCAACTGGGTAATTATATTAGGCTGGTCTGGGGGCACTCTCAGAACATCCCCCCTTCCTTAGCTAACTCTACCTCCTCCCTCTTTCAGGAAACTCTCCAGAAGACCCCACTTACCGATTCCTCTGTGTTTCCCAACAGACCACCTCGCTCCCACCCCACTCCCGAATCAATCCGCCACTGCGGTCATCAGAGCTCTGCGGGACTCATTCTCACCCCCGGACAATGGACTTGTATGTGATTCAAGTCATTTTTGCACCTTTGCAAAATTCACCTTAACTGCCTCTTGATCCCATCAGAACACATCCCACCCACAACTCTCTCTCCCAGACTTCATGTAATTAAATCTTTCCGGTTGTTGATGGCTACCGTCAAAACCAAAGGCTTTCCCTTAAGCGATGACCCTTGGAAAGAAAAGTTACGACTTCAGGCTGGACGAGCGCTGGCGGTTCTTCGTTACTTCTCCGTATCGCACAGAGCGTTTCTGACATGTTTGTCGAACACCCCCACGAATGCCGGCCTTCAGAGGGGTCCTCTGAGGAGGGGACTCCCTTCCTGCGGAGGCTGCCATGGTGACAGAGACACCGACTGAAATCCTCCTCCTATCCACTGCGACCACATGGGAACCCTGCCACACCTTCAGCTTTTTAACCCCAAATTTATTATTCACCTATTGTTTTCGTTTTACTTTTGAAGCCACTTTCTACTTCTGGGAAAAAAAAAAACTGCTGAGTGATTTTCTCCATATTTTTTTTTACTAAATGTGTCCTTACATAAATTATTTTAAAAATTAATATTAACCTTCAAATATATTTAAAATAAGCTAATGCTGATTGATCAGGCATTTTCCAAAGAGACGTTTGAGACATATTTGAGGAATGACAGAGTCCCTGAGGAAAGTCTATAACCTCCCTCGTTTGAGAAGGGAAAATGCTTATCGTGATGGGTACGTTTCTACTTCATCTTTTTAATCATATTCTTTTAGAGTTTTGCTTCACAGGAAAGTTCATTTGATTGCAATATTAGAAATATCATTTTCAGTCTTATGTTTTTCACACTCATTATAAAATTGGTAACAAAATATGTAAAGACCAGTGGCATAGGAAAAATATCAACAAAAGTAACATTAACAGTAATTTCAGAAAAACTACTATGTACCTCTCTGTATAGAAAGCAAAGTTAACAGCACTACTGCTACTAATAGTATGCTATGTTATAACTATAACTTCAAATACCTTAATATATGACTTTCTGAGTTTATGTTTTAAAATCATAACCAATAACTGTTCAACACAAGCAAAAGTAGGAAGAATACTAGATTTCGAGTTAAGAGGTTCACATTGGGCCCTAGCTCTGCAAACCTGGTCACTCAAGCCAGCGAAGGGACCTCTGGAGTCTCCATCTCCCTCCATGTAGAGTTTTGGTTCACACCCAGGCACTACTCTAAGGGGCTTACATACATTGACATAAACATCACAGCACTCCACTGAGGTGAGTACCATGATCCTCACTTTACAATGAAGAATTAAGGTACTTCTGGTCAAGATGGAGGCATAGGTAAACACGCTTCACCTCCACGCATAACTACAGCAAACATTACAACTAGACTACAAAACAAATATTACCCAGATTCATCAGAAAATTGAGTCCAACAACCAAGGATTTAAAGAAGCCACATTCATCCAAATGGATAGGAGGGGTAGAGATGTGGAGACATGCAGAGAGGCGCAGAGAGGCATGGAGACACAGAGTGGTGCAGAGAGGCAGCAGAATGGGCATCCCACATTCACATGCGGTGGATAAAAAGCAGGAGGGACACCTTGGGAGCAAGTGATCCCAGCCTCAGACCAGACCACCCAGCCCAGAGTTCTCGCGCCAGGACGATAAATCCCCATAACTTCTGGCTGTCAAAACCATTGGAGGTTGAAGTGGCGGAAGAAACTGCAAGATTCTCAAGAGCCTCCTCTTAAAAGGCCCACAATGGACTTAGGACTCACTCAGACCCACCCCCTCTGGGATTCAGCACCAGAGCAACAGCTGGAAGGGCACAAATGGCATATGGGGAGAAGGGGAGAAAGTGAAGTGACTGGCAAGGAGGTGAGTGCTGGGAGGCAGCTTCCTCCCAGGCGATCCCCAGAGGCCAGGCAGTGGCACTGTCCCCTCTCCAAGCCCTCCCCCACACAGAGCCACAAAGCAGTGAAGTAGGTTGCCCTGCCCTGGCGATTACCGAAGGCTCCGTCCCGCACAATTTACAGGGGCCTTTTCTACAACAGGCCATGCTATTAAGACAGGGAGACAAAGCCGCTCTACCTAATAATTCACAAACGCAGGGAGGCTGCCAAATTAAGGAGTCAGAGAAATATGGCCCAAATGAAAAAGCAGAACAAAACTTCAGAAAAATAACTAAATGAAATGGAGATAAGCAACCTAGATGCAGAGCTCAAAACACTAGTTATCAGGATGCTCAAAGAAATCACTGGGTACTGCAATAGCATAAAAAAGACCCAGGCAGAAATTAAGGTTGTATGAAGTGAAATAAATAAAAATCTACAGGGAACCAACAGTGGAGAGGATGAAGCTGAGAATCAAATCAACAGTTTAGAACATAAGGAAGAAAAAAGCATTCAATCAGAACAGCAAGAAGAAAAAAGAATCCCAAAAACAAGTATAAAATATGGAGCCTCTGGGACATCTCCAAATGCACCAACATCCAAATCATAGGGGTGCCAGAAGGAGAAGAGGAAGAGCAAGAAATTGAAAACTCATTTGAAGAATAATGAAAGAAAACTTCCCTAATTTGGTGAAGGAAACAGATATGTAAGTCCAGGAAGCACAGAGAGTCCCAAACAAGTTGTACCCAAAGAGGACCACACCAAGACACATAATTAAAATGTCAAAGGTTAAAGATAAAGAGAAAATCTTAAAAGCAGTAAGAAAGAGGCAGAGTTACCTACAAAGGAGTTCCCATAAGCCTGTAAGCTGATTTCTCAAAAGATACTTTGTAGGCTAGAAGGGACTGACAAGAAGTATCCAAAGTCATGAAAAGCAAGGACCTACAACCTAGATTACTCTATCCAGCAGAGATATCATTTAGAATTGAAGGGCAGATGAAGTGTTTCCCAGACAAGGTAAAGCTATAAGAGTCTGTCATCACCTAGCCATTATTACATGAAAAGTTAAAGGGAACTACATAAGAAAAAGAAGATCAAAATTATGAACATTAAAATGGCAACAAATGCACAACTCTCAGCAACCGGATCTAAAAAACAAACTAAGCAAACAAGCAAAACAAGAACAGAGTCATAGATATGGAGATCATTTGGAGGGTTAACAGCTGGGAGGTGGAAGGGAAAGAAAGGGGGGAAAGGTGCAGAGATTAAGAAGTACAAATTGGTAGTTACAAAATAGACAGGGGGATGTAAAGCACAGTATAGGAAATGGAGAAGCCAAAGAACTTATATACATGACCCATGGGCATGAACTAAGGGGGGATTGCTGGAGGGAATGGGGGTACCAGGCAGAGGGGAGCAAAGAAGAAAAAACTGGAACTGTAATAGAATAATCAATAAAATATATTTTTACTAAAAAGAATTAAGTCACAGAGTAAGCAAGTCAACCAGGGTCTCACAGCTAGTGGGAGGACCCAGATGCAGCCCCCAGGAGTCTGGCCTCACCACTTGGGTATACCATTCCTGGGCTCACCCTGACAGTCACCAGGGCTGTAGTAAGGCTCGAAGATCAAGGTCAAGGTGTATATGCTATAAAAATGCGAGCACTAGTTACTATTGTGCTATTTCAGTAAACTCGAATGTCAATTTTGAAATAAAGTGTACAAAAATTATGAACTAGTAGGAAGAAATTCAAATTGGCCCACGTACAGTAAAATGTGCTTTCTCCAGCATTCTTGCAATGAGGAATGTCTATCATCTAGCACTTGGCAGCCACAGGGTAACACCTGCCGTCAAATCTTCCCAGGCCAAAGCCATCTCTTCCGTGTTCTGCGCTGCAGAACTGGGGAATTTCAGTGGAGGGTCTGCCAAGATCTGAGCATATCTCAGGAGCCTCCTGAGGCTAGCGTGCTGGCCCTGCCTTGAGGGCTTCCTGCAACTCACCTCCCTGGGGAGGAGAAATCTAGTTAAGTAAACCTAAGGCGTGGTTCATATTGTGAAGTCCTATGTCCAACTCATCTATCAAATAACTAAGTTCTAGCCAACTCTTGAAATAAAGTTGGCAAAAAATGGGACACAATTAACTCCTCTGGTAATCTCAAGAGTCCAGGCTAGATTCTGGCACCATCTTGTTCAGTCCTACACCCTTAACTCAAAGCATGGCTTTGGTAGACCTTTTATTCTGGCTCTACGGCTAACAGATTTTTATATAGATCATATGATGATGACTATTTCAATTAACAGACATGCAAAGTGGTGTGGGAAAGCATTTTTAAAAGCCCAATTATTATTATAATTCAAGGCTGTTATGTGCCAAAGGAGACTGCTGGCTATTCTCGCATGTTACCTCAGTTAATCCCCATCCACCTGGGAGGGAGGTATCATCATCCTGCCCCACCTGCCACTATTTTTACGCACAGGGAACCTGAAGCCCCCGGATGTGACCAACAGTCTCTCCCAGAATTTCTCTTCCTGCAGGTCTCACCCAGAAGGTCGGCTCCACAGAGAGGCTTTCCCAGACCACCCGGTCTAAAACAGCAAGTCCTCTCCCCACCCCACTTTCCACACTCCCTCCCTATTATGTGATCTTGTCTAGTTTTACTCTCAGCACTTACTATTATCTGACATTCTTATTCAGTTTATTTATTGTCTGCCCCAGTACAATGTCGACTTCTAAGAGAAAGAGAACTCATCCATTTCATTCAAGGTTGTAGCCTCAATGCCAATTACAACATCTATTCAAAGAATAGGCACTTGAGTATGGGCGGGAGGGAATGCAGATGCTTCTATGAATTTCAGAAGAAAGGCTTGTTCCAGGATTAGAAATGATGTCAAATTCTGAGCCATTGCTGAAGAAAGTTGTGAGGTAACAGGAAACTCAAAGGTGAAGTGAGCACTATGTCTTTCTGGAAAAAACTGCAATCCTTTGTAAAATGTGGGTAACTTAAGATCCTAGGGCCATTCAACCTTTCAGCCTTTGTTTTGTCATTGCTATCACTCCTGGCCTCTGTAAATTAAAATACACATTTGTTCTCGAGTCGGAGATTGCTCATTGATTGATCTGCATCACTGTCCCTTCCCCAAACCCAGGCACGCACACACTTGCACGCACCCTGTCGGCCCTTTAAAGGCCTAGGTTCTTGGAGTTTCACAGTTGTAAGCAGCATTCTGAAATTGGAATTTGGCTCCTGACCACACACACTGGCCCGGGACTCAGCAAACATCTGGGTCAGTGAGTGTGAGAAAGTTCTGCGGTAACAGAGGCAACAGTAAGAGTTGGGATCCCAGGGGCATCAAGGCAGAGGTGCTGAGCCCAGAAGGCTGGACAACCCCATGGCGGGAGCCACGGCCGCACAGCCCTGGTGTGGCTCCTGGAAGCCCGGGGACGTCACAGGCACGTACCCACGTAGTGACGCACTCCTGAAGCAAACCTGGACTTCAGGACAGCCTACATCCGTACCTGGGTGACCAGCTGCTCAGGGCCTGGCCCAGGCTGAGGACCCTCTCAGACCTCATGAATGGAGAAGGCAGATTTAATTCAGTTTTACAGCTTCCATGTCAGCTAGGATAGCATCGTTTGGTACATTAAATTTTTGAAAGTTCAAGAGTCTGTTCCCTAATGGAAAGAGCCGTTTGCTGCCTGGAAAGCTACAATCCTTCTCACAGGGACTGAGATTTCAAGCTACACAGTTTACCAGCCTGAACTTTGCTCTCCCTCCCAAAGATGCAGATGAAGCCCAAAGCTGAGACCCGGGAACAAGGAAAACGGTGGGAAGAGGGGGAGAACCAGAAAAGAAATCCTGGGAATCTTTTGTTTTGAATTTTTTTTAAAGTTCTTTTTGTTTACAACTCTGACTTATTGCTTTGTTTTGTTAACTATGAAATATACACACTTGTATAAAAAACTTTTTTTCAAATTAAATGGAAAGGTATGCAGAGAAAGTCAAAGTCCCCAGTGACCAATGCCATTAATTCTTGGTGGATGGCCTCTCAGGGCTGTTTCTTCTCTGCTCAATACATGCTCACAACATTCGACATGCTGCCCTTCAACTTGCTTTTTATTCATGTCCAAAATGTTCTGCTCCTCTTTCTGTGCTAGTCACGTAGTTCTACTTCACCTGCAAATTCAGAATAATGGCATCCAGACTTGAGAAGAACGCTGCAAGGATTAAATGAGACAGTATGTGTTAAGTTCTTACAATAGGACCTGCCATATAATAAAGAATTCAATGAACAGCATCCTCAGCTCCCCACTGTTACGTCGCGTGTGTGGGTAGAATCATGTTCAGTAAACGCCCCAATGATAGAAGTTTCCGTTGTGTTCAGTTCTCGCTATTATAAAGCACACCACAATGAAGATCACAGCTTAGGTTTCAAAATTAGACTAGATTTTTTTTTATTACCTTCTCTTGTCTGACATTTTGAAATCCACCAGAAACATTTGTTCATTTGAGCTCGCATCAGTGATTTGTAGGCGACAAATCAGGTGCCAGGCTCATCTGGGAGACAAAGAAATTGCGTGTTTAAAAAAGTGAATAAATTGCTCAAGACCACCCAGGAAGTAAGGCTGAAGTCATGCCTTGGCCTGGCATGCGCTCATTCGGCCAGTCTTTACTAAGTCAGTGTTCAGCGCCGGGCTCTCTGCTGGGCACTGGGGTTGTAAAGATTCATAAAATATCCTCTAAGAACTCACAGTCTATTGAGTAGGTGGTTACTAATTTTTTAAAAAAATAACCATATAGTGTTTGAAGCATGAGGGCAGGCACGTACACAAATCTGATACCAGACGTGGGGACAAAGGGAGCGAAGGACTAACTGGAGCCAAAGCTGAAGACAGATGCACAGGGCCGGGTGGGGGTCAGCCTTCCTACCCCAGTCCTGTTCTTCTCCTGCAGCATGCTGTTCCATACACTCAGAGAATTTAGATCATTTATGCCAGCAAAGTGAAAAATCACATACACATTATTGCCACCAAATTTCTCTTCAAGGAAGGAAGGGGACAAGAAGGGGATGGAAAGCTTAAAGAACATTTCATGTCAACTAAAATCAATATCAGGTCACCTCCCAATAATAAACCTTCTGGCCACATGATTGACATTCTCCACATTGCTTTACAGAGCACCGAAAGACAAATATAAATATGTTCTACAACATCAGTAACAATAACAGACATTAATCCCTCTGTGTTTTCAGAAAGGTACTACAAATTCAAGATGTTAACAGCGGTAGATTTATTGTTTATGTTTATCGTTATTAACTGCAGCCAGCATTTCTGGAACACTCACTACATACTAGGCTAAAGACTGTATATGCATCATCTCAATTAATTGTCACATTATCTCTGTGAGACAGGTATTATGCCATCCCCACTACATACATGGGGAAAATGAGAGGCTGACAGAGATTAAACAACTAATAAGTGGCAGGACCAAGACTCAAACTAAGGTTTTAGTCCAAACCCATGTTCCCGATCATTCTATTATGTTCACTCGCCATTTTATCAATAACATTTCCTTTTTCTTTTATTACTGTGAGTGCAGTAAGTAAACAACACTCTTTAAAAGCATTGAACAAGATTATTCTTTATATAGTGAGAACCATTTGTAAAATTAAAGTTCCTTTAAGGCACACATTTATAAAACCTTATCGTCAGGACTGGCTGACATCTGAATTTGAAATTGGCACCCTTTATTGCATTTCATACTCCTGAAATTAGACAATCAGGACCAACATCAAACAAAGGCTTCTGTGATGATTAGTTGACACAGCAACATAATGAATAATTTTACTTCGGGCTCCAGGTCCCACATAATTTATGTTCATAACAAAAATGGCAATCGACCAGTATCTGTCATAGGGATTTATAGTCTTGGCTGTGGCCAAGTCAAAGCACATTAGCCTAGTGTGTCTAAACATCTGACTCTAATCACTACAGTGAGGATCAAGTCAGGCATTAGAGGCTTATAAGTATATTCCACTGAGTGTGGGAAGTTGAGAGGAAAAGAGTTTTTAAGGGGGGAAGTTGGAGCAATGTTTTCTGAAAATTTAAGATCATCCACTGTCAGTAGTATGTGAGTTGTCTCTTCCTCCCATCTCCTCTCCTCACGCTGAGGGTTCAGCTGTGTCCAGCGTTGTCAGCCAAGGTCAGGCAAAAGATAGAGCAGAAGATACTGTGGGAGTCTGTCAGCCATCAGTGGTTTTTATAATATTCATTGTTCTGTGTCATCCCCACACACCCTCTTCCTGCCTCCCCCATCCTGTTACTATGAGTTATTGAAGATTATCCAGTTTTTTATTTACTCCCAGATATTTTGGGGAAGGAATTATAATAAATCTGTAATCTAATCTTCCCTCACATAAACATAAAGACCTGAAGTTTAAACTAAATATATTTATTACCCTCTAATGATATTTCCCATTCTACTCAGAAGGAGGGAGGCACGGCCCCACCACCCCTTGCCCTCGAGGGCTGCATCAAAATCCTGCACCAGCTCTCGCTGGTCTATTAATCCTCACTCATCAATCTCCTCCCCAACCACTTCCTTTCCATAAACCACAGCAACCTCTGCGAGTCTTTTCTTTTCTTTAACCCACTTATCCTCATCCTCTGTGAGGTCAGCTCTCCATTAACCACTCCACACACCAATCTCAACCTTGCCACATAAATATGCGCAGCCACACGTATAAGTGGTAGAACATGTTAACATCTCGTTGTGTCCCTTGGTGATTACATTACATCTTTGCTGTTTTCTTAAAAGTCAAACTGTAGAGAGCATCTTCATGACTCCACAAGGCTTCACACCATTTGGTCAGATAATAACCTCTTGGAAGTCACCATATAACATGCCAAAGCCCTGTTTTGTTTTTGTTTGTTTGGTTGGAGTTTACTTATCACAGCTACAGGCTGATGCTACATAAAATAAAATGGTTTTTTATAAGGTTTACAAGACAAAGAGGACTCGTCTGAAAACAAACATCATCAGGAAAAACTTAGACAACTTACAGATCAGTAGGTAAAGGAAGGGAAATGGAATTTCACATTTATCAAGCACCAGGTATTATCATGTGCCTGATTTTAATTCACCTCAGAGGTGGTAGGTAAGCTCATCCTCAAAAAAACGTTTCAGGTTAGGTATGGGGAGCTCCAAACTCGAGGCCCCAGGTCCAGAAACTTACACAGGTTACAAAGCTGGCAATCCCAGTGTTGCACTGAACTTTTAATCCAGGGTCAACTATACTACATTGGCCCCCAGGATAAAGACCTTCTCTTTCCACTTTCTTCTCCTGACAGAGTAGAACCTTCTTGCCATGTACTTGGCCAGATGATGAAAGCCAAGTGTACTTGAAGCCACAAGGATGCATTCAATCCTGGCTCTGCCTGTACTCCTCCCTAGCCTCTTGGTCAACTCATTTAACCTCTCTGAGGCTCATGTCTCCACCCACAGAGCGCTATTCAAATATGTGAGAGTATATGTGGACCATAAAAAAGTTTTCCCTTTCCCAATGCATGTGTCTTTCTCACACACATGCATACATATAGAACTGACCCAATTACCATATTCTTTTTTTAAATACTGCCCTACATATTAATATTTTAGAGTTTCTCATTTTACCTCTATTTCCCCCTATGACTATAAAACCTCAAATCCCTTAGTATCCTTAAATAACCTCTACAGATCCTAGGATTGTCTAAAAGTCTTCAACCCTAAAAAGAGAGGGAAAAGTATGATCTGAGACAGGCAGTTCCGTACCTAGAGCAGCTGTTGGATATCTTCAGTACGTGATTCTATTTCACTTATTAATATCTTCTAATTTTCAACTGGACCCTTTCTTGGACACAATCAAAAATATTTGGCTACATGAGGCAAGAGGAAAACTAAGCTCCATATGGAATCTTCAGTTTGTACCTAATAAATCGCTGCTCCACTGCACCAACCCCAGCGCGCAAGTGCGAGGAAAACCATGTATCCCAGGCACAACGGAGAAGAAGAAAAAAACTTAAAATTTAAATTGGATATAGCTCATAACCTCTGCTAATGGAGTTGGTTTTTTAGAAGGCACATTCCCTGCCATCTACTTTTTAATTAATTAACTTGTTTGTTTATTTGTTTGTTTTATTTTATTCTTCAATCATTGTACCCTGTGTCGGGCTACCCTCTCTTTCTCTGGAGCTGAGCTCACTGGCAGGTGGTGGACAGACCCCGGGAGTGGGCGGTGAACGTGTCCACCAGGCAATGAACCCTATCATGGCCAAAGCAGGGAGAGAGGAAGAGTGAGGTTGGAAGGTCTCTTCAACTTCCAAGGCAACTCTGTGGGCCAATGCCAAACAGCACTACAGTGCATTTTGGTTAGTAAGTTCTGACGATAATTTTTACGATAATGAGTTTGAGTACCATGCAAGCAAAGGGTTTTGTGCAAGTTCTTATCTCCCTATTATCCCAAGTATAAAACTTAGTAATTTAGAAGATAGGCTCTGGAACCAGACTACCTGGGTTCACATCCCAGCCTGACTATGTCCGAGATACATTTGGAAGCTCAAGCCACTCAACCCCTGTGTATTCCAGTTCTCAGAGGTGTTCTGAGGATTAAGTGAATAAATATGTGTAAAGTATATCAAAGAGTGCCAGGTACATAGGGAAGGCTCAGTAAATGTCAAATATTACCATTTCATATTATTATCATTATAATTATTATGTATTGTTAAATCTTCCCTGGGTGCCAATCAAGTTCAGAAAATTTTAACTTTGAGTTTTTTAAAAAAACACACATACATAAAAGTTTCCTCAATGACTATCCAACCTGAAAGGAAAAGATAAGAAACAGACATATCAGCTTGGCTAATTCTATAAGGGTATGAACCAAAGTAGTCAATAGAAACAGAACAGTAGAGAGGATAATGACGTTTGTAATCCTGATGGCACACAGTGGAGAGATAAGGATTCCCAAGTTCCAGGTGATGAGGCTTTGACAAGTCATTTAACTTTGCAGGACAGTTTCCCTTCCTGTCTGTAGAAAAGTACCTGCTGTTGATTCTACCTAGAACATTCCCTCCATTTCCTCCCCAGCCCTCTTTCATCAGATCAGACAGATCTTACTTTAACTCTCTCAGCCTCTGGCCCTCCTTGATTCCTAAGGTTAGACCAGGTCTCCATGCTGTACGGTCCCTTAGCATTTCTCCACCATGTCCAAGTGCCTGTACCTATACATGGTACATATTGACTCTCGATAAATACTGGCTGGGTGGATGGATGGATGGGATAATAATGTATATCCTTCTTCCCTTTCAAGATCAAGTGAGACATCTAAGAAAAAATACACAGTAAAATATGCTTTACAAGTGGTTGAGTTTGAGAAGACTGAGAATCTTAAATGGAGTCTGACAAAAGACAAAAGAAATCATCTAAAGGTGTCAAGGGATGTCTTGTGCTGTATAAACCTCTACAAACACAACAGGCAAGACTAATGGGGTTAATTTGTCTGACCCCGGGGTCAGGGCATGGTCAGGCCAGGGAGAAGCAAGGACCAAGAAAACAGATGGAAAGACAAGGTGACACCATCGTCCCCAAAAGATAGGGTTACGGCACAGGGAAGTCAATTAAAGCAAAAGCTCAACTGGGCATCATGCATGAACAGGTGAGAGCCTGTGGATCACATTGAGGGTGTTCATGAACTTGAAAGGAAAGAAAAAATACATTTATTTCACTAAATTAACCGAAATTCAACATTTCTTCCAATTAATACTGCTAATAAACCATAGCAGTATTAGCAGAATCTGTGACTTTGTCACCAAAAGAAATCAGAGATTTTTTTTGTCCTATTACAACTGCAGATATCAAAAACATATTTTACTGTCTCCACTACTTTAAAATTATGGTGGTTCTTAGACCCACTGCTGAATCTTGTCATTTAATTAGTTTTTTTAAAGAAATGCATACATTACTATATCATAAATTTAATATTTTCATAACATTGCAGCATAACTGGCTTTTCTGGTAACACTATCTATCTCATTTGATACATTTAAAACATTTTTCTGTGAGGGTCCATAGGCCCCCCCAGACAGTCACGGGGGTCTGGGGCTCCAGACAGGTGGAGGGACCTCGGCTATAAGACGGCACTTATGGACCCAGCAAAATCAATAGTGTTTTTTTTTAAGTCTCTGTGATCCAACAACAAGGTGACAGTAACTTTTGATTTTTGCAGCAAGTATGGAAAAAATCAGAAGACCTAATAACTAACCCAGGGATGAGCTGACTAACACCAGAAGGTGGACTAATAAACCCATTATGTAACAGAAATAGAAGCACATGCCTTAACCCCCAAAATGTGAGGGGCCTGGATACTTCCCACAGACTCCCAAGGATGAGGGAGGGGACTGCTGCAGTGACCACACGGGGGAGGGGTGCTGTTTTGCAGGGACTACAAGGAGCGCTGTTTTCCACCACTTTTTATTTAAGTGCACCCAAGCAGAGCTATCCCCTGCCGATCGAGATGTAAAGTGGTTTGAGAGCAGGTTCTTCAGGGAAAAGCAAAGAAGGACCATTGATAAGAACACCAGGGGCAGGGACAGGAAGAAATCGTTCTTTCCTACAGCACCAGGAACACAGGCGCCAATGGAAGAGGAGAAGTAAACCGAGATGAGTGCAGATCTGCACTGGACCAAATGCAGCTGTATCAGAGAGCGTGAGGGCTGAATTAACCAAGACAGGGGAGCAGAACCAAATACTGTGTAGGATGCAATCTGTAGCCCCCGGAATCATAGACCCCGGCCCCCTGGAAGGTATGCAGGTATCAACTGGGCCTGGAATCACCACCTCCCTTGTTTCTGGAAGGCAATACAATGAAAATGCGTTCATCTTCACAGCTAATCCGCTACAATCAGCCCCACCTTTCTTTCCTAGGATTTCATTCAGAATCTGATGATTTTTTCCAGTTTATATAAAAGGATTTTGGTAGCATAATATAGAAAGTCCTTTTATGACTCCATTTTCAGGAATTCCTAACACAATACTATTCTCAGGCAGATAAAGGATAAAGAAGTAACATTTAGGATTATTTTTTCTTTTGTTTTTAAAGAATGCAAATCACAATGATTGCATTGAGGGAGAGGTTTTAATTAAGAGCATCAGAGAAGAGTAAATAAAGTTGGCTATTACTCAACTCAATCAACTAGTAACCTGAAAACTAATTTATCATTAGCCCTTCTGCTTGGTAAACAGGGAAGTTTTCACATTGTTTCAAATGATACAACAGCTGTAAAATTTGGCAACATTATTGGACTAAAAGAGCCAAGAATGGACTTCTAAAAGATTAATACAGTGTTACTGTATCATGATATCATTCATAAGAACCGTCCATAAGTAAATTTCAATGCAATTTCTGAATAAAGATCAGACCAGCTTACAGCTATCAAATCATCATCCTTCCCCATTTAGGTATAAATGATAGCTTTTTAATGATAGCAAATATGCCCAGATTTTTAGAAGATTAATCAAATCCGTCAATATTTACCCAATATCCAGATATCACTAGGTATCACTGGATACACTTTCTGACTCGCCTACATGGGATAGCACACAAATCTGAAATGTCATAATGGAAATAGTCTATTGGCTGCATTGATCCTCTTGGTGCTCTGTGCCCGAGGAGCCCCGAGGAACGTTGTTTGCTATTTCCTAATGAGCTGACTCAAAATTCAGGCCGCTGACATCAGGTGCTTATGCGTAATAATGAGTCAAATACAATTGCTTACAAACAAAAATTTTTAATTTCACATGAAAAAACCAGCCAAGTCCTGGCCTCACTTGCAAGTTTCCAAGCTTATGTAATAAAAAAAAGTCCTCAAAATGAAGCAAGTACACTTTCCCACACTGACCTGAACACAACCCATGTGCTGACTAAGTCAGGTCCAATAACTGCCATAAAATATTTTCAATCAGAATACAGATGCCAGCAAATTATTCTGAGTCACTGGTTTCTGCAGCTAAAGTACCTTAATTCCAAGACTAAAGTGTTGATCATCTTTGGAATTTATCAGAAACATCAGGACCAATTTGAGTGCTAGAAGATCCATGGCAATAGTTGTCAGGGCCAATAATTGTCCCATCTTGGAAGCTTACCCTCAGTAATAACCCAACTGAACTCCCAAAAGTTCAAACCATCACAGATGTTTAAGACAGGGCTAAACAAAACAAAGACCTTATTTCAGACAGAAACAATACCTATTGATTTGACTGCTCTTTCTGATTCCACAGAATCACACAAGAAACAACCCTACTCAGTTCTTATTGCTCATTCACTCCCTACTTTTGCCCGGGGCAAATAAACACTATACAGTTTGGCTGCAGGAGGAAGACTAGGAAACCCAACATTTTGAACATGAAAATCTGCACAGTATGAGGGCCAGGAGGGAGGCTCTGGCTATGAGAATTTGGACAAAATTCTTGCCACTTCTGAGTCTCGGTTTCCTCATTTCTGAATTGGGAGAGTAATAGCTATTGGGAAGCTTGTCGTAAGCACAATATACACAGTGGGGTCGTGTTTTAGTCGTATTAAATTTGAGAAATCCAACTATACAGATTCCACAAAGGGAGTTCCCATGAGGATCTCTTGGGATGAGCCTTGTGCTGCATTGAATGGGATACCAGCATAAAAAGGAGTCACTTTTTTCATACAATTAGTCCTTCAGTGCAAATCAACTACTAATTCATTCAACAACTATATACCAATCACTCTTCCAGGCCCTGGGATGCGGCAGGGGACAAAAGCATAAAGGACCTTGGAGTTAACATTCTAAAACTCAGGGGGT
Source organism: Trachops cirrhosus (assembly GCA_028533065.1). Lineage (NCBI taxonomy): Eukaryota > Metazoa > Chordata > Mammalia > Chiroptera > Phyllostomidae > Trachops > Trachops cirrhosus. The sequence continues at coordinate 22,545,728 of CM052538.1, read as the reverse complement.
TGGCTGGGATGGGAATAAAAGACAGAAAACTGTACTTGAACAACAATTAAATTTTTTAAAAAAGTACACTAAAAAAACACTCTAAAGCTCAACTGGTGGCTATTAAGGTCTTTTAAGGATAACTTTTACTATATATGTTTTTCATCTTATATACTGACTTTAAGCTTAAAACCTAATCCCTATGTCAGATGAGACTTGAAAGTAAATTTGAAATATCACAAGTGCTTGAGGACATCACAGATGTTTAACAAGTATTAGCCAACATAATTGCTCTTTGTGTGCTGTCACCAGGGAAATAAGGAGCATCCGGTCTGAGCCTGTACATCAAACACTGGGGAGTGCCCTTCGGTACCATGACGTCTCACAGTTTACCGTGCTCAAGTGCATTCTCTCGCTTACCTGTCCCAGCTACCTGCTGAGCGACCATTTCTATTTTATTTTAAAGAAACTGAGGATAACAGGCTGAGTGACTCATATAGCAATATAACCAGTAAATACTAATCATTTTGCTCTACATATTTTGCTCTAAGTATTTTTTTTAAAGAGGGGGTAGGGGGTAGATGGCAGCTTTGACTAAAATGAAAGTGACTCCGTGACTATGGCAGTTTCACCCTCACGGCTGACCAACACTGATACCCATGGCAGGAACTCAGGGGAGGGCCCTGAGGTGCTGTGAGCACCTAGAGTACCCGCCCCTCTGACACCACCTGGGTCCGCAGTCCCACTACACCGCTCACCGCCTGGGTAGCTGTGGGCATGTTATCTGTCTGGCCAATGCCTGAGTTTCCTCCTCGGAAAAGCAGGAAAAATAACACCGACCTAACATGATGCTGTGGGGATGAAATCAGTGAATACTTGGAAAGTGCTGACAACCTGCCTAGCCCCAGGCAGCACTTGATAGATTATAAAATGAAATTATATGAGTGTATATATACATACATATACTCATAGACATATATATATTTATATACATATATACATTATATATATGTCTATACATTGTCGTTAGTCACTTTAGCGTGCATTATTAATTCTCAAGATAATACTGAGGAAAATATAATCTTACTCAATAATTAAACTTGCTCCTCAGGCCCAAAGACACCATGTGGCCTGCTTAAGGTCACGGCCAGTACGTGACAGGGCGTGGACGAAGCCAAATTCTGTTGTACAGCAAAACCTTAACCTTCCCACAGCATCTCTGTGCTCTGAAAATTTCACAGACTGCCAGCTTCAAGAAAATCGGAGATGCTTCTTTCTCCAGCCTGGCCGTCTGTGCTCCACCTTCTCTGACTGCAGAGGCCCAGGCAGCTTCATTCTCCTTGACTCCTCCCTGCGCTCCCGGGCTTCGCCCCTACTCCTGTCCACTCGCACCTTGTTCACTTCATTGCCTTCTATTAATAAATCTGCTTGGAGCCCCCTCCTCGTCCATTCGACCTGGTATCTTGGACGCCAATGACAGACAAGATATGGAGTAAAGGAAAGTATGAAATGAAGCCAGGCCAATAACTTTATAAATACTTCCTGCCAAGTCCAGCAACAGGTCCTGAGCAGATCTGTTGAGTGACCAACTGAAATATTCAAAACACTAGCCTGGAGTTTGAATCATAAGAACCAGGGAAAGTATTCAGTAGCTGCAATTGGCTGATGACTTTAAACACTCACATATTCCAGCCTAGACCAGGGCTGCTTGATTTTGTATTGTTCTGTTTTTCTTAGCCTTGCACCTTCCTTAGAGGGCACAATAGGCCAAATGACAACAGTGATGCCACTCACCTATGGACACTGGCTGGTCCCTCCAGGACTCCTAGGGTGGAGGATGAAGGCCACGGGAAGCACCCAGTGTGGAATCCGAACTCACAAAGGTGTGTCTTCCTTTGACCTAATCCCAAGAACCAACACAAGGACCAACACAAAGCCTCTTCGTCAGAAAGCTGGAGGGACCCGTTTTCACGAAAGTGGGGCTGGGCTCCACGGAAGGGTCCTGCAGCCACAGGCACGCTGACTTGAACACCCTAGCACAGCCAACGGCGACGGACACATATGCATACATAGAAGCATGGCCATCACACATGCCCACGCTCTCAAACAGCCAAGGATGCCCGTGGCTTGTGAACAAATGTCACCAACTCTTACTCCTATTTCCTGAAGCATGGTAACTTTGGGAGAATCTTTTCATTGAAACCTCATATCCTTATTGGGATCTTTTGTAATGAACATATACGCTGCCTCAGTTCACTTGAATAATTATTACCATCACACCAAAAGAAGACATGATTATCCAACATTTTGTTGCAATACTTTTTATGACAAAAACCTTGCCAGTGACGTCTTTAGCATCTTACACTCTACTCCATTGTCAGAGTCTTTTAGGGAGAGGCTTCAGAGAATCTAAGTCACAAAACAAAATCCTTGAGATTTCAATAATTTTTCTCAATAATATCCAAACCCCTGGGTAAGAGGAAAATCAATTACTGGTAGCTATCATCCCCAGCTCCCTTCTCCGTGTACACACAAGCTTAACCTTCCCATTCATTGTGAAATACTTTCCTGTGTTCAGCCCTCCAAGTACAGTGAAGTGAAAGTCAGGCTTCTGATAACATCACTCGGCAGTTCTAGATAATTTACCAAGCAAAAATGAAAGTAATCAGCTAAAAAAGCTACCATAACACACACCCAAATCCTGAAAGGAGACTTTACATAAACTGTAAATCAAGTAATATTCTTTGCCCAGACTCAGAACAGGGCTATAAAGTAGCTTTTAAAATGTCAGTTAATTATGTTTCTTCAAGGCAGAAACACTGGATTTGGTCCCAGAAGAATCTGCTTCAACCATCCTCCTGAAAAGAAGATACTGAAGCTACTAAGAAAAAAGTATAAGGCAAGTGACTGATGGAGGCTTCGTTACATCAGAAAGCCCTTCGTTTTTTTTTGTTGTTGTTGTTGTTTTAATTTCAGGAACATTAATTTTATATAGGTAAAGTGAAACAAATTGCTCCCTTGAGACATGTCGAGGTGATTGCAGAACATTCCATACAGAGAACCTTCAAGGTAGTATCTCTCGTTTCATCTCTCCCCAGACTTAGTTCCACGACCATTTTCCACTAAAGGATTACGGCTTCATTTTTAGCATTGTATCACTTCAAAAGTCCAGTCACTACAGACAATAAAAATCAGATCCATTTAGCAAGCTTTTATTGAACAGCTGCTATGTGCAAGTATCATGGGAGGCTTAAGGGGTGGTGGGCAGGCTACAAAGCGAGGCGCTTCCTGTGCTTGCCTGGTTCTGAGGAAGACAAACCTGGAGGACCAGATTACAGGTCAGGATGCAGGTGGCAATGGAGACGACAAAGTAAGGATGAACCTGGGGGCGGCAATTACTGAAAAACATTTCTTCAGCTGCACTCTGGGACCATGCCATGTTTCGCTGTCTAAATGATATCCGTCCCTTAGAATAATTTTACTCATTATTCGGAGGTTTTTGGAGTCACCTGAATGACATAGTAGACTCATTTGACTTTTCAACTAAAACAGCAAGGGAAAAATTATCCTAATGGATTACAGGTAAAATTTTAAGATGTTAATTAAAATGTTAATTTAAAAAAAAAGCCTGGCTGGTGTGGCTCAGTGGATTGAGCACCGGCCTGAGAACCTAAGTGTCGCTGGTTCGATTCCCAGTCAGGGCACATGCCTAGGTTTCGGGGCAGGTCCTTAGTGAGGGGCATGTGAGAAGCAACCACACATTGATGTTTCCCTCCTTTTTCCTCTCTCTAAATAAATAAATAAAATAAAATAAATAAAAGGTTAATAAACTAGGGCAGTTTTTTAAATTGAAATGGCTTCATAGAAATATTGAGAAAAATACAATCAATAATACACTATGCTTACTCCCTCATTTTCAAATATTTAGTAAGAACACATCTGGATAGTCTGGTAAAGAAAACAAATCAGATTCATACCCCAAGAAAGTTAAAAATAATAGACTCAAAATAAACACACATACAAGAAAGAGATTGACAAGACAGTAAAAAATGTGTTAAAGAAACAAACACCGAAGATTATACAAGTAAAATGAAAATCAAGAAAATAAATAAATCAAGGCTTACATTATGCACTTGATATATGATAGTTCAGTAAATATTTACTGAAGGGATCAAAGGAGCAAAGGAATGAAGAAAAGAATGAATAGACAAACACACCCTGGGATCACTTATTTGACCATTGCCTCCATATGCAATATTGGTTTATCAAATTCTGTTCGTACCTTTTAAAAAAAAGATTCTCTGAGAGAGGCAGAACCCAACTCAAGTGGATCCACCTTAAACTTGATTGAAATTGCTGTTTCTTGGGGAAAGGCAGGGAGCAGCACTACCTGTCATTGGTTGCTGGCTTTCCATCAGACACAGGATTGGATGGCTGTTATCTGGCCACTCTGCAATCAGGCATCCTATAGGACTTGCTGTGTCCAGTGAATCATTTACTGGCAGGACATTACTTTCCCTTCCCATTGTAAGGGCGGTCATGGTAGGGGATATCACAGAGGAAGCCTCTGTCAGTCTGAATACCAGCCCGTGTTGGACAGACAATATGAGTGAGAAGAAACTTCCACTGTGAGATCTTGGGGTTATTTGCTGCAGAAGCATGATCTAGCCCATCCTGGCTCAGGCGCACACTATTAAACACCTAACAGCCATTCCCATCACCCCTGTACCTACACCCCATATCAAATACTCCTTGGTTCCCCCAATGCATTATATCTCAAATATTTAAAGTCAGTTTATGTTTATAATATTCCTTTACAAGAAAGTATTTAGGGAGAGAGAGGAAAGAGAGAAGAAGGGGGAAAGGAAGAAAAAGAAGAGTAGCTTCCCATCATTCCATCTTTTCATCCAACAGAGTTCATCCCAAGTCTCACTTTTCTTCTCAGCAGTTGACAAGGGTGCGGGATTTAGGACATCAATGAAGCACTCCACGGGAATTCAATATACAGGTAGGTCAACAGAAGTGTACTGGACTGAAAACTGTGTATGACCTAATGCAGGAGCTAGGTGGGAATTACAGGGTTACTACTGGAGAGGAACCACACAAAAACTCTGGTGGGTCTTTTAAAATAGGAAAAGCAACACAGTTCTTTACATCTTAAATTTCATGTTATAAATCACGTAGGAAATTCCATCTCCCACCCTCACCCCAGGAGAAAGTTCGGCAATAAAATGTCTAATAAGCAGTTGAGGCATTTTTACAGCATCCAGTCTACTTTCCTAGATCTGACTCACTAGGTTTATTTCTTTTTTGGACTTGAAAAATATTTAGGTCATGATAATTACATAAAATCATCAATGTAAAATATTTCATCCTTATCTAATTCCTACTCATTTCATTTCAACATTTAGATAGGTTTTTTTTAATAAAACAAAAAGTGGGCTCAAAGAACACCTCAAACATATTTTGCTTTGAAATTTCTATTGTAAATTTCAAGGTATAAAGTGCAATTTGTGTTGAATTTCTCACATTCTCACCAAAATATGTCCCAGAATTGACATTCTAGGATCAATTTTCTGTACCCAATTTGTTTTATTGGTATCCATTTTACTATCTAGCTACAAAACACCAGGTAATGTTTAAACTATATTCTAGAGCCTTTGGCATTATAGCATAATAATAATTTTAATCACTGTTGGTGTACTACACTTGCTAACTAAACAACATTAGCACTCCGTTCTTCTCACCCTACACATAAGAAAGAGAGTAACAAGATAGAAAATTTCCTACATCCCAGCTTTGCATTCGGTATGAATTGCCAAGTACATGTAATTCTTCAAGCATTACTCATGACAGCATCCAATTTAAAATAGATATCTGCCCTGACGTTCATCATGAACAAGCTGGGGGAAAACTGACAGGGTTGAACATGCACTGTATCCCTTCTGGAAAGCTGAAATACAAGGGCGGAAATTCTTCCAAGGTATCATATAACCAGTTTAAGAACTTTCAGACACTCTGCCTGGACTTCAGATTTCTCTCCTATAAACTGACCCCAAAAGACCTTTTAAATATAAAAATGTTATTATAGTTTTTACTGCTACTGTTTTAAAAAAATACAAAATGATTTTGTTGTACATTTTGTTTTATTTGCTCAAGTATTCAAAGGCAGTACAGGGTAGCCATTAGTGGCACCACCTTGGTCTAAATCTCAGTTTTATCAACTATCAACTGAGACTTTAGGAAAGTTAATCTCTCTAATCTTCCATTCCCTCCTAAAAAAATGGAAATGAAAACTGTACCTACCTCATAGGATAATTAAGAGTAAAATTAGCTGAAAAACGCACATGAAGTCTTGCTTCACACCACTATGGGCACATACATGATAAGCATTCATAAACCATTAGCTAATACTCGTATTATAATTACATTTTTCTTGAAAGGTATGTCTAGAATCTACCATATTTGACCAGCTACATGAAGATCTTGTGTTAGGAACTCTTGCTTCTATCCACCATTTATTTATTTTAATGGAATACATCTCCACGTCTTCCATTTCATTATTTCACAGCATCCTTCAGGCAAATCCTGTTACTTCTTCTCCTTCTAAATTTCCTCCCTTCTCCCCTACACCCTTCATCATCTCTATTTTTATGGCTTTTTTCTCTTATTTGTCCCACTGAGCCATCTTAATATAAGAAGCATGCAACTAAAGAAAGAAGGCTGTAATGTGTAAACGGCATGATTTGCAGAATAAACAACAAGACAGAGTAATGAAACTGATCATACTAAGCCTCCCACGAAATCAACCTCCTTACTTTCTGCTTTCCCCTGTAACTAGGCAAGGAGACAAAAAGCAAATTTTAATTTATCTTTGCAAAACTTAAGCAACTTAACACAGTAGTGTAGCAACGAGAACCCTGTAAATGTTCATTAGGTGAAATCTTTTCAGAGTATTCTCCTTTTATGTTCTGGACACCATAACACAAGCAGTTCCTAGATTTTGCCAAAATAAAAAGGACCCATCTTTCTGTGAGGCATTCGGTGTCGTTTGCTTGCTGTTATCCTCAGGTGGGACAGAGGGGAGGGAAATCGGAAATCAAATCTGTCAGCATCCCACAGCAATGCCGCACTTGGGATGGGGCACTTGGGAAGAGAATACTTAACTGCACACTCGTTTGTCCACCCTTCCCTAGAACATTTTGAAGAAGAACAGTGTGTCCTTTGGGATTGAGTATCAGAGGCCTGTCAGGCAGCTCACTCCAGACTCAGCAATCTGAGAAATATGCACAAAGCTACCTTGTACAGAACCTCTGAACCTCTCAGATTTCAGTTCTGATGCAGAAAAGACACTCCCTGTTAGCATTTTCCCAGGGTCTCGGCCAAACTTTTTTATTTTACCTGCTCACTCCTCTTTTGAGAAGCCAGGTTCCACTCCAAGTCTGTATAACTACTAAAAGAGATATGTGAGTTAGGACAAAACACCCAAAATATTGGTTCAAAAGAAAGGGAGTGGTAATGGCGATCACCCACTCAACTCAGGTGGATGATGGAAAAGTACAGACATTGCTGAGACTGTACTTTTCAGGTGCAGTTCCCGCCACCTGAACACCCTCGTATACTGGCGTCTCCGTGTGCCAGTACCACCTGTGCCCACGACGCCCCTTAGTAAATGAACGGGACAGAGGGATGAATCCAAAGTTCTTGGATGATTTTCTAAAGCTCTTAAAGTATCTGGGTTTATGCAAAAAGAGCCCCCAGTGATCTGGCATAGGGGCACGGGTTTGTACCTTAAAATGTACCTCTCTTTTTCACTATTGTCATTTCTGATGTTGTTGAAGAGCAGAGTAATGATCATTAAAATGAATTAATACTGCCTGAAGAGTTTCAGTTCTTAAAACACAGGAAATTATCATAGTCCTTTCATATACACAAAACTCCAGATATTATACAAAGGCAATTTAGAGTAACCATGCTTCTATTTTAATCTTCTAAATTATTTCAGTAACTTGAAGGTCCAGGAAGCTGAGTATTACTAGAAAACACTAAGTGTCAATGCATATAACACATTCGGAGAAGGGCTGAGGTAGGGAATTAACAAATCTTTACCCCTTAGGATGCCTTCAGCTATAAGGGAAACAAACTTGCTGCAGACAATAACAAGGGTGGGGAGGTAGTGGAAACAGGGGCGGGGTGGGGGGGCTGAGGTGGGGGGAGGGGTGGCGGAAAGGCAGAAAACTGTACTTGAACAACAATTAAAAATGTTAAAATAAAAATTTTTTAAAAGAATATATTATATTTCACACCATAAAAAGCCCAACATGGGCGGGCTCCAGAGTTGGATGATTCCACAGCTCGGAAAGTACAGACTTCTTTCTCTGGCTGGCAGCAAGACGGCTGCCTTGGTTCCAGACATCCCATGCAGACACAGCAATGACCACGGCAAGAAGGGCCACCTTCATGTCTTCCTTAGAGGCTAGGAAACCCTTCACAGAAGTCCTTCCAACCTTGGCCACGGCCATGACTGACTCTCCAGCCCATTCGATAGCCAATACCTGGCAAGGAGCACAGGAGGGAAGGGACATACGCGACTCAACCACAGGACCACGATGGGCTGAACTGGATGTCAGAGAACATAGCTGTCCTCCCAGAGCTTAGGTTCCAGAAATGTCTTGATGCAGGTGAACATCAAAGCTGGACACACAACCAAAAAACCACACAATTCCATCATGAAACAGACAACATATCAACCTTCCAGCCCTGCAGAGGTCGGGCTGGCGAGGGCATGAGCTCCACATACTTACGAGGGTCAGTAGCAAGTGCTGCTTTCCCCAGCCAACGGCACAGATAAGGAAGAGCAATTTAACCGAAGTAGATGCCTGGATTTCAATTGTCTGCCTTCAGCTCAGGTTGATTTTGTTTAGTTTAGGGTTTTGTGTTTTTTTTTAACTCTGACAAGTCTGGATGGTGAAATAACTGGGGATCGTATAGAAAGAAGGTGGAAGAGGCTGGGCCGAAGACATGCCAGCGATCACATTAAAATACATCTCGCCCTTGGTCTGTGAGATCCTACAGATCTGGGCCCGTGACCTCTCTGAGGGGGTCTCCTATTTATGTGTCCCCCACTCCCTCTTGTTCCTTCCTGCTTGCTCCTATTAGCAGGGGGCTCTCTCCCAGGAGTTGCTATGGCTTTCCCCCTGGTTCCTTCCAGGTCTGAGCTCAGCTGCCACCCTCCTACTGAGACCCCCTTACGTACACAGCCTGTTCCCGTTCTAAATATTCACTATGCTGACTGCCTTGCTTTCTTTTTCTCCATAGGACCTATCCCTAACAGACACATATATTTATACATGTTCCCTAAAGACAGGGACCCACAGGAGCTGGAAAAGTTCCTGACACATAATAGGTGTTCAGTAGGTATTTGCTGATGAATTAATGGGAATAAGAGGGAACCATACAAGAAAAAAATGTATGCTCAAGGCTTTTATGAAAGTAAACCCAGGCTTAAGAGCAGGGAAAGGGAGATCTAGCCACCAGGAAGCACTTTAATGGGACAGCATATTTTTCTTTCTTTTTCAAGTCAAAAAGAAAAACAATTATACCACCACTGTGTATATGCGTTTCTACTAATCCAGTTGATAAAGAAAGTCCATTTTAAAAGTATAAAATGGTGTATCAAATTGTTCTTCTCTCAGTTAGGCTATAAGGAGTCAAATCAAATTATTTTGCTAAGTAATTTGATGCCCAACAATCATATAATATAGGTAATATCTCTCTCTCTCTCTCTCTCTCTCTCTGAGAAACTAGTTTAGAATGGCTAAGGTACTAACAAATTCACTCCTGGTATTCCTTGTCTTATGCTGACAGCTCTCTAATACTACCTTTAAATGCATTTTCAATTCAGTTTCTCAGATGTCCAGCAGTATGTCTTGTCCTTTTGTCCAAAGAAGGAAGTGAGGCTGTTAACTAAGGTTTAATGGCTCACTCTACACAGATTTTAAGGAGCACTCATGCTAGATCCTTAGTTTCTTTTCTGACATGGACCCGGCGGTGCCCTTGCTCTGAGCACCACATACCAATGCCATGGCCTGAGGCCTGGTCTTTCTTCCTGCAGCCACAAAAGATGCTCTCTGAATCATCTGCCCTGCCCTGAGTACCTCCCAATTACAGAACCAGGAGAAAGCTATCCAGGTGCTCTCCGACACATGTGATTTCCGGGGCCACATGAAGGTGACTCATAACAGAAATCTTGAATTAAAGGTCCCAGAAGCCTCTCCAATCGCAGACTAAGAAGCGCAGTAATTTCCTTGGCATTTTCACTTCCACCACCAATCACAGGAAATCCAAAGCTTTTCCTTGCCAAGACCCAGAGTACAGCTGCACAGCTTTTCCAGCTTGCAGGGAGTGTGATAGAGATTCTCAGATTAGGTTAATCCACAATAGGTCTTTATTCTGTACCTCCTATATGAAATTTAAGAATTTAACAGGTTCCAAGCCAATGAATATTTCATTCTTATTTCATAGTAGGAAAAAAAGTCCTTTTCACTGGGAGGGTTTGAGTGTAACCCAAGAACCCCTCTTCTGATTCTATCAGTGCGCTGCAACCAGGGTCTGATTGAAAGTGTGCGTTCCTGAACGAACCACAGCAAGGGGCTCCCCGACCCCCTCCTGCCATGCTCACCAGACGCCATCCGCACTGTCAATACTGCATAAAACAGAACCCACTTTGGCACAGTATGCTTCGGAAACAGGAGGAAAATCCTTTATGTAGTTACGTTAAAACGACATGAACTAAGTTCACGTAGACAGAGAATTCAGTCCCAAAAGCAAGAATAAAAAGCTGCCCTCAGATATAAAGTTTCTATTTATGCCCATATATTTCAGAGTCGAGGGCATTTTATGTTATTCCAAAGTCATCGTTATTTTCCCTAATGACATAGTAAAGATCGTTGCTGAGATAATCCAACTATAAGGGTTCCACTTTATACAGCTCCTAAAAAGTGAAAAAGTCTGAGCCAGATGGTAAAAATACATTCTGAATAAAAGAAAAGTTATTTCTTTTTGTACAAGCATCCTCAGGCCTTTCCAAGTTTACAGTTTATATTCACACATACAAGCCGAGATGACTAAGAAAGGGACCCATTTTTTATAAGTTGACAAGGTCAAGATAAAAGTATTTTTTCTTTTTCTTATGTGGTATTAGAGCCCTGGTATTTGTTATACGGTACTAAAGCTCTAAATGAAACAATGGTTCTCTCTTTTATAGGTGAAACTCTCATTTTCTTTTATTTCCAGCAAAGTTTCCACCCTTCAGCCTCCCTCACAGGACTAACTAGGTAGATCTGAGCGAGTCACTGGAAACACACATTTGTATATCTGGCCTGGGCCTTCTCATGTTTAAAGAGGCTGCCTTTTAGGACCCTATAATAAAGAAACCCTTTATCCGAGTGCACACCAAAACCAGCTGCCACAATCCCACGGACTCTACTAATGCACACTTTACTGCCAATGAGAGCGACCTTCATGGGGAGCAGGGCAGGACCATCGTAATTCACTACCCGCAGCAGCTGCCACATTCTCGGCCTCTACCAAGGGGAATGAAGACAGAGCACCCTCCTCCTGGCCACTTCTCTCACCAGCAGGTAGGGAGTGGGCACTCAATGAGGAAAGCCAGAGAAGACTGGTAGCCATCAAAGAGAAAGTCATTCTTCTCTGGCAACATTCAACGTCTCAATTATGAATGTACTGTGTCGTCACATCCAACTTGCCTTGAACAAATTCAATACAAACCATATGTGCTTGACCAAAAATGAAAGAGAGAAAAATAACATTTTGAATAGTACGGACATTTTACTGGCTAAGCATATGGCACTGGATAAGATTTGAAGAAGACGGCCCCTTCAATCAGGCTGAGTTCCCATATGCCTTCCATAATCCAGCGTCTCACCAAGCTGAGTGTGATTCCAGGAGTTAAAGATATGAGTTTTTTTTTCTACAACATGCCCCCAGATGAAAACTAGTTACGCTGAGGCTGAAACAAGCCAACAGCATTCTTTGCTGTTCTTTAAACACACCAAGCACACGATACCACAGGACATCTGCTCACGCTGCTTGCTCTGTCTCGGAGGCTTTTCCCAAAGGATCTCTACGGTCTACGTGGCTCATTTCCTCGTTTTACATCTTGACTCGAAAGACTTCTTCTCAGTGAGGTCTCCTTTGAGCCTTCAATGCAAACTTTTACCAGTCCTCCAACACTTCATTCTTCCTTCTCTGCTTTATTTCCCCACATAGCACTTAAAATTATTTAACATAGAGGGAATGTAAGCTCTGTAAGGGCAGAGGCAATTTTTTGGCTTTTTTGTTTGCTTGTTCTTGTTTTGTTTTGTTTTTTTTTTTTTTTTACTGTTTTGTTCAGTGCTTTGTCTTCAGTACTGGGGAGAAAAACATGTTAACTATCTATTGACCGAACAGGAATCTGCTCTAATATTGGAAGAAAAACACACATGCAAATCTTCTTTCAAGGTAGCACATGGTTCTCATCCTCAACATGGGACATTCTCAAAAGAATTTCAGAAATATTTTTTAAAGCACTAAAAAATAACTTTAGCGGGGAGGGATTGAACAAAAAAAGAGAAAAAATGCGTGGATACAGAAAACAGTGTGGTAATTGGTGGGGGGATGTGGAAGAGAGAATGGGGGGATAAATGGTGATGGAAAAATAAAATGTTTTAAAAGTTAGGTTTTAAAAGAGTCACAAACAATTCCACATGCTTTCCCTAACATTGATATCAAATATCTAACCATGGTACACCTATCAAAACCCAGAAATTAACATTGGTCAACACTGTTAACTAAACTACAGAGTTTATTAACAGTTGCCAGTTTTTCCACTAATGTCCCTACTGTATTTATTCATCATGATCCCCCATTCTCCTCCAATCTGCAAGAGTGTCTCTTGTTTTTCACGACCTGGGTGCTTTTGAAAAGTACTCGGCCAGGTATTTTGCAGAAGGTTCCTCAGTTTGGGTTTGTCTGAGGCTCTATCATGACTACCTGGGGTGTGGATCTGGGAGAAAAAGAACTTGGAGATGCAGTGTCCTTCTCATCGCATCATCTCAGAGGGCATATGAGGTCAACTACTATTATTCTTCCTGATGCTTGTTATTATTATTGTTGTTGTTATTGGTGATGTTAACCCTGGATATTTGGTAAAGTTGGCGCTGCCAGCTTCCTCCACAGTAAAGCTACTTACTGTTTTTCCCTATCGGTATCTTATTTGTTGGAAGTGAGTCACTGTGTCAGCCCACACTCAGGAGTACTTTTAACTACACATGATGCTCACTTTATGTGCTGAGTTTAGAATCTAATGCCTGCCGAACGCACCTCCACTTGCATGCACTCGGTCACCAGAGAAGACAGGGTCTCTATAAAATGTGGGTGTCGTGCCAGAAACAAATCAATTTTCAGCCATCTTATATGATTATTTCTGTGGACTAAATCAACATAGACTTTTTTTCCTATTTGTGTGGTCATAATCTGGTTATAATACGACCACAGAAATGGAAAAAATAGAGCATTTAAAGATTAAAATAGTTTCCCAATATGACAACAACAAGTGAGTGGAATCCCAGAATAATCCCCCATTCTGTATCCTTGGCAAGGATCCAAACAATTTCTTCATTGTTGCAACTGGGTAATACTCTTTGCTCTATTAATTGAGTGTAGTTCGTAGCATTTATTTAATAGTATTGCACAGAGAAAACAAAGTGTGTGGCCAAGACTGTTGATTGCTCCAAAGCTCTTCCTACAATATTAATAGAATCCTCAATTTGTAGCTTAGGCACATGGGCTGCCCAGAAGGAGGACCACATCCAAGCCACCCTTGGAGCTTGCTGTGGTCATTTGATTAAGTTCCAGGCAACAAAATATGAACAGAAGCTCTAAACTCAGAACCTAAGGCTAACCACCCTGTCCCCCATGAGCTTAGAGTCCACTGAGAAGGGGGGGTGCCCACACTTATAGGTAATATTTACCCTAATTTCCAGATGAAGAAATCAAGGTTTAAAAATGTCAGGTAAGTTGCTGAATTCCTAACTAGCTGAGTGAAACCAGGGCTAATGGAGATTTTAGGGTTGCCCAATAAAATACAGGACACGAAGCTAGATTTGAATTTCAGATAAAGGGACACATAAATACAAAAAAAAATTGTTATTGTCCTCACCAGTGTGGCTCGATTGGTTTGGCATTGTACCTTGAAGTGAAAGGTCGCCGGTTCAATTCCTGGTCAGGGCATGTGCCTGGTTTGCAGGTTCAGTCCCTGGTCAGGTCATGTGCAAGAGGCAACTGATCAGTGTTTCTCTCACATCAGTGTTTCTCTCCCTCCCTTATTCCCTCCCTTCCCCTCTGTCTAAAAATAAGTAAATAAAATCTTTTTTAAAAATGTTGTTCTTTATCCAAAACTCAAATCTAACTAGGCACCTTGTATTTTTGTTTGCTGATCTGGCGACCCTAGTCAGACCCCACAGTGTGGATACCTTGACAGCATCCGATAGCCCGTGGCATGGCGGCGTCACGCCCCATGACACGCAGACCCCCGCCCAGCACACGCCCTCTGCAGCTGTGTGATGGCCTGAGTTGAATTATGCAGGGCACAAGCAGACAAAAGTAACAAGCAACAAGGAGTCGACAAAACGAAGAAACAAACACCGTACTCCTCAGAATTCCAGGGGGCAGAGAGGCCTCCCAGCCTGAAGGGCTCCCCTCTCTGAGAGAAACTGGTGGGGCAGAAAAGTGGTGAAGTGGGAGGCATACAGTAACCAGTTGATGGAAGGGTCACAGGAAAAGGACACCCAGGACTTAGGAAGAATGGCAATGTTGTTTGCTCTGTGGCAATTATCTCTTTTCTGCATTTCCTTCCAGAAATAAATAAATAAATCCACGATGTTGATGCTTCTAAGGTGAGTGGGTTCCCCGGGGTGAATGCGAAGATGCACCCGATCGACTTTAGGTATGAGAAGAAAGGCTGCAGGCAAACCTTGGGAGTCCAAGTGTGGGCCGGGGCATCTGTGTAACATGGATTGGCTATGCCTGTCTTTGTATTCTTTGTCACAGTTCAGGACCTAAAGCCACCGAGCAGTGGTTTCCACCCCAGTCGGTGGTGACGGTGACCTAGGAAGACCACTGAAAGCAGGGCTGGAAGTAGGCCCAGGACTCTTTTTTTTTTTTTAATTTCCCCAATGACCCTCATGAGCAGACGGGTAGGCAACTTCTGCTGTAGATGTTTTATCAGTTTCCTTTTTAAAGGATGGATAATCAAGCATTAAGCATCAGGCTTTTTTAAACAGCTTTATGGATGAATGGCTTACATCCTACAAAATTCACCCATTTAAAATACCTAGTTCAGTCATTGCTAGGGCATTCATAGAGTTGTGCAACCACCACTACAAACCAGTTTTAGAACAGTTCCAACACCCCAAAGGCTTCCACACTCCCACTTGCAGTTAACCCCAACTCTAGCCCCAGACAAGCACTGGTTTATTTTCTGTCTCTCTAGATCTGCCTTTGCTGGACATTTCATATAAAAGGCATAATGCGATAGATATATAGTCTTTTGCATCTTTTTTTTCACTTAGCATGTTTTTGAGGTTCATCCATGTTGTAGCATGTATCACTGGTTCACTTCTTATTTCTAAATAGTATAGTACTCCATTCCATGGATACACAGCCTTGGTTTATCCACTTTCTAACTCGCAGACACTTGGGCTGTTTCCACTTTGGGGTCATTATGGATAATGTTGCTATGAACATTCACGTACAAGTTTTTATGTGAATATTTGTTTTCAATTCTATTCTATAGATACCTAGGAGTAGAATTGCTGGGTCTACAGATATGTTTTTTAAGAAACTGAACACCAAGTTTTAATTGACAAAAGTTGTGAAATAGTTGCCTACTGTTGATCTCCAAGGTAATTATCTCCTCTTGTTCATCACTTAGATCCTCACTGAACACTAATATATGGAACACTAACCATGCTCTCATCAAGAAGCGGTCCCACCTGAGGTCCATGTGCAGAGAGGGCTGCTGCTTCTTTTGCTTTGTTAAAGTAAACGACCCATTAGGTTGAAGGAGCTTCGCTGCTATGCATGGCTGGTGAGCTGCCAGTCCTGGTTATTCAACAATGTGTTCGTAAGAATTGGAAACAACCCACATGTTGATAATAAAGTAACAATTAAATAATTTTATTGCTCTATCTTTTTATTCTTCATCAATTGCTCAGTGATACTATAGCTGTATATTCATTGTAAACATGTGTTTACAATACACTTCAAATAGAAATTATATGAGCTCCTTTTAAATGAAAGTATGTATATATACCTAGAAAATGGTTAGGTAAGTAGTTTCCATGTCAAAAGCATTATGAACACTTTTTCTTCTTTGTGCTTAACTATAATTTCTGATTTTCTATATTTCCACCTATTTGTAATAAGACAAATAAAAGTGAATTTCATTTAACTTTTTAAAAAGAAAACAGCATTCATGAGCATTTATTTGTCACCATGGATAACAATTTATGTCTCAGAAGTAAAATACTGTTTTATTCTTTTTGCACCTTCTGACAGCCAGTTCTTCATCACTCACCAACACTTGGGGAAAGGAGAACCTGGATAATCCAAAAATCTCCTTTGGACCAAAAGCTGCACTGCTCACAACAGCATAGAGCTATAGCAGCCATTTTAGCTTTAAAAAAAAAAAAGATAGACTAATTTTAAAAAAGGGTATGCCATTCATTTTCCTGCAGTGCACACCAGAAAACCCACCCTAAATATGATGCACCTTAGAAGCCCCACCCTTGAACAGATGGTCATCCAGGTGGTCCCTCCAATACTCCTTTGCTAAATAGTTCCACTTTCTCTGAATGCTTAAGACCAGACTGTTGTGTTTCAGTTACATCCCAATGTTATACACGATGCCACATGTTCACATGATAAAAACAGGATTTCGACATCTCCTCTCCCCATTTATATTCGACCCATTTTAACTCACCAAAATGCAACTACTAAAGAACAACAACAAAAAGTAATTGCTTGGCTGGCCAGTCTGTAAATATATCCAATTCCAAAAAAAAAAAAAGTCACAGCAAAAAAAGTATTACTCATAGATTCTTAAATAATCAGAGCTAATAATGGGTGTTTACTATGCTTCAGACATTTCTCTTAATGCTGTTTATACACTGACTGATTTATTTCTCACAACAGCCCTAGGAGGTAAGTGCTATGGTCATAACCACTTAACAGACAAGGACGCTGAAGTCTGGAGAAGTTAAGTAACTTTCCCAAGCTCTCCCTACTGACAGTGAACCTGGAGCTCCAACCTGGCGAGTCGGGCTCTCTGCCTGGGCACTCCACCCGCTCCGCCGAGTGCCGATGCCCCTACAGGCCTGATGGTGCTCCTTCAAGAGGGGTCACGGCAGTTCCAGTGGAGCAGCCCTTTTGGAGGTGGGACACTGAGTTCTACATGACCAATTTGGTGTTACAACCAGATGTCACGCTGACAACTGCCTTGCCTACCAGTCTTCCTACAAAAAGGATGGCAGGCGTCCTTCTATATTTTAGTTCTTACTGACCAAGGTGTCAGTTCATTAACTACCATCATTTCTTTTTTGACATTTATCTCTCCTTGTCAAAATCATTCTAATCAAACTCACCCTGGTAGCACTATTCCAGTGTTCAAGATACCAAAATGGTTTAATGGCCTCTTAACAACCTTTCCCCTCCAATCTTTGCAGCTCTCCATTCATTCTTGACCCTGATGTTTGCAGGTGGCTCCAAAAAGGTTGCATCACCCAGAAAAATTCATCAGGCTGTTTGCTGGCCCTTTTTATAGCTCTTCCTCAAGAGAAAGGAGATGCTCACTAAGACTGGCCCACACAAGGCACCCAATCCATTCTTTTCTGAGCTCACTTCCCAGAAGCCAGCTACACAGTCTGCATTGTTCTTTTACACCTCATTACCCAGATTTGTCACTTGCCTTTCCAGAAAAACAAGTGAGGGTGTTCTACCGTGTTCCAAGGTCATTTTTTGCCCTCCTTTCTGGAATATTTCTTATATGCAGAACAAAAGTGTTTTATATTACTCTAAAATATTTATCCTAACATCCATAGGATAAACTTGGTAGTCATCATCCCAAAAATCACTCTTTTAGAAAGTTTGTCACATGACAGTAATTTCAGCATCACTCAAAATATCAGAAAAAGAATTCTGAATGATCAATTTCACCCATAGAAGGTGTTCAGATACCAAATACTCTCAACCCAAAATGGCTTTATGTAAAGGGGGCTTACTTATTTGCAATAATTTCTTAGCAAAGAAGTCTAAACTGAAACACAGTAGAACAGAAACAGATGTTCAACCCATATATGCTGATAAGGATTCTTCACTTGCCTGCTTATCACTAACAGATGAAGGAAGTGCATTCATTAAGGAAGCAAAGCTTGCCCAAGTGGAACAGAGCCAGATCACAATTACCCATTGGTTCAGAGTACAACTGAATTCCCCCAATTTCAAAAGGAAAGAGAAGTTAAATACACTGAAAAATCAACTGTGCGATTCAAAGGTACCGTAACAAAGGCCGTTCAGCTGAAGAGGATGTGTTCTGCCTTCCATCAGTTCTAGTTCATTTACACCCAGGAAGAATTTGTTATTCCTTTCTTCTTTAAATTCCTAGATTTCTGATTCTTTTGTATTTAAGTTCTATCACATTCCCAAGCTTATAAATTTTAGGGGAACCCCCAGTTTTGGTCAACTGTAAGTAATCCCTGGTTGTATTTAGAATGGATTTTGAAGATAACACTCTACTTGCAGAATGATCAGAAAAAAAGCATCGAGTTCAGCATACCCAAACCCAACTCATCCTCTCCCTTCTACATCTAAAACACAACAACTTGGGTTGTTCTTCCTGCTCTGCTGCAAATGCCATTACTATGTGCCCAAACAGCCAGGCTAAAAAATTTACATTAACCTTAACCATTTTCATGTGTCCACGTTTGCATTCATTGTATTAGCTGCCTACTCCACAAAATGCTACATGACAACTGCAAACTTCGGAGGTAAACAACAATAAGCATTTATTCCTCTTTCCTCTGGGGTCAGCAGCTGGGTGCTTCTGCTGATCTTGAATGGATACAGTCATAAGCCTAGGGCAGGGGTTCTCATTCCGGGGTAGTTTTGTTCCCAGGGAATATTTGGCAGTGTTTGGAGCCATTTTTGGTCGTCACAGCTGGAGAGGGAGTGGTGGGTGCTACTGGCATCTAGTAGAAGCCAGGGACTGGCATCTAGTAGAAGCCAGGGGTGATGCTAAATGTCCTAAAATGCATATCTCTCCACAAGAAAGAATTTTCCAGCTCCAAATGTCAGCAGTGACCCTGTTGAGAAACCCTGCTATAGGTGTTGACTGGGTGTTCGCTGATCTAGGATGGCCTCATCTGGGACAGTTGAGACAACTTGGCTTGGCCCATGGTCTCTTATGCTCCAGCAGGCTGTCTTGGTCATCCTGTCATAGTGATGGCAGAGGAGCAAGAACAAGCAGAACTACGCAAGGCATTTCAGAGTCTGGGCTTGAGACTGGCATGCCATCACAACTGTCACATTGTATTGGCCAAAGCCAGTCACTAGGCTGCCCCACGTCCAGGTAGTAGGGAAACAGACTTCACCTTGTTAGTAAGAACTGCGATCATTTGGCAAAGGGTGAGCAGACAAGACAGGATGGAGAACCGGTGCAATCAGCCCTACTAGTTCTGTTCCGTCTGCGAGGGAAACACGGGTTTGAAATTACAGAATTGTTCTGCCTCTCTGCTTCCTCTTCTTGATATTTCTCTTTTGGCATTTAAAATATTATATCTTAAAATATTATATTTTGTGCTCTCCACACTCAGGGCTGATAGACAGCCAGTAGGCACCAGACCGACTGCCAGTGGCCTGCACCACCGTAACTGGGCTGTTCAAACTGGTTGTTTCTGTCCTGTTTTAATAACAGTGCTCAACCTTCTGTTACCTGTGCCTCTTCTTATTTGTGTGCCCGCCAGTCTCCCGCTCTGGATGGAGAGTGATCACCTGAGCCTTCCTTGGGCATTCAGTGCCTGGCACAGTAGCAGGCACATCATAGATGTTCGGGGACTGTGTATTGAACAAATGAAGGCATTCATCAAAAGGACAGTGGCTGTGATGTGAGCTTACACACTGGGACATCTGTGTTTCAGTGTAGAAAATAGATTCTCCTAAAGAAACTCATCAAATTTGCTCAGATATCTGGAATCTTGTACTGTTCTTCAGATCCCACCATGAAATATTGATTGTTTATTCCATCGTATGAACTAGGAATGATGCTGTTGGCAGAAAATACAGCTGTATTCCCTGGATGCACATCCCTTCACACACACCCACAGGAAATAATCATTAAAATAAGTTTTAAATTTTACATCTGCCAATATTGCCCTGTGTGACTTACTCACTTGTTTTGTCATCTGCTGGGTTCTCCACCCTGGCCGCACATTGCAATCACTTGGGGGAAACTTTTATGAAATAATAATAATACCCAGGCCCTGATCCAGATCATTTTAAATCAAAAACGCCCAAGTGATTCTAGCATGCAGCCAGGGTTGAGAACTGTGGCTCTCCAATAGCAGGAGATAGTAATTATTACTGAATGCTTATTCTTAAAAACATGAAGTTTCAGCCCTGACCGGGTGGTTCAGTTGGTTGGAGCGCCATCCTGTACACCGAAGGACTGCGGGCTTGATCTCCAGTCGGGCGTGCGCAGGAGGCAGCTGACCGATGTTTCTCTCTCACACTGATGTTTCTCTTTCCCGTTCTCTCCCCGCCCCACCCCCCGCCACCCTCCCCTCTCGTTAAAAATCAATAAACATATCCTTGGGTAAGGATTTGTTTTAAATTTTTTTAAATAAATAAATAATAAACTTTGAGAAAATCCCAAATCTCTGTAAGGTTTCGTTTGAACAAAAGGCTCCAGAATTGAGCAAAATTTCGAGCAAGAAGGATTTAGGTGTAAAAGGCGCATACTACCATTGATTACCTATATCAAGTGAGGTTTGGTGGCTCTTTAATCCTACGTTGTTTGTTGTTACTGTGTTGTTTTCTCAGTCTTGTAAGTTGAAAGAGTAGATCCTTTTTTGGAAAATATATCTAGAGAGAACATCTCAAGCTCACCATTTACACCAAAAGACTGGATTAGGACAAATGATTACTGCATATCAGAATATCTACTATTGAATCCCTTACATATAAAACATAGTTCATGAGCAGTTACAGTTAAAAGTACCTGTTGATTCTGTAGCCACTTATGGTGGTTTTAAATTATATCCACAAATTCTTTGATGATCCTCCCTTTGAAAAATGAGTGTGGGCTATACTTAGCGATGGGTATTAAGTTTTTAATCCTAAACACAATTCATGAGGTCGATACTGAATATACCCTGACCATTTTACAGATACTTAACTAAGGCACAGAGAGGCTAAGTAAAGTTCCCCAGGGTCACTGAGCTGGTAAATGGCAGAGTCAAGATTTGCAGCAAGCTGTCTGACCCCGTGGTCCTGCCCTTTTAGTGCCGGCACCACAGCCCAAGGCACCAGGCCTTCACCGACAGGACCCAGCATCTTTTCTCCCATGGGCCTCTCCGAATGCTATGCTGCAGCCCTGCTGCTTCCTAACTGCACCCTGCTCCTGCAAACCTCCCTGCCTCTGCTCAAGCTGCTCTCACGACCTCCAAGGCCCTTCTCCAGCCCTTGCGCTCTCACTTCTCACTTCTCTTCCCCATCCAACTTACAATACTTGCTCACTTTTCCAGACTCAACCCAATGTCCATCTCCTCAAAGATGCTGACCCCTACCCAAGGAAAAATGTTCACTTCTTTGTGGCTCCCAGAGACTCTGCACAGACCTGTTTCCTAACACTTTGTGACAGGCTGGAGTACTGTCCAAAAACTAGTCACTCCCCTCCTCTCCCACTATAAGCAGAATGTCTTTCCCTATCCCACTGACTCTGGTCTTGGCCACATCACTTGCTTTAGCAGTGGAATGTGATAGATGCAACGCAAGTGGAGACTTGAAATCTGTGGCATGATTTGGCTGGGCTCTGGTGCACCTGTCATTCCTTTGCCATAAAGACAACATCCCCAGGTAGCCTCTGGTCCAGGGGAACAAAGACCCATGAAACAGACCTAAACCCAACCCACAGCCCTGAGCCAACTACAGCCAAGCCAGAGCTAGAAGCAGAACAGCTCTAATCGACCTTGAATTGTGAACAAAGGGCAAAATACTACTGCTATCTGCCACTGCATTTTTGGAGTGGTTTGTTATACTGCAGTATTGTACCAAGAGCTGACTACTCTGTACCCAGAAGTTTTAATTTCATCTGTTCATTTAGATATCTTCAGTGCTGAGAACAGTGCTTAGAGCATTAAGAGCTATTAACAGATTTTTTGGTTGTTGCTAAGATATAATTCATACCATAATTCATCATTTTAAAGTATATAATTCAGATTTTTAGTAGTTGTACTAAGTACCATCACTACTACCTAAATCTAAAATATTTCCATTACCCTCAAAAGAAACCCATCACCAGTAGCAGTCTCTTAGTAGATGTTTTGTAAATGAGTAACATAATGAATGAAAATGTAAGAAAATTCTTTGAACTCTTATCAGAACTAGTGTGATAATGTAAACATTGCAGGAAAAATTTTTTTCAGAAATATGTCTCCACTAGGTATGTTAAGATCATTTTATTTTTAAAATAAATTATACTCACATTCCCATACATTTGAAATATAAATATTTGCTATTGTTTTTAATTGCTATTGCAAGACAAAGGCCCTTTAGGGATTTAATTTTCCATCTACAGATAACAGAGAGATGCTTACATTAGAAGCCACAAAGCATTCAGGGAGAAAAAAAATTGCACATAGTTCAAAGCTATCAGTAACTGAGGAAAATGTGATATAGGATCTGCACTTAAAAAAAAAACTCTTGGTCAAGTGCCAAAACTAAAATCTCAAAGTTTCCATTAATATGGACCAGAGCTTCAAAAATTAGAAACCCACACTTTGAAAATACAAATGTTAAAATCTCCCAAAATGGCCAGATTGAAAACCTATGTGCATTGGATAACCAGCATCAGACTTTTAAATCCTGTTACTTATCTTTCTTAGATAACAAAGAAAAGTATATTTTACAAAAGAACTATAATAACAAGCTCATTTCATTCTATTAATGGTTGAAAAGGAATAGAAATTGTCTTATTTCAGAGAGTAAGTCAGGACCTAAATGATGAGTAATGCGGTAAATAAGAACTCAGATCAAGGGCAAAATATTCTAAAAACTCTCCAAATATAAATCTCTACATATAGAAAAAGTACCCCAGAACTTTGTTTTGTTGTGCTATATGAAACTATTCTACCAAATCGAAGAAACCTAGAAAGCTGACATTCTACCCACCACTATCCCATTTAAAAAAAAAGTGAGAATCTGACCAAAAACTAGCAAAGTAACCAGGGAGCTTTCAAGGCTCCTGACACCACCCCAGCAACTCAACCACGTTTTATTTTTACCTTCCTCTTTCCCGTACAGGCTCTGTGCGAGACCCAGCTGCGCCGTGCCAATCTGGGTCACTCAGCCAGAGGATCAGTGGGCGACAGCCGCGTGTCCACTTTTAGAAGGGCCCCACATGCCTGGGGAGTGTGCAGGCACAGCGCCGAGCATTCTCCAGCCCCAGCGTGGCCAGCGAGCAGCAACTGCGTGGCTTTGTTATTTCTGGGCACGAGGCTCCAAAAACTACATCCTCACCTGAGGAATGCGAAATTCAACGGGGAAAACAACTCAGATTCTGGTACCGGACACTTTCATTTCAAACATTTTTTCAGAGCTGCTATTTTATAATTTGGTAAAAAGGTGCATTTATTGGGAAGAAAGGACAGTTGAAACACCTAGATGGAACTTTTTGTATTTTTCCAGCTTTATTGAGAAAATTGTAAGATATTTAAAGAGTACATTGTAGTAATTTGATAGACATATACATTGTGAAAGGATTCCTTCCATCTAGTTAACATATCCATCCATCACCTCGCTTCCTTTCTTTTTTTTTATTTTTTTAGTGGAACAGAAGACATTTAAGTTCTACTCTATGAGCAAATTTCAATTATATAGCACAGCGGTATCAACTACAGTCACCACGCTTTACATTAGGTCCTCGGGCTTCACGCACCTTATAACTGAAAGTCCGCACCCTCTTACCGGCTTCTCCCTATTCCCCCACCCCAGCCCCAGGCAACCACTTTTCTACTCTCTGCTTCCATAAGTTTGAATTTTTTTAAAAGATTCTTCATATCAGTAATACCATACAGTATTTTACTCAGCATAATGCCCTCGAGATCCATCCGTGTTGTTGCAAGCAGCAGAATTTTCTCCCTTCCCACGGCGCAATAATATTCCAGTGCAGTGTACGGCATCTTCTCCACCCATTCATCCGTTCACTCCGGTTGTTTCCATGTCTGGGCTATTCCGAACACGGCGGCAGTGAACACGCGGGTGCGGGTATCTCCTGGAGATCCTGTTTGCCTTTCTTTGGATACGTACCCACAAGGGAGACTGCTGGATCATATGGTAGATCTATTTCTAATTTTTTGAGGAACCTCCATACGGTTTTCCACAGTGTCTTCACCAATTCACATTCCCACCAACAGTGCACTAGGGTTCCCTTTCCTCCACATCCTGGCCACTTGTCCCTTGTCTTTTTGGTGACGGCCATTCTAACAGTGTGAAGTGGTATCTCACTGTGGTTTTGATTTGTGTTTCCTTAAAGATTAGTAACATTGAGCACCTTTGTGTGTACCTGTTGGTCAGTTCTATATCTTCTTTGGAAAAATGTCTATTCGGTTCCTCTGGCAAATCTTTAATCAGACTGCTTGATTTTTTTTCCCTGTGGAGCAGTATAAATTACATTATTTTTAAATTAGCGCTTCAAAGTCAATCCAACTCCATTCAGTCGCACTTACACCTAGAAATCAACAGAACTACCCAACCAGTACAGGATCGGACAACTGACACTCAATCATAGGTCTAAATCTCACCCTCTTCTAGTCTTATAATAGCAGGAGTAAAACAACCTATGAACGCCTTTTTAACCAATCCCAGGTTATAATTCCATGCTCAACCCTAAGAAGTAGCCATTGTTCTAAGTTTTTATTTTAATAATTTCTTTGCTTTCTTCTGTACAGTCTTACCACTCATGTATGTGTTCCTATATATTATCACATTTTAATTAAAAAGTGGCACCATATGTTGGTGGCCTCCTCAGCATCCACTTCCCCCAGATTTTCCTGTAGGAAATTCACTGCTTCTCTGTTGGGGAGCAGCCAGAGCCTTTGTTAGGGATGGACCAGGGTGGACCCTGGGCGGCTTAAGCTTATCAACTTTACTATTCTCCCGTGGATCATGAATGAGGGGTGGGGACTCTTTCTCTGGCCAGAGAATGTAAAAAGAATATGAAGACCAAAATTGCTCTTGCCCAGGCAGCCATCAAGGGGAAACGCCCGGACTCTCTGGGATGGGGTAGGACAGGTGTGGCTATACTACATAAAGCCTGGAATAAGGCCACACAATGCACAGCACAGTCGAAAGGCTGAGAAAAATCCAGGTCCTTATTGATATCATTGGGCTGTTGAGTCAGCCTTGTCCGATGTGGGGATCTACCTCCAGACTGTCAAGGAGCCATGTTTCTTTTCCTAAAGCCAGTTTCGATTGGATTTCTGTTTGTTAATCATCAAATACTAAAACACACACAAAAAATTTGAATGAAAAAAATTATTGCACACACACTCACCTAAAACCAAATGAATAAAAAAAATTGTTAACACATCATAAGATTTACAACTCTTAATGGAAGTTAGAAGTCAGTGGCTCATCATGTCAAAGCAACCCAAGGTCCCCCTCCAAGTCCTCATATGCATTAGAATGTGCGGTTGGACTGATGCTTGGAGCCTCCTTTGGAGAAGATGTCTCTCCTTTCCAGGTGGCAGCAACTATCGAGCAGTATATTGGGTGAAGCGATTCATTTGGGGGATTTCTTTTTTATTGAATTTGTTGGGGTGACACTGGGTAACAAAATATTACAGGTTTCGGGTGCACAGTTCTACAACACATCATCTGTACAATGCATTGTGTGTTCACCACCCCGAGTGCGGGGGAGGGTTCTTTCTAAACACTGAAAACATGTAAAAAAACAACACTGATCTCCAGCATCCTTAGTCTACCCCCAACCCTGCCCCCCCAACTCTTGCTCCCCCTCACCAATACGCTTGAAGGATGCCTTTGCTGAAGAGCCTGTATCACGCCCCATAGCATGGTGGTTACTAGCACAGGTCAACGCAGCCAGACTGCCTGCATGTGAAGATCACTCCACCATGTAATGACTATGTGACTACGACCATTCACTTACCTCTCTGCAAAATGAGAATAATAAGAGCCTCTCCCTAGCTCACAGGATGGCTGAGAAGTTAAATGTTTAGAACAGGGCTGGCCAAGCTATCAGCCCTCATAAATTTTTGTCATGATCTATGGAAATTTGATGGAGTTTAGAGAAAATCTGATCACTGTCCTCTAAGAAAGAGCCAGCCACGGCCCCAGGCTTGGGCCAGGCAGCACAGGGACCCTGACCTTCTGCATCAGGGCTGAGTCGCCCTCCCGCTACCCACTCCAGCTTCACTCCGCACCTCCCTCACCCTGACTCCCAAAGCTCCCACCTTCCTGGACTCCTCTGGCTCTTTCTTTAGAGTCTTTACACAGCCAGTAGCCTCCACCTACAACACGGTTTCCTGCTTTTTATTTTTACTTTTTTGGTCTGGCCAGTTCCTGCTCATACTCTGGGTCTCAGCTTAAACAGGACTTTTTTAGAGAGCCCTGCCCAAAGCCTCCAAAACCAAAGGAGGTCCTGATAGCCAGAGATCCTCCCTTTCTGAATAGATATCACACAGAATTTGGTGTCCAGGGTCTATGTTTTCTGGTGAAATGTAACCCCACCAGGGCAAGAGCCATGTTTGTCTCATATACTACTGAGTTCCTAGCATGTGCTCAACAAATATATCATGAATGAATGAAGACTGTCCCAAACTGAGAGAAGTTGCCAATGCATACACACTGGTGCAGGCAGGCCATGTGACTACTGATAGCCTAGAAATCAGTGACCCTTGGACAAACCACTTGCCCTCAAGCTCCAGCTTCCTCTTGTCCCTCTCGCCTCCCAAGAGGTTCTCACTCATAACAAATAACTCCTGTAGTTTCCTCTGGGAGAAGACTGCTACTTTAAATACTACCAAGGCAAAAGTTCCACCCCCAAAAAATGCTTCAGGAAAAAAAACTTATTGGAACCGGCAAAGTAGAAAACAATATTCCAACGTCTCTCCAAAGGCAGTAGGAGCTTCTTCTGGAAGGGCTGTCCAAGGTCTTCTGATAGTAGATAGAAAATAAGTTCCTGGCCCTGGCTGGCGTAGCTCAGTGGATTGAGCGCGGGCTGCGAACCAAATCATCGCAGGTTCGATTCCCAGTCAGGGCACATGCCTGGGTTGCAGGCCAGGTCCCCAGTGGGGACCACATGAGAGGCAACCACACATTAATGTTTCTCTCTCTCTCCTTCTCCCTCCCTTCCCCTCTCTAAAAATAAATAAATAAAATCTTAAAAAAAAAAAAAGAAAAGAAGTTCCTAAAAAAAGAAGTTTCCTTATGACCCAAGATCCCAGCCTCCAGTGTCAGGAATCTCCAAGCTGTTGTTTTATGCATCTGTATGTGAGCGTGTGAGTGAGAGATATTCATGTTTTGTGTAGTAAGTCTGCATAAAACATGAATATCCAAGTATATTTACTATAAAACAATGTGTACATTCCTAAAAAGGAATGAATATGTTTCAAAGTAAGACAAATAACCAAAAACCTCATATTTTGCTAAATCACACACTAGAAAATAACAGGGCTTATGGAAAACACAGAGTTGGGGCAGAAAGCTCAAATCCCGCTCAAGTTTGTAAACAGAACACTGACAAAAAGATAAGAATGCTGAAAATTACCAGCACACATAAAAAGATCTTTTCTCTTTCCTATTACAGAATAAATGTGGGACCTATACCAAAAAGGTAGGACAGCGGAAAGGGGGCAGGATAAAGAGCATGCAAGGAAAGACAGGCTGCTGCATTATGGAGAAAAAAGAAAAATGCAGAAAGATCTCAGACAATTGGATCTGGTAACAGGCAAAAAGCCAAATGGAGCCCAGAGCAAGAACAAGGAACGATCACCTCCCTGGTTCACCTGTACCAGCCTACTTTGCTTTCAGCTACTGCTACTTGGTGATGCAAAATGTATTTTTCCAATTATAGTTGACACAGCATAGTATATTAGTTTGAGATGAACAACATAGTGATTAGACATTATATACCTTACAAAGTGAGGTGATGTTTTTAACATTTTAATGTTAAGGTACCAAGAAAAATCTCATGTGAACCATTGCAACTTGTGCCTTACAAAGCATCATTCCCTATTTTTCCAATTGCACATGCAATAATCACACCACCGAAAAATACATTATATTTGCTTAGAACATCAGGGGCCCATGTCAGGTGGGACTGGAGCTGTGGCCAAGAGGTACCCCATGGGAAAGCCAAGGGAAGGACCACCATCAAGGGCACTGCTTGAGGTCCCAGAAACCACGTCAGATGAGAATCCTGACTGGCCTGCCTCCCAGTCTTAACATGAGTGATGCACATCTGATTGGAACACACAAAGTAGAAAAAGATGAACGGGAACAGCAGGCAACAGATGTCTATCACACAAGGACTAAATGGATGACAAATATAGCGAACCTATCACAATGCTTGGCAGGGAGACACACGAACTATACATGCTTTTTCCCCCTCTCAATAATAATTTCATTTCTTGATCTCAGTGCCCAGGACTATTTGAACACAGAGGGAGAACCAGATCTCAATCAAGGGGACAAAGAGATGAGAAAGTGAAGAGAAAGGAGAAAAATAGTTCCACATATTGGCCATGGTCATTCTCCTATAATGTTTCATCATAGCCCTAACCACTCTCCTGCCAAAATTTATCTTTTTAAAAACACTGAAAAGGCTCCAGTTTCAGATAACGTGTTCAAGAGCCATACAGGTGGGCTGTTTCCTAGCAACTAACAGCACTATGCACCAAAAAAAATGCTCAATCTTTTCTCTTAACACCTGTTAAGAGAAAGAGCAGGTAGAAAAGGGAGATAGGTCTTCTGCTTGGTTGGATAGTTAGGTTGGGATCAGGATATTTTTAGAAGTTTTGCTTTACTTCTAGAGCATGGCAGTCACCAGCTCAAGTTCAAACTCTGGAACAAGACTGCCTGGGTTCAGATCCCAGCTCTGCCACTTATTGGCTATGGAACTGCAGGCAAATCAGTTCACATTCCTGTGCTCCAGTTTCCCCATCTGTAAAATGGGCATAAAGTGGTGCTTACCTGAGAAGCTCCTTATTTGCCAGGCACTATATCAGGTGACAGATATACAGATATATATCATAGATAGATAGATAGATAGATAGATAAAATCTCATTATATGTTTACATACATATCATTATATATATCTATATATAGAGAGAGATATTATGTCATTCACTCAAACAAGCACCTAGCCTTGCACTGACCCACAAAAAGTATGTTATGATAACCATTATTATTTTATCTGGCACTGAATAAGCCACGTTATTCCTTTATATTATCACATTATGTCAACTCTTGAAACATAATAAATCAGGCTTCCACTTGTCACCACCCCCCTTTATGACATCTTGCAAAGTTCCTGAGGAAACAGGCGGCAACCACATCTGTTGGCTGATGACAACATTCAGCTCCACAAGCTCCTTTTTTAATTTTGTGTGAGAAAGGCAGAGAGGATGCCATTTGTCAGTGTTTCCATTGGGTCATGACAATTAGTGGTCATAGCCATGATCCTTTATGAATGCCAGCTACTAGTCACTAGTGTGGGTGGGGTATTTTCTTTTTAAAACTACCTAATAGAACCCATATAGGTAGGCACTATAATAAAAATTCTTCATCGTTTCTTCTTTTTAGATATCCTGCGATTGGAAGTACTCATATTAACACATGGGAATTCCCTGAACTCTGACAACAGGTGAGGAAGAGGAGGCTGGCTGACTGCTTTGAGGTGAGGAGAGAAAGGGAAGGTGAGAGTCTCAGCGTAGAATGCCGGGGCATGTTTATTTTAAAAACAGAGCTGTTTGCCGTCCAACCCTGCAGACAGGACCTCCGAGTGCAGTGAGCCCTATACCCATCCAACCTGAGAGGAAGGTTGGCCTTCGAAATGATTCCTTCAGCTGATACCACCTATCGAAGAGCCAACAGTGGAATCGCTTTCCAAGTGTCCAATCACTGACTGTCTCCAGGCAACTATTGGGTAAACTGCTTTTTTTAATCAGTCTTTTAAAAAAAACACTTTGCTTCCTGTCAGGGCAGCAACAGAGTCTATTTTCTCTGCCACAGCAGAGTCCAAGTGCCAATCAGGCAATTATAGCTGGGCACAGGCTCACCGAGAAATCTCTCTGGCAGTGGGTGATGTGGCTTTGGGGCCCTGACAGGGTGCAGAGGGAATAGAGCAAGGAGGACCCAGCCCTTGGCTACAAGGGCTCTGGGGTTCATCAAAGGAGGTAGATCCTACCCAAACGTACATTCGTCCCTGTGAAATGGGGTTTCTAACTTTTCTAACTGAAGTTAATGCTAAATGGCAGCTGTGCACAGAGAAGGAAGGATCAATGGGCCTAGCTAGGAAGCAGGGAGTCCACCTCAGAGGTGGCCGTATTTAAGCTCTGTCTTGAAAGGCTCTCTTGCTGGAGAGGTAGAGAAGGGACATGCCAGGGTGTCACTACCTTGACATCCTGACTCCTGAGGAACAGAACTCAGACTATTACCTGGGGATACTACAGCCTCCCCTGCATTCATGAGGGGCCATGTTACTGAAATTCTGGCAATAAAATGGAAGAAATGCCCGTTAGAATTTTCTAGAAGTCCTCTTATAAGGGAAAGTGAAGGACACCCTTCATTTTCCATTCCTCCATCCTGCTTCCTGGAAGGGTGATGTGACAATGAATCTCTAGCAGCCACGTTAGACCATGAGGAAGTGGGGTATAGAAATGATGGGTTTGAGTGTTGAAAGAAACCTAAATCACAAACCTCCAGAAGTTACAACTTATGGAGCTCCCAAATGGCACATGACTTTATTAATTTATAAAGCCCCTTCTTTTAGAGAAATTTGGGGGCAAGTTCCCCAATCAGAAGCCATCTGTGGGTCCCCCCTCCAAAGTTTCACACAGAATTGCTCTACTCACTCACTGAAAAGCAGGGAGGTTTCTTACAGCCCCTTCTGAACTCAGAATGGAGCAGAGCCACTACAGCCCTATTTTATATAAGAATTTTGATTACAGAGTTCTCTCTACCATTTCTCCTAGAAGACTTTTTTATTTATCTGGGCCTCAGTCCTGAGAGGCGCAGTGGATCATCATGCAAACCCTTTTCTGAGTGGCCTGGAAGAATATTTGAGAACTTCTGACTCAGCTCCCTTCCCGGCCCTCTACCCTCCCACATACACACCTTCAACACACATGGAGAATGTCAAGAGCGTTTCCACATTTTTCTACTTTTTTCCATTTTTTTCCAAAGCATATTCACAATAAAAGCATGTGTTGCATGCATACAAAAGCCTTTATCTCAATAAACTAACAACAGTCTTATTCCCCTGCTCAGCACCCTTCAATGATCCTAGCTCAGATATTATTTTCACTCTTGGTCCTTGTCTGCCTAAAGTACTTTTCTCTTAAAAGCCCCATTTTTGTCTTCAGGGTACTTACCCCAATTTGTACTTATGGATCTATCATGTAAACTCTCCGCTTCCCCACCCCCAACTACACTGTGCACGTCGTGTGGACAAGAATTAAGTTTATTTTGTTCACCATCTAACCCTGGTTCTTAGACGCATGGCTGGCACATTGCTGGAGCTTCATAAACACTTTTCAGGAAATGAATTTTTTAATTTGCTTAAAACACTTTCACATATTAATGCTTATTTGCACCATTAATGCTTATTTTTAGTGTTTACATTGAAGTGAGCTAACAAATGGGTGACAGCGAAGCATCCCACATAATAATTTTCATATTTTAGACCATTTGACCAAGTCTATCCGAGCCTTCATTTGGTTACCCATTAGAATAAATAATTGTTTGAACATCATTTTTTAAATGTCTCTTGGGGAGAAAAAGAGAGCTGTGTACTCATCATAGTAAGTGTAACTTTAATTCCTCACTTGGTGCACCCACTTGGTAGAACAGAAGGCTGAAGATTTTTTTAATAATAGTATTGGATCATGGAAATAAAAAAGCCACAAGCCCTTATGCCCTTGACCTTTGTTTTTTTTAAAAGGGCAGGCCTATTCTTACATGGCCTCCTAATGGGCTATTTAGGGATTGAAGGGTGGGGTTCGGCCCTAACTTCTGAGGTTGACCAGGAGGCCCAGCTGCATTCTACAGTAGCTGCAGTAGAGTCACTATCCTGGGCAGAATGCAGAGCTGTGGCAACACAGAGCTTTCTCAACCTAACCAATACTTAACTCTGAAGGTGCCAGTAAAGATATGAGGATACAGTTCTGCCAATAGTCTAGTTTAGTGGAAAAGGTGTCAGCCAAGATATTCCTTAGGTACCTGTTATTGGACGATGTCACCTCATTTTTTCCCCTTGCCAAAGACAGTTCCCTGAGATCTGATGGCTGTCCCAACAGAGTTTGCTGCGTAAGGACACCTCTTTGGGAATGTCGTTTTCAGTACTGGGAATGTGGAATCTCACCACAGCAGAACTGACCTCCACGACATCCCTCTGCCTTGCAGAGAGAGATTTAACATCTCCTTGCATCCAGGCAGAAGTCCTTCTGTTATTCTGTCATTCTTTTATTTTTAAAGGACTACTTTTTTTCCCCTGTATCATTTAGTAACCCCCTAGTTTAAGCTATTTTTATATTTCTCAGTCACTTAAAAGAACATTCAATTATCTTTTCCTCTCATGTAATTGCACTAAAGTCATACCTTTTCCCACCCTAATCTCCCACCCCCAGAAAATCATACCTGATACCTTTCTTTTGCTTTAAATGTAAATACACACACACACCCTGAGGAACAAATGAGGGGAATATTATAAAATTGTATTGTACATTTTTCTAAATCACAGAACAGTGAACTGGGCTTAAAAAGAAAATCTAGTTCCAATTAGAGTAGTTTAGCCAAAAATCAACCCGTGTTAAGTTAGTCAGTCCTCAATCATGAAAATGAAGGCCCAGATGATTAGGGTTAGACAGGAATGTAGGTGATAGGGATGCCGACTACCAGCCAAGACTCCCAGAAGTCACAGAGCTGCTTTGTTCGGGCCCTTCAGTACTAAGGATGGGACCTGGAGCCCTGCAGAGGAGCCTGCCAATCTCCTCTGTGCAAAGAACCTGCCTCTTGGCTGAACTCAACAACAGAACTGTTCCCAGGTGAGATCTTGTCCAGATGGGAGAACTCGCAGGTAAAGGTGACAGAGCTGTGGTAAAGGCCTCAGACAGATGTGCCAACAATGCTTAAACACATCAGCGCTGAGAGGAGATATCCCTTCACACCCGTATTTACCGAACAAAACAGACCACACAGGTATTAGGTCTTCACTCAAACACTCTGGGGAGTGTAAAATACAGAATAATGCACCTGCTCCGTTAGAAAATGTTACAAGCACACATGGACTATGCATTCATTTATCCTCATAAGAAACAGGCCCTGGAGATAAAACTATATATAACAAAAGAGCCACAGTCTCTAATGCCATAAACATAAAATATGCTAGAATATCTATCCTCTAAAGAAACCATATGTTAATGAATCAGCAAACTTAAAAAAGTAAAAAACTAATTACTTTGCCCTAATAAAACTTCAGTGGAGTGAGTGACTGAGGGCTGTGGTAATAACAACAGGAGATGGGAACCAGATTCTAGCAACCCTCAACTGCAGACAACTGCCCAGCAACGCGAATCTGGAGGCAGCACGCAAAGCAGGAGCCTGATTCTTCCTGCCTGAGAGCCTGGGTAGCACCATCACCTACTTGGCTTCCTGCTCCCCACCCAATGAATGTAACACTGACGCTGTCTCTCCAGGTGAGGAGAGCCCCTCAGTCCTGCAGCTGAAAGAGATGGACTATGGGAAATAGTTTAGGGAGATACAGCTTCTTGAAGTCTACATCCTGCCCCCACCTATGGGGGCAGGGAGGCACCTCTGCATGACAAATGTGGGACACCATTAAGGGATCGGATAACAAGGGCTGCAGTCTGCCTGGGTCCAAATCCTGACTCTAACAAGTACGTTGTGACTAGATGACTCTGGACAGTCTCCTAACTCCTGAAAAGCCCAGTTTCCCCAATTACACATTTTGAATACCTTGGATATTTAGATACATATATTTGTGGAAGAAAGGATGCTTTAAGGTCCTAGTTCTGCCACTTGAGTGTGACTTTGGGCAAGACAATTGCTTAGAGCCCCAATTTTCTCATCTGCAGACAGGGATAAATAATAGTACTTATTCCTAAGGGATTAATGCACACACAGACTTTTTAGCCCAGTGACTGGCACATAGTAAGAACTCAGTACATATCAGCTTTTCACTTGAAACCTATATAACCTTATTAACCGATGTCACCCCAATAAATTTAATTTTAAAAATACATACCAGCTTTCACCCATGATAATTAACTTCATTGCCATCATTATCATTATCTTGTTACCCCTAACTATGACATATTTAAGTTTCAGAATGTTCCAAAGCAAAAAAAAAAGCTGGCAGGCCAATTTCCAGGAGCTTCCTGGTCCCACCCCGCACTGGCTGCCACCCTCGGAATCACAGCCAGATGTCTGTATCATGGCTCCATTGTTATCTGTCGGCAAAGAGCAGGGGGCAGAGAGATGCAGTTGCTGGGAGCACATGCCCCACCCTACCCCTTCCTGGTGGCCAGAGCTCAGTCTGGCCCTTTGGAGTTGACTTGATGCAACCCGGTTTCCAGGGAGATGGTGGAGCAAGAAGTGCCAGCTCCACCTCCCAATCCACTTCCCTTTTCCCCAAATCTGTGGGACCTCACTGTTCTCCTACCATGTGACAGCATTGTGTCATAGCAGCCCTTGTATACAAATAAGCCAGACTATTTAAATGTCATTGTGAGAGAGATGCTGCCTGCTCTAATTTACATATCTATTCAGACCCTACTCCTTTCTTGATCTTGCCAGAAAAAGTTTCTCTTCCTCTTCCTCGGCTCTCCATGCAGAGCTGGAGAACCATATGCAAAGTTTTATTTCTGTTGTAGTATAAAGATGTGAGTCATCAAGTTCCTACAGAGACAGAGAATTAGAATGACTATATAACTTATGGCATATGCTCACTCATCATCACATTGCAAATGTCATATGCTGCTGGCCACTAAATGCTAGATTCTCTCAAAGCCTACACATAAATTCTCCCTACTGCCAAACAATACAATATTTTTTCATCTTGGAAAGCTAAGGTACCCTTGGTGCTTTTAATCTTCAAAATCAGGTCCCAGTTGAATAAGAAAACAATTCTAAGTGGGCAGGGGAAATGGCCCAAAATAATAAAGTGCAACCAGTTCCCACTCATGTGAAATATGGATTAGGTCACAAATAAGATTATATTCATCACCAAGCCCCACAAGGACGCTATGATTAAGTTAAAGGAGTCCAGAAACTCAAGTTGAGAACTAGGACTGAGTTGGGTTGAAATTTCCAACCCCTCCCTAAAGACTTGGCAACCTGTTCCAAATCACAACTGAAACCAAGTTGAAGGGACATCTGTTTTCTATGTGTTCAGCATTGCAGAGAAGAATGACAGATGAGAGATAAATACTGTTGTGGGTGAGGAGGGACCAAGAAAATTAGAATCACCTACCTGCTCACAAACTCCTGTAACTCAATAAATACCATCAGGGAAAAAGAAAGAAGGGAAGAAAGAGAGGGAGGAAGGAGAAAGGAAAATAAATGGAGGAATTATTCTTTTTCCTGCAGGAACTGAGACTTCAGTGAGCAAAACACTGCTGCATTTGAGATGAATATTCATCTCAAACATTGGCTTGTGTGCCAGACAGGCAGTGAGCATTCTGCTTGAAGTCTGGTTACAAAGGCTAGGCATTAAACTTACATATTCCACATAATGCCAAGGTGCCATTTTCTAAGCCTTACTGGACTATCAGGATCATTTTATGAGTAGATATTACAGGCTTTCCCTTGATCCCTTATTCTGTTTTAATGCAAGTTAGAGTAACACACAGCATCTACCTAACTTCTAGTCCAGGTATCCAGAGGTAGTGAGGGAAAGATAATAGAATGACATCCATAGGCAATTAAATTATACTCTTTACACTAGAAACTTAGGGTTCTGAAATTTCTCTTTCAAAACCCACTCTGGTTATTATTAACAACAACGACAGTGAGAGCAGCATTAATGATGGGCGTCCCGGTGACAGAGCAGTGTGGTAGCCGTGCTAGTAACGATGATGGGAGCAGGCAAAATAATAGCGGGGTAATATTAACAGTGAGAGCAATACTATTATTTATACAGTACTTCCTAAGTACTAGACACTATTCAAATGTTTTAAATATAATATTAATTTATTTAATCCTCCTGTCACTCCTCTGAGGTAAGTAAGCTATTATTAGTATTCCTGTTTTAACAGATGCTTTCAACAATATCTCTTTGTTATTTCTGTTGTTATTACCAACTACAGCTAGCTTTCAAAGAAAATATTTAGAGCTAAAAGGAGAGGAAACACAGCCTGTCCAAGGTCACCCTGGTAGAAGGCAGTAGATGCAGCCTTCAAACCCAGGCTGTCCAGCCCTGAAGTCTGACCTCCTAACTGTGCTGTACTTACTGCCCCTTTGCTTAGGAAGGTCTTCCAGAAAAGGAATGTGGATGGAAGGTAGGTCCCTGCCCGCCAGGAGTCAGAGTTAATACTTGAAGTTTGCTGTTTCCTTTAGGAGTCTCCCCAAACCCACATTAAGACAAGCTGCCTGCTCCTACAGCTATAAAAAAGTCACTGCAAGTGTTACTGAACTGTTCCCACATGTTCTGTGACCTCCATTAGGGCTTTCACCTTTGCCAGCTAAGGCAGAAGCGGGGAGTGGGGGAGGAGTGAGGTGCAAGCCAGGTTCCCAGGCCACCATTTCCTGCCCAGTAACACAGCCTTCAAATAGCCACGGCTGCAGGCCGAGAAATTCCTCACTAAGTTTTCTCCCAGAGCTTGTTCCTTTAGTTTTCTCACCAACAGGCCAACCCATGACTCAAGGGAGACTCAGGCCCAAGGAGGAGTGACAAGTGGCAAAGTTTGTTTATTAACCTGCTGCGCCCAAGGGAACATTTTTCTGAAATGGTGAAATTCTTGACTACTCAAAAGAAAAAAAGAAAGGGCCTGTGGGAAATTTAATCACCAACTGGACAAAAGTGAAAAACAAAGCCCTGCCAATGAGGATGTTGCCAAAGACAATGGGGCCCCTAAAGGAGATGCAATTGTCTCCAGATAACAACCCCCGCGGGAGTGCAGCTCGCACTAAGTACTGCATTATTGCTGTATTAGCCCAGGAATCTCTGTTCACCGGGCAACTGCTGGCCGAACCATCTGCTCCTGCTCCTGGGATCCCCCCCATTTGCAGACACAGCATTTGCATTTCAAGAGGAACCTTGGGGGAGCCAGGGGGGAAAGTCTCTATCTCTCCCTGGAGCAAATACCTTTTTGTGTAGCCTGGGAGGGGAAGCTCTCCTTTCCGTGAAACCGAACTCCTCAATTGAAAGGAGATAGGCCACTTCAATAATGCACGCAGCTCCACGGCCCCCATCCTAGAGCCACACATGCCCCATTCTGGTTTTCAGGTTTTCACATTCTCCAATTGTACAGTGTCAAGAATAATGCCGAACTGTCTCTAGGGCCTGAGGGGACTCTACTTTCTTAAGGAAGTCCTCCTTTTTCTTAACCCATAGAACAAAGACAAAAGCTGATATTTTGTACTGAATATTTAGCTTGAAATATACCACCACTTTCAAACAGACTGTGATCATCTGGGCTAAAGGAGGTGTTTTAGGTCTTGGTCTAAGTGGGGGCTAGAGTAGTGGAGACATGTCAAAATTCAATAGGATGTGTGCCCTAAAGATTTGTGCACCTTCCTGTATGTAACTCACACCACAATACATTTTTAAAGCAGAGTGTGTCAATGTCATTGACAATCAAGAATATTGTGAATAAACCATTTGCCTTCTGGAATTGTAAGATTGCTCTGCT
The DNA here is from genome assembly GCA_028533065.1 of Trachops cirrhosus. Lineage (NCBI taxonomy): Eukaryota > Metazoa > Chordata > Mammalia > Chiroptera > Phyllostomidae > Trachops > Trachops cirrhosus. Next base: position 22,507,301 of record CM052538.1, on the reverse strand, counting down.
CTCATAGCCTCCCCTCACCACCTTCCACACCCAAGATCTCTCCTGAGAATTTTCAAGTTCAAGAACGTGAAAAATACAGTTCTCCAACTCTTAACTAAGCCAGTGACTACAATGTCTCCTGTGTGTCTTGTGAGCCCAAGTATGCAGCACAGAGAGAGCACCTGTCACACCCCAAGCTATTCCAGCCACCGATCAAAAATAAAAAGCCAAGGTCTTTTTCTCATCTGGTCATGGGCTATCAAATTATGAGGGACAGGGTTGGGGCTTTTAGCAATAGAGCCCCGAATGTACCCTTCTGTTTATTTAACTCTATTTTTAAATAGATGTTTCTAAACTCTGCCTAACACTCTTGCTTGATGGAAACGGGTTAACCCTGTAAGGTGCAGGCCTTTGGCGGAACATTCGAGCAGCATTAAGGGAGCCGTGGTTTCCGCTGGCAGATCAGCAGGTTTAAATCTGTACCATGGTAGCTGTTACCCCAGCTGCATCTTGAGATCCGCAGTGGGGTGTCACTAAGTGACAGTCCGAGCACTAACTGGCTTCACCATTGCTGGGTCACGACGAAGCGGTACATTTCTTCCTTTGAACTACCAGCCAAGGGGGGCTGTCTGCCACTGAGAAGAGGGGCAAATTTACCTTGTGCTAAAGCCTCAAGAAAGGCTGCCCAGAGAAACAGGCTCATTGCACAGATCACTGGGGGGGGTCACCTTTACCCTCTTGCGCCCTCCAAACGTCCCAACACCTCCCCACCACCACCACCACACACACATACACACACACACACACACACACACACACACACACACACGTCATTTCGGGAGCGCAGGGCTACCAAGCTGCTTCTACAGATAGATATCGAGAATCAGGATCACCCAGCTAGCGCTTGCTTCCTGGACTGAGCCGAGAGCTCCAGTGATTTCCCTGGCCTGCCACCGAGTCATTTAAGAAGTGAAATATGCCAACGGGGCCGGGTACCCGTCACCTGGGAGCCCGCCCCCTCTGGGCTGGAGTGGGGGCTGTCAATGGTTGGGCAACGTCTATTCGGCTGGCACGCTCGAAGGTGGGTCTTGCAGGTTCTCCGGCCCAGTGCGCTGTGCCAGCCTCACACCTGACCCGGTACCAGGAACACAGCCAGAGGCTCCAGTGGGTATGCGCTTCCGCGGAGACACTGCCAACTCCGCTCCGGAAGGGCAGGGTGGGGGGCCAAAAGGCGGAAGGTAGGACCTGCGGCAGGACCCCGAAATGCGGCGTCCGCAAGGACTCTGGGGGCTCACGCTTCCTGCGCCTTTGCGGCGCTTCTGCTCGAATTGCACTTCCCGTGGCTGCGCCGGGAAGCGGCGCGAGCCGAGATTTGCGCGTCTGGCGGACAGGAGGGATGGAGGTGCAGGGGACCGCTTCCTGGCCCCTGCAAGCACAGCTACACTGCAGTGTCCCGCATTCGCTCCCGCTCTCACCCGCGACTCCAGTGCCAAAGCGCCAGGGGATGCAGCGCGCCTGAGGCCCTGGAGGGTGACCCAAAGCAGCTGGCAAAAGAAAGCGCCAGGGAAGGCGAGGCTGGACTTGTAGTCCGTGGGGTGGGAGACAGGGGGGTCTGTGGTCCCGGGAGCCCCCGCCAGGCCGCCCACCAACCGCGGGCACCTACCTCGATCCACTTCTGCGCCTCGGAGAAGGCGGGCTCGGGGGGCGGTTCAGGCTGCAGGGGCTGAAGAGCTTCCAGACCGAGAGCGGGACAAGCCATTTGCGAAGCCCCGCGTCCACTCGAGCGCTGGGCCGCCTGGATGAGAACGGCCGTCGCCGCCGCTGGAGCGCGTTCCCCGCCCCTTCCCGCCCGCCCGCTTTCCCCCCTCCCCTACACGCCCCTCCCTCGCCGGTGCAGGTCTCCGCGCCGAGCGGCGCTCGCTGCTGGAGGACGCCGCTGCAGCTGTTCCCAGCGCCGCCCGGGCTCGGCCGCGCCTGGAGTCCCCCGCGGGAGCGAGCGTGGAGGCGCTGGGAGCTCCCTCTGCTCTCCACCTTCTGTGGCCGCTCCGCCTCTGCCGCGGACGGGAGGGGTGGGGTGTCAGCTACCGACTAAAAATAACCAAGAGGGAGGGCTGGGTGTCTGCCTCCCTGCCCACAACCGGACCAGGAGAGGGACTCGGCCAGCCTCCCCACAAGTCCCGGCGCACGGCTGCCTGCGGAGGGGCGGGCAAAACGGGAAGCACCTGGGAGATGCGCACGGAGCCGGGCGCACAAGTCCCCGGAGAGCCGGCGCTGCCGCAACGAGGTAGGAGGTCGCGCGGGTAGTGGCCGAGCCGCACCTGCTGTCCCTCCTACTGCAGAAATGGGGGCAAGAGGGCAGCCCTCTGATCCGGCACCAGGGAGGGTTCAGTCACCTGATCTTTTTGTAAGAAAGACGACCCTTATAAGCCTTTTTCTCTCTGGGCAAGCTACCTGTGTCCCAGGTATAGACATATAAAAACAGATATAGGCATATCATGCCCATAAAAGGTCGAGGCAGAAGGGCCTCCAGTCTATTATAATGCATTCAATCCATAAGTATTGTGCATCGAGGTAGTTGCTGAGAACCCAGTGATGAAAAAAAGAAATTAAAAAAGAGAACAACTCGAAGTCCTAGCCTTTAAAATAATTATATTCTAGAGGGAATTAGAGGGGGTTGGGCAGACAATCAACATGTAAAAGCAAAGAAGGTCCAGTAATTGTGGAGAGTGATATACAGGGGGGGTCTGGCACAAATAACGCCCCTGTTTTATGAGCTGCTAATCTATACCAAATCTTTTATTACAGAATCATAAGCATATAATTCTGTAACCTAACAATATCACTCAAGCACATCATATGATATTTTAGGTGAAACGTTCAAATTACTGTCCATCTCGTGCAGGACATTCATGTACCCTACCAACCACACTCAATGGTGTTACTTCTGCTGGACCCTGTATATTAAGAAGATAGAAGAGAAGATAAACTATGACCTGGGAAGAGAGAGTGTTGGCTAAGTCCATTACCTCTCCACCCTCCACCTGGAAGACGGACTGACCTGTGTGTCCAGGTTCCATTAATGGGAGGGAGGCAGGAAGGAGATCAGGGTGTAGAGGAGAGGGAAGTGGGTATTTATGTTGCCCCGCCCCAAAAAAGTCGGGGATTGGCTGCACCATTCAGCTCAAGGCTGCACGCAGCTCTGTTTGGGACCTCTTTGGGTTCCCGGATGGTTCCCTGTCCCCTTGTCACACCCCACTTCCCCAGGTCTGGTGGTGGCAAAGGCTTCCTCATCCCATTCTGGTTTCCCCCCTGCCCACTTCCTCCTAACAGTCCCATAATAAACTCTCCTCAGCTGCGTCTATTTGAGTATGCCTTCTGTTTTTGCATGAGAGCCCAGCTGATGATCAAGGAAGGTTTTCCTGACAAGACGGTGTGATGAGATGACATGAATGGAAGAGAAATTAACCATGCAACAATCTGGGGAAATATTTCCAGATGGGTGCTAAAGCCTTCAGGTAGGAATGAGCTGGGTGGGGATCACGGACCCCACAAGCTGGAGCTTGGAAAGGAAAGAACCAGGTGGGAACGATAGCATGGGAGAGGCAGGACAGGTCCCAAGAAAGATGGGGGTGGGGAGGGTGTTATGTGAGACCACAGTGAGAATTTATTGCGTGGGCATCCATTGGTGAGCCCAGCGCTGGGTATGTAATAGGTCAATACTCTGAGCTAACTTAAAGCAAATGGATTCACATTTTAGAATGGCTGCTGGCAAGATGGGTAGGACAGGGCAGGAAGTCCCATGGGTGCCTCAGCAGCAAAGTCTCCGTTCCTGTTCAGAACTCAAGTTTAGCCTTTGTTCAAGTCTGCTGCTTTAATGGGGGATGGATGGAACAAAAAACAGACCTGAAATTCCACCATTACTGGCCTTGGAGTCAGACAGCCTTCAGTTTATTTACTTTTAAAACACTTATATGGCACTTGCATGGTGCCAGGCACTCTTCTAAGTGCATTACAAATAATTGACTAACTCATTCCTTATTCCAACCCTGTAAGATAGACTATTATCATCCCTGTGAGGAAACCAGGAAGCAGAGAGTGGTGTCATGCAGCTGGTGAGCAGTGAAGCCCGGATTCAAACCCAGACAGCCTGGCGCCAGATCTGCTCTTAACCGCACATCAAGGTGCCTTGCCAGTCCTGGTCCAGACTCTGCCACTTACAATGTGTGCCTCAGTTTCCTCATCTCAGATGAGGTCGAAACGGCAACATTTCAGCATTATCATTGTGAGGAGGAAACAGTATTTCTGAATGTGAAAGGACAAAAGGTGGGCCTGGCAAATAGTGTCCAGTGCAGGCCAGATGACCAGCCCTTCTGTCCTGCCTTCCAAAAAAGAGGGAACAGAGGAGAAGTTACAAAGAAGGGTAAAGAAAGCAGATGAAGGAAAGGGCTAATAAAATATAGTCAGACGATGACATTGTCTTCAAGGAGAAACATGGCAGAGTAAATAACCCACAAAATGACTCCAGCACACCAGCACAAGGGGCTACACCAACGCAGCTTCCACCACATGCAGTAACTCCGGGAGGGAAGCCCAGTGATCGAAATGATGTGCCAGAATGCATCTGAACATGAGTATTAGGATTAAATCTACGACATCTCTGAAATAGCTGCTATTGAAATTAGCATTCAAACTAAAACTTTTTTTCTTTCAGTGAAAATACATCTTTTAAGGTTTATCATCGCAAAGTAACATCTGCTCTTTCTGAACTCTAACAAATTCAATAACAAATTCATGTAGGTTACCAAAGACCAGAAGATTTATAACCATAAGAAAATTCAACCCCAATGCTATCATCCATATATTTTACATGCCATTGTTAAGCACCTACTATGTAGAAGAGATTGTACTAGCACCAGAAGAATCCACAAAGGTACACAGACTTTCCCCTTTAGGAGCTAATAATTTTGTTCACGAAATGGTATTTTCATTTCTGCATAATGTCATTTTCAGTATAATGTAATATATATCCACTGGAGAAAATTTGATTAATATAATGAAGAAAACAAATCCAGAAGAAACCCCACAATTCAAAAATCATCACTATTTGGGGAGTATGAAGAAACATTTTGATTGGCAAAAAAATAATCCTAAGACAAGGTATTCTATGATAAATGCCAAATGGGAGACACAGAGTATTTAAAGAGCATGGATTTTTTATAATAGATTTATGGAGATGTTATTTACTTACTATACAACCTACTCATTTAGAGTACAAGTCAGTGTTTAGCATATTCCCAGAGCTGTGCAACCACCACCACAATTAATCTGGTATGTTTTCATCTATCCAAAAAGCAATCCCGTACATTTGGTAGTCATCCCCCAAGCCTCCCTTGCCCCCGAGTCCTGACAACCCCTAATTTGCTTTCTGTCTCCATAAATTTGCCTACTGGACATTTCATGTAGATGGAATCATACAATGTGTAGCCCTTTGTGTGTGGCTTCTTCCACGTAGCAGAACGTGTCCGCCCATGTTGCAGCATGCATCCGGACTTCACTCCTTTTCATGGACAAAGAAGATGCCGTTGTATGGCTAGACCACATTTTGTATAGTCATTCATCAGTTGATGGACATTTGGGTTGTTTCAGTTTGGGGGTTATGGTGAATAATGCTGCCATAAATACTCACACACATGTTTTTGTGTGGGCATATGTTTCCATTTCTGTTGGGAGTATGCCAAGAAGAAGAACTGTTGGGTCATATGATAACTCTATATTTAAACTTTTGATAAAGTACCAGAATGTTTTTCAAAGTGGCTCCACCATTCTACACTCCCACCAGCAGTATATAAGGGTTTTAATTTCTTCACATCCTTGCTAACACTTGTTATCATCTGACTTTTTGTCATAGCCATCCTACTGGAGTCTCATTGTGGTTTTAATTTGCATTTTCCTGATGACCAATGACATTGAGCATTTTTTATGTACATAGTGATCATTTGAACATCTTGGGAGCAATGTCCCTTCATATCCTTTGTCCATTTTTAATTGGGTCATTTCTTATCATTGAATTATAGAAGTTCTTTTTATATTCTAGAAAGGAGTGCCTTATCAGATGTATGTATGATTTGCAAGTATTTTCTCCTAGTCTGTGTGTTGACTTTTCACTTTATTTTATTTTATTTTATTTTAATTGTCGTTCAAGTACAGTTTTCTGCCTTTTATTCCCATCCCAGCTCACCCGCCCCCCCCCCAACTGACTTTTCACTTTCTTAATGCTGGCCTTTGAAGCACAAAAGTTTTAATTTTGATGAAGTCCAATGTACATACATTTTTTCTTTTGTTGCTTATGCTTTCAGCGCCATATCTCAGAAAGCACTGCCTAACCCTAGGTCATGAAGATTTCTGCCTGTGCTTTCTTCTAACAGTTCTATAGTTGGTCACTCTTTCATTTAGCTCTTTAATCCATTTTTAGTTATTTTTTGTAAAAGCATGAGTTTTGAGATCAAACAGAGTGATAGTCTGGGTCTCCTGAGAAAAATGGAATTTTAAAGATAGAAGGGTTTAATTAGGGAAATGGCTGTGAGAGAAAATGCAGATGAAGCCAGAGTATGCTAGGAAGGAGTCAGAACACAACGCAAGTCTGACCCGTAGTGAAGAGAGGAAAGGAAGGTTGGGGAGACGCATGTGGGCTGCCCTTCAGTCTAAGGAAGACTCAGCAAAGCCATTGGGAGGTTCATGAGCCATCATCCACTAGAGGTGTCCCAGGTCTCAAAAGAAGGAGCCTTAGAATCCCTGCTATATTTGGTAACTGGCTGGGAGCCACCAGGAAAGTGCAGCTCAGTGCAAACATGGCAATGGACTTTGAGGCCCTCGGTCAGTTAAGCTCCCTGATGGGCTCATTTCATGGTTGCTACACTTAAGTTTGAATCCAGCCCTCTCACTCTTTACGTTGCATGAGAAAAAATGTTGTTTAACCTCTCTGCATCTCAGTTTAATTGATAAAGCACCTGTTTTTCCTAAATGCCTGGCACTTAGAAATCAGTGGTTATAAATAACCTTGATGACATTGTGTATTAAAATATTTATATCTTTTAATGTATAAAATGAGATAAATCAATTGGACAAAAACTAACTTTAAATTTCATTGTATGTAGACTTTGAAGACTTATGGTTGATGGTAGAAAAGTGTACTAAATTACTCATCCTCCAAAGTCTGACTGAAATGTCACATTTCTGGTGGCTTCCTTAGCAACCAAATCAACATAGCAAAGTGAGTATAAGAATCTTTAGGAAGGGTTTTGAATTCAGCAATACTTTGATTATTTAAAGCCATTTAAAAAGGATACAAGAATGCAAATAACAATATTAGTTTCCCAGACTATGACAAATTAAATAACTTTCCTGCTACAAAAACTCACATAAATGCCACACAAAATATAAAAAATATTTTTTGCGTGCATAGCTGAGTGCAAAAGAAATTAACAGAAATTTCCCAGGACACAAAATGGAGAGGAAACATAAAACAAAAGCAGTAAACTCTTGAATCAACCCTTAACTGTCCTACTGAGAGACATAATGAACAGTGGCTGCTAGACCCAGACACTCAGAGCTAGGGTTTTAGTATTAGAAGCCGAGGCCCTGGGCCTATGCCACGTGGAGAACTGAAACTGAGCCCCAACACACACACACACACACACACACACACACACACACTCTACTTCCACAGAGAAAGAATGACTCAAAAAATATTCCACCATCACTACAGAAGGAGATAATAAGGACAACAAGGAAGCTTCATTGTCTTGACCTCAGCACTAGGTTGGTGGGGTGTAAGTGAACCTCCCTTGAGAATGTGTAAACAAAAGCCTGATCTTCTTTATAAACAACATACTCATGATTCAGAGGCCCCCATGCTTAGGAATTAACTTAAAATTTAGGCTAGGACCACTTGGGCACTTAGAAGAAACAAATATAAAATCCCTTTGGAAGACATGCCCTCCACGTAAGCCTCACAGGACACTCACAAACAAACTCTGCTGAAGTCAAGCTTATAATCCAAAGGTACAAAATACATGCGAAAACCATACCTAAACAAAATTCAAGAGACACAACAAAGAACCATGTAAGTTTCCCCAGAAATTCATTTAACAGAGCTACCAGAGTTTTGCAGAAGTTATAAGATAAATTTTAAAAGATTAAAGACATTATCAGATAATGAATCCAAAGAGAAGAAAATAACAGCATACAATTAAAAACATTGATATGAAGAGTATCAAGAACAACTAGAAAAGTGTAGTCATAAATTTAAAACTTAAAGAAAGGTTTGAAGTACAGGTTAGACACAAGTGAAGAGAGAATTTGTGAACTGGAAGACAGATCTTTGGCAATAATATGAAATGAAGAAATAGGAAAATAGGAAAAAAACATTAAAGAGAGGTTAAGAGAATATGAATGTCCCACAAAACAATTATTAGGAATTATAGAAGGAGAGAATGGAGAAGATGAAGAAAGGCAATATTTCCAAAGATACTGTCTAGAATTGTTTAGAATTAATGAAATATATAAATCATTACATTCAGAAAGCATGAGTCCAGGACAAAGTAATATATTTATTTTAAAAGATATTACTTAATGACAGTGAAAAACACTGAGACAACTCTGTATTTTTATCTCTATGATACTGTCCTGCAGTTACATGTGTAGTAGAAATGAGTCCTTTTCTTAGAGCCTGGCCCTGCCATGGCTTATCACCAAGTAAATGTGGGACAGATGGGATGAATGACAATGGCTGAATGTAATGTAATCTACAGCAGATCGTTTGAGCCAAGCTACCGTGCAGGTCAAGTTCCCTTCTAACATTTATTTTTAATTTTTTAAAAATTTTAAAATTATTGTATTGTTGTTCAAATATGGTTGTTTGCATTTACCCCCACCACTCCCCCTACCCCAGCCATCTCTACCTCCCTCCCCTCTTTCCACCCCCCACCTTGGTTTTGTCCATGTGTCCTTTATAGTTGTTCCTGCAAACCCTTCATTCTTTTCCCCCCATTATCCCCTCCCACCTCCCCTCTGGTTACTGTCAGATTGTTCTTAATTTTAATGTCTAGGTTATATTTTGCTTGCTTGTTTGTTTTGTTGATTAAGTTGCACTTACTATTTTTAATTTTTAAATTGTATTTGTTTTATAAATTTGTAAGGAGATTTCCTAAGAGAAATGCATTTAAAAAATACAGTGAGATAGAACTTCCAAACTATTGATTTTCTGGGTACTGCAATAAGTAACTCCCTAAAATATGAAGAGTCATATCATTCTTTGAGTTTAAAGAATTTCAAAGTTTCCTCCCTTCCATTTTCTCTCTTCTGGGACTCCTGTTGGTTGGAGTTGTTCCTACTAGCAGCTCTCAGTGTCTCATCTTTTCTCTCATATTTTTTACCTCCTGGTCTTTCCGCTCAATGTTCTGAGCCACTTCCTTAACCTTACTTTCTAGTCTCTCTGTTGAGTTTTTACTTTTAGTAACTATGATTTTATCACTAGGAGTTTGTGTTCTTTGAATATTGCTTTTTCTTAGCAAAATAATCTTGTTTTGTGGATATATTAACTTCTTAAAACTGAGTATCTTAGAAATTAAAATTTTTTTTCTTATGGGTAATGGAAATGTTTTGCATCTTTGTGGCTGGTGGTTATACAGTTATATAAATATTCAGTGAGCTATACATTTAAGTGTCCTGCATTTTACTGTCTGTAAATTCTACCTTTAAAAAAAACTGACTTTGGCATTATAGGAGAATGAGAACAAGGGTAGATCTGGGTTTTACTGGGCCTGAAGCTTTTACAAATTACAAACACAAAATTGGGTTTGAAGTGAATATTTATTTAGAATGATAACAGAAATAAAACAAATTACAAATTTTAACAGTTGTCAAATAAACTTTACAAAATTCATAAACTTTACAAAATTCAGAAAAATAAAAAAATTATTTTTGTTAATTAACTGCCTAACACATCTCTATAATTCTTTTTCCTATCATTTTTGAGGTTGCATTTACTTTGATTACCTCTTCATATGACAGCATTTTGTATCATTTTCTACTGAGAGAAGTGACTAAGAGATTATTCAGTAAGGTCTCTAGCTTGGTAAATTGGCATTTGGTTTTCTTTTTCCACTAAACTGTTCCTTTATTAGACTGCATATACTCAGGAAAAATAAAATAATGAAAATAACACTATCAATAACAATACAAAAAGACAAAAATAATGGATTAATATTCTTAGTTATATTACTATATTCTTTAAAATGGGGGGAAAGAGCATGAAAAATTGTTTCCAAAAAGTAAACTGTGAAGTTCAGAGGTTGATTTGCACTAATAATAACAATTGAAGCAATTCAGGTTCTGTTTCTTCATTTTTACAGTCACTGTTCTATCATTTACTGAGAACTACTGTTCAAATGCAGGGCGCATGTGAGCACAAAGATTAGAGACACACCTGTGCTTGAAAGAAACTAAAGTGATTCTGAACCATTACAAACTTACTCTCAAAAAAACAAGTTTATCAAACTTAACTCCCATGTGCAATTCAATGCTTATTAAATTATGAGTAATAAAAATGGACTAACTTAAACCTTATATTGTTTACTCAGACCAACAGAAGTTTTTGTGGGAGAGAAATATATTATCACTAGCAATGAAAAGGGTTGCTAGCACAGAACAATATTAAAATCTTGATCTTTATTATTGATAGTTCAAAAGTTTCTTGCAGCTGCACAGTTCATTGTTGATAATGTGGCATAAATTTTTAAGATCGTGATCAAATTTTTGAAACCATCTATCAAGTTTTTCTATGAGTTATATGATTTCAGGCCTTTCAAGAAGTTTCCTGTAATAATTACCCATTTTCAGTCTCTCTGAATGGACAGTTCTCATTAACCATTCCGTCACTGGCCTTCCTGTGGTAGTTAGATAGTGAGTCTGACGTTACATTTGTCGCCAGTATTTCATGTTAACTCAGCTGGAAAATTAATCATAGGAACTCTGATAAATTCCGTAGCACACAATTCCTATATGAATTGCACAGTATGTTTATAAGCGCATGCACTGTATTATCAAGACTATTTCTGATCGGCTAGAACTTCCAATTTGACTAGAACTCACTGAGAACCAAATTCCCCATTTGTAACTTTACATGTCTGATGATGGAAAGAATTTTCCACAGACGGGTTCCTGCCTCCGCGTTAATCTTGCTTTTCCCCCACACCCACATGCCAGGCCATGGTCACATCTCACTTCAGTCTCTGATGCAGCACCTTCATGCCGTGGTGCAGAGTGGATCAGCAGAGCGGGCAGTGGGAACATCACTACAAGTTATTCCAGTGACAGGACAGCTGACAGTAACATGTCCATTCACAAAACCATGACCCACATAGATATATAAATATTCCCCACTAAATCCAAACTTAATGCATCTCCAACTCAACTTCCTTCACCCAGACCCCAAAGATAACTGCAGCCACTTTGTCACCACTCAACAGGAGGGAATTGTGATGGGGCAAAATCCGAGTGGAAAGGGATGGCAGTCTTAACCGCTGCTGTTAAAATATCTTTTACGTACAAACATGACAAAAATCTTACAAAGGTATAGGACCATGCAGACATTCTGAACGCTAGCCCCAGGGCCTTGGAAGAGGTCAACTCGAGAGAAGGGGCACAAGGCTGAGCTTCCCGGTTAACCCACCTCTAGATGAGAGGCAGACACAAGTGAGATGAAGTCTCTTCATCCGCCAACTCAGAAAACCATAATACTCCCCAGAGTTGCTTACCCCTCACGTGCTGAGTGCATGGAAGTTCAGGTAAAATCTATAATAATGATATATTTTATTCCTTAAAAAGGAACACATTGAAAGAAAAAAATCCAATTTATTTGAATGACTATTCTTTATAGCAGAAGAAGATTAAAGCTATAAATTCTGTGTTCCAAGGGCTTAGTAAGGAATATCGTTTTTATGATGGAGACAACTAAAGTATATTAATGATTTTCAAATTTCAGCAATTAGATGCTAACCTTTTCTAGTTTCTGATACATACACATTAACCTATTTAAGCATGCACCTGAGAATGATTTATTATCCTGCTATTAACTAAAGTGAAAGCACTTTAGGAGGGAAAGCTAAATATATGTGGGGAGAGTGCTGGAATAGTCTGGTCACTTCTAAAACTATGCTGATAGGGAGCCTCTTTCTATTCAGTTCAACTGCCAGGCAGTATGGCGCTTCCTCTGTTCCCATGGAAACCTCAGCCTTGCTCAAGTTCAAGTTAATTTCTTACTGCCATCTGCCTGTTGAGCTACAGGGTTTTCTCCAACTAATATCATGCAGAGGCCTGTTAGGAGAGTGGAGTTTATTTAGGAACTCTCTAGTCTGTTTCCACAGGAGGTCAGGATTGAAAACAGATCCAATCGAACCTCAGTGATGAATTTGCTGAAGGATGAAAGGAGTTAAAATATACTGTGTGAGCTTCTTTTTAAAAAATTTAACCAATGTTTAATGCAAATTGTCTGGACAGAATATTAAAAGCTGTTCACATTACCCTGGACAAAGTTCGTGCAGTGTTTTTACCATCCCTTGAAACTCTGAAATGGCCCACATTTCTATGTGCTTCTTGAAAATGCTAATGATATCTTGAATCGAAAGTCACAAGCTGGTGACCCGTGAATCAGCTCTGACCTGTAGACATGGTTTTTTGGCCTGTAGAGTGTTTTAAAACAATGCTTGAATTGGTTGCCAACTTCCACAAATTAGAAAACTCCATGAAAAAAAATCCTTCTACATTTCCAGCTTCTCATGAAAACTTGGAAGATGCAGCTGGCTCTCCAATCCTGCATTGTCAAAGCTGAGTAGCAGCGGGCCCCCTGGGAGGGGCGTGGCTCTCCCATTTGCCACAATCTCTGTCACTCCAGGCCTTGTCCCATTTGTCTGCTCCATTCATTAGCAGTAGCGGCTTGGCCTTTGGGACACTCACATCCACAATTCCCACCTTCAAGTCATGGTTTGCCAACTTCCTAAAGAGTAAAACATAAACTCGAAAACTCAGTCATGTACTAGCTCACAGAACACAGAATTTTTAACAGGCTAACACAGAGTAACAAAATAAATAATCACTTTTGTTTGCTTCTTTAGCATTCATTCTCTAGCATAAATTACTTGATGTAGATAATTTGCAACGCTGTCCTTCCAGTATCAGCGAAGAAGTCTGCATGCGTACCGGCCTTTCTGTTCTCCACCAAAGAAGCTTCGTTAATAATAACCACCAGCAACTCCGTGTCCAGTCACTAATGTGCTCCCCATTTCCTAGATGAGAAAACTGAGGCTTAGGAGGATCAGTAACTCACCCAAAGTCATAGAGCTAGTGAATAACAAATTTTAGCTTCAGTCATGTCTCATTCTAGGGCCTGTACATTAAACCACTACTGCTTATTTATCCTCATTTTAATTAGTATATTCATCGAGAGTTGGAACTCCTTCTATACTTCCAAGTTGGTATTACAGTGTGTTTAGGATGTGTGGGGGGGAATTCTATGACACAGCCCTGACTTTCAAGGAATATAGAATGTCAATTAGAAGGATAATTGTTTTAGCAAGCTGTATTACCTACAATGCCCACAAACAAATAAATATGCAATGACACACAGCACAGCATGCATTATGTGAGAGAGAAACAGAATGGTGATAACACACCTGAAGCAGGAGTGAACCAGGAGAAAATGCATGCATGCAGACAGTTGGACATACAGGAGAGTATGGCGCTTTGGGAAAATTGAAAGTAGTTGGCATGAGCAAAGGATGATAACAGGCATTTCCCAAAACGATTAGTACAATTGGTCGATAGCATGCTAGAATAATGCTCTGAAATGTCAGCTGATGTTTGGAAATGGATATTTGCTTTCTCTCTTTGCCCTTCCCTCCTTTGCTGTGTTTCAGCAGCTCAGTGGTCCCTGCTGACTGCCTTCAGGCAGTGATGGGGTGACAAAGTGATGAAGCATCTCTGACAGCCTCCCAATCCCTCTCCAGTGTCAGCCTGTCACAGGACAGCAGAGTGATGCCCGGGCCCCAAAGGGGGCCTCAGAGCTGGCGAAGGCCACTGTCAGAACTGAATGCTCCTCCTGGACAACAATAAGGGGCATCTTAACATCATTTTGTCCCTTAACCTTCAGGGACACATGACCAAGGGCCAAATGGATAGATGGCCATCTCATTCAGCAGATACTAAGTGTGGCAAAATTAACATCATGAGTTAGATGGATCCCCTCCAAAACCCACACCACTATTCATGCCCAACGCCGTAGTCCCCTGGAAACTGTCTGGGATCCCAGGGAACAGTGTGTGCAACTGAGCTGAAGTTCCCCTCTCCCCAGCGGAATGGAGACTCGAAGACTAAGAAAATAGGTTGAGTACAGAAAAATAAAGAAATGTTGCCTTTTGCCCACTTGGATTGTGGAACAAGTGCCATAATCTTTTAGAAATCACTAATAATCACAAATTATAATAAAATTCCATTTATTTTGCCTAACGGATTGACAAATGTTAAACAGGTTGATAATCACCAGTTCCTGAGATTGTGGGGAAATAGGTGAGGCACAAATACTGCAAATGGGAGAGTAAACCAATATAAACATTCCTGAGGGCATATATCAACTCTAAGGAAATCACTGGGCATGCACTCAGTACATAAACCACATTCATTTTGGTGTTGCTGACAATACTGAATAATTACAGAAATGTATCCAGCAGTAAGGGGTTTATTAAATAAGTTAGAATTATTAAAATGGAACAATATAATCCATTAGAAATCAAGGTAATGCAATGCTTATTAACATATTTAATGCTTATAATACATAGCTAAAAGGAAGAAAACCAAGTTTTTAAATTATGTGCATATTATGATTAAGTTCTTGGAACTACATACTTTTACTTGCATAGAAAAATTCTGTGAGGATATTTCCCAGTGTGATTATATCTCTGGTTGATGTGATTATAAATAATTTAAATTTTGTTTCCACTGATTCTCTGTATTTTCTAACTATTGTAATGGACAGGGATTATTTGTGTTACTAAAAATAGTAACACAAACCATCTTAATTTTTTCACAAAAATTCATCTTATTTCTTCACAAAAAGAAAGTAGTTGAGGATAGCCAAAACATACCAAGACCTGGATGAATGGTAGGAGTGAGAAAAGGAGAGGCACTTAGGGTGCAGCTCAGAAGCTCTGAGACTGACATTTGTTATGCCTTCTACATCACAAAGGCATTTTTTCAACATTTCAGTAAACAGCACAGCTGCAAAAGCAACTGAGTTATTTCTCTTAGCAGGCACTGAGAGACCCTTGAGAATGAACTTGAGAGCCAGTATCTTAACATTTTTTATCTCATGTACATAGCTTAAATACCAATCATTTATTTTCCTTTTCCTAGGTTGCCTAGACAACAAAATATGGAGCAGCATGTCTTCAAGGTGATAATTATCTGCTCTCCATCCAATGCTCCACAACCATTATCTGTACTACTGGGTCTCCTACTTGCATGTGGAGCCAGCCCACTGACAACCCCATGGACTCCCAACAACAAGGCGGTAATTTGTAAAGCAGAACCTGCTCCCCATCATGTAGCCTCCTGCCTGGAAAAGAGGCATCTTGGGCTTGACACCTCCTGCAGGTGATTCCAATTTGTCTCCCCCAGACACTCCCAGTCTGACCCATGCTATTCGGTTGTAACAAACCACAAAATAACTTGTCACATCCTTTTTCTTGGCTTTATCTACGTTGGTTTCCTAGGGCTGCTATAACAAATCGCCTTAAAATAACAGAAATTTATTCTTTCACAATTTTGGAAGCCAAAAGTCCAGAACTGAGGTGTCAGGAGAGCCACGCTCCTTCTGATAGTTTAGTGGAGAATCCTCTCTCACCTCTTTCTTCCCAGGGGGCTCCTGGCATTCCTTGGCTTGGGGCAGCAGAACTCCCATCTCTGCCTCCAATTTCAGGTGAGCTTCCCGCCCCGCATCTCCGTGTTTCAGATCCCCTTCTCCTTTCTCATTCATGGACACCTGTCATTGGGTTTGGAACCCACCCTAAAGCCAGCATGCTCTCACCAAGAGATCATTGATTTAACTACATCTGCAAAGAACCTACTTCCAGATGAGGTCACCTTCACAGGTAGCAGGGATTAGGATTTGGACATATCTTTCAGAGACATGCAATTCAATTTATATCTGATTTACTTTTTAGATAAGGAGCTAATTATCATCATAGCTAACATTTTTTGAGGCATCAAGTTAAGCATTTCACAAGCATGATCTCAATTAAGTTACAAAATGTCTTTCCCTTACCCTACCCCCTTCACCTCCCATCAACCGCTGAAATATCCATTTTCCATTAGTTTGCCTTCTGGTGAGGAGAGTAGCATTTCAAAATTCCTGCCTGTGAATAGAGCAACAGCTTTCACAAGGGAGGAAGAATTCGCTCCTAGACAATCGCTAGTATAACCTGTTTGGCTACTTTTTGAATCTGTACAGCTAACTTACACTTGGTTGTACTTCCAATGTGACCTGCTAAACTCAGTATCTGATACAAGGTCCTTTTTTCAGAATATACCTCTGTCTGCTTCCCACCTTATATCAAATGCCTGTATCAATTTAGACCATCATACTGTATAGTGTTTTTTCCCAATATTTTTTATAAAATATTTCAAACATACATTAGAATTGAAAGAATTTTAGTTAACCATATTCTCACTGTTTAAATTCTATATTGACATTTTACTATTCTTGTTGAATTCTACAATTATGTATCAATCTAGCCTATCTGTCCATAAAGCCCTCTTACTTTTTTTCTTCCCCTAAGTACTTCAGCAGGCATCTCATTAAACCAGCCAGAACACAGACTCTTTGGTGGCAGGCAGATCCCTAAAGAGAGGAAAGAGAGAGGAGCTTAGCCGAGCATGCCCAGTTTCTTCTTCCATGCTACTAATTAAACCAGGTACTTCTCTTGCCGTGGGAGGAATAAGAAGGGGTAAGAGAGGCCAATAGTGTGAAGGTAGGGCTCTCTCTCCACAAGGCAACAGGAAGAGTAGGGAATCTGCTCACTTACAAAGGATCCACTGTGATTTCACCCATGAGCTTCTTCATTAGCAACCAAAGAATAAACCCAAGAGTGTCCTGCCATTCCTAACACTACTACTAAGAAACACTCAGGACTTCAGGAACTCTAGTGTCTTCCATTTTTCATTATTCTCCCATGACCGCATCCATATCTGCTTCTCTTGGCTGTTTTATTTGCCTGTGCTCTCACTCTCTCATACTCCCAAAGTTTGTTCTCCGTGCGAAGAGGAATCAGATGGCCTGTGATGGTGGACTCACATCCCAACAGCCCTCTGATTAGAGAGGGAAAAAAAGTATTTACTTTCAACTCCAGGCTGAAAAATTCCAAAGAAGGACTAAAGTTGGTCACACTTGGATCACATGTCAATCCTGGACCAATCCCTGGGGCCAAGGAGACAGGGTCCAACTTGGGACATGCGTCAACCCTTGTATTCAAAGAAAGTTTATCATAGAAAGAAGCCAGGGGTGCTGGGCTCCACTAGAAACAGAAAGGAATTCCAGTGTTCTAACTCATTTATTTATATCATTCTTACTCCAGTGCCCACTCCACCCATAAGCTGTGTTAAAAGTTAAAACTCTTGTTGGTGTTATAGTGAGAAAAATCTCTTCAGCAAATATTTTTTTTTATATTTTGTCATTGGGGAGCAGTGCTTTTGTTTAAAGAATCTGTTTAGATGAAGTAATTAGTAAAAAAGTAACACACTTTCATAGCAAGAAATATTAATAGTTTTTTCTAAGATTGACCATGACATTTTTTTGTTCGTGAAATTATAATGAGTAAAATAGAAATTTTAAGGCTAAATTCAGATGCCTAAGGACCTTGGTATGAAGGGGAGAATCAACTGTTTAACCTCTGTTTAACCTTCTCTAGAATGTTTATTTAAACGTTCTGCCAATGTTGATATGATTCACCCAAGAATGTAACCCAGGTTATGTACAGTTAGATATAATTTATTTACAAACCTACAGAACTTTGGTGTCTTCTATAACAAACTTTAAGAAAATAAACTGAATGTGCAACTGCTTTAATCAAACAGTGTCAACATATAAAAGTAAAAACAAAATTGAGACAATTCCAACCCTTAACAACTTTGTTTTTCCAACTCAAAGATTTGACCAGTAGCCAAATAAAGAAATAGCAAAACAAATAACACACATTCAGGGTCTTTTATGTCAAAATCTCACCCATTTCTCCCAACTTTTATATCAATAATCAATCCATTCTATCAAAATCAAAATCAAACCAGCCAAAGACCCATTTTCTTTTGCAAAAACTACAACCCTCTCTTGTGACAGCAGAAGTAAAATTCTACAACTCATTCTTCTCAGCACACGGGTTTTAAAATCTCCAATGCCCTGACTTTTTCAAAGTACCAGGGCTAAACCCCACCAGGGATGTCCAACCCACGGCCCATGGGCCGCATGCTGTCCAGGATGGCTATGAATGTATGTGGCCCAACAAAAACTCATAAATTTACTCAAACCTTTTTTTTTTTGCTCATCAGTTTTCATTAGTGTTTGTGTATTTAATGAGTGACCTAAGACAGCTCTTCTTCTTCCAGCGTGGCCCAGAGACACCAAAAGGTTGGACACCCATTGGAACATGAGTAAAAATATGCTTTAAAAATGTAATTAAAGAAGGAAATGGCCCTGATTGGTGTGACTCAGTGGGTTGGGCAGCATCCCATGAACAGAAAGGTTGCCGGTTCGATTGCCTGCCAGGGCACATTCCTGGGTCGTGGGTCCAGGTCCCCAGCTGGGGGCATGTGAGAGGCAAATGATCGATGTTTCTCTTCCACATTGATGTTTCTCTTCCTCTCTCCCTCCCTCCGCTTCTCTCTAAAAATAAATAAATAAATAACATCTTTTAAAAAATAAAATTAGAAAGGAAAAAAAAAAGATGTGAACTATTGAATGGCTCCCCTGTGAGTCATCCTCAGATATGCCGTTTAGGGCTGTTCCAGAGATGCTGAGTAGATTCTGACTTGATTCTAAACCAAATGCTACCCAACTGAATGCGAGTGTCTCCACCCCACTATGCTCCAACCCTCTTTTGGACGCTTCCAGTGCATGCTCTGCTCCTGCTTCACAGACAGCCCCTCTGCCATGGGAAATTCTGTCTATCAGTGAAAAAACCCTGGGTGGGGTTTCCCCACAACTGAGTTAGCCTGCGTCTGTGGATTCTCTGGAACAGAAGATAGTCGAATTGGACAGTTGAAACATAACAGGAAAGCAGTTCCTCTAGGTTCCTGTACCAGGAAACAGCTCCTAGTGCCAAGACTACGACTCCAATGCCAAGACCACGATCATATGGAGTTTGACATTCTGTGTTTAATTACACTCCTACCAAAGGAATAACGCTTTGCAAAAGCCCACGATGTCTGAAGTGCATCCTGCTCGGCATAGAGCCTTGAGCAAACACAGAAACCCTTGTCCCTGCTTGTGTCATATGGTGGTGGACAAAGACTTCCAGTCATAACTCTCTTCTCATTCTGGGCAAATTAAACCCTAAAAGAAAAGAAAAGAAAAAATAAATATAAGACATTAGAATGTTGGAGCCACTGCACCAGACCTGAAGGCAGTTCATTCAGCCCAATAGTTTGATTTTGAGAGTGGAAACTAATGAAGGTTTGAAGGAATGTTTTAAGTAATTGCCCTGCATGAGATAAAGCCAAAAATCTATCAATGGACCCCAAACATCTTTAATTTCCCTTAATTATAGCCTGTAAGTCCTCATAAGCCTAACTCAGTCATATGACACTTCCACCTTGAACCCAGCCTGGATCATGCGTAAAACAGACTGGATCATGCGTAAAAAGTCATCACTCAGTGTCGTCAGTGTAAGAAACATCTAAACCTGTAGAGAATTTGTATGTGTCCATTTGAGCCAAAACTGACAACCATTGCTAGGAAACAAGGTCTCAAATACTCCCTAGAATGACAGTTTCCAGCCTGTTTTCTGTATTTGGAGTTCAGGAGGAAAAACAGGGAGGTTACATGAAGGTGGGAGAAAGCAGTGGTGGTTGTGGGGGCAGTGAATTACAGGATACTTAAGATTATGCGCTTTCTTGAGGGTGACTTTTTTTGAGGAGTCTGAAAAAGAGGCAATTTCAAAAGTGTGTTAGCCCAGATGCACTGAAACAATGGACAGAGCTTGCTTATACAAAGATAAACCTTTTACTAAAGACATTATATGCCTGGGGTGTAATCACCCACCATAACCTGCCCAGTCAGGGATTTGAGATTAGATCGCTCCTGAGGTTACTCTCTGTAGAAGCCCTTGTTTGCCCACAGTAGTCAAGGTGTTGCCTCCTGAACTTGCTGCTTCTGTTACTTCCTCTCAATTCCCCTTAGACATCCTCAATGCATTTCTTGGCTTAGCCTCTTCATTTTAATGCATTGATGACTGCTTCTTCTGGATTCTAACCCAAGGTTCCATGTTTCGGTTTGTAAACTCCTATGTCCCTCTGAGAGTTCTTTATCCTAGATAGGATGTTGGGAGCCCACCTCACCCAGGTAAATCACACTGAGTTCAGCTTAATGTTCCAGACATGCTCTTTGATGGGTAACACATTCCCTAGGTTAACTACTTCTCCCCTTTGTAATGTAACATATTTCCTTATTCAAAACAAACTAGGTGGTTCAAGTGGCTAAGCCAGTAGTTTCCATCCTGCACATTGGAATCAAGTGGGACGATTTAAAGACCTTCCTATGTACTTGAGAATCTCTAGACTTCAAGCATACATTGCAGTTCAAGCCAACTCAGCCCTTCTCCACATCTGTCTTTACTGACTGAAAAGTTTAAATCTTTTTAGTATGACTTCTTACAGAATCTTCTATCCTTTTGATTATTTTAACTGCTGCTCTCAACTCACTAAAGTTTGTGATGTTAATTTGGACAGGTGAAAAGAATAATTGATACCACCTGCAGACCACAGCAGCTAGCAGTCAAGCGGATGGAAACAATCATATCATGAGCTTCTCAAAGGGAGGGACGTGCCTTATCCATCTTTGTATTTCCACACTATCCACCATGGTACTTTGATCAAAGTAGGTGCCTAATACATATTTAGGATGGAAAGTAGAATAACTTGTATATAGGATCTGCTTCCAATTTTTCAAATATCTGTAATATATATGATGTGCATGTAGTTGGAAAATAGTTTGATGGGGAATAACCAGATCTTTTTTTCACTCGGCTCACTTTTTTAGCAGATATATTGGGATATAAATCATACACTTAAAAAATCCACCCTTTTAAAGTATACAGTTCAGTGTTTCCAAGTACATTCACAGAGTTGTGCAACCAACATCATCCTCAGTTTCAGAACATTCATCACCCTAAAAGGAAACCCCACACCCATTAGCAGTCACTCCCCATTCCTCCCTAATCCCCTTTTCCCCAGACCCAAGCAACCACTAATCCACTTTCTGTCTCTACAGATTTGCCTGTTCTGGACGTTCATGTAAATGGAATCATACGCTATGTGGTCTTACACATCAAGCTTCCTTCACTTCGTATAATGCTTTCAAGGTTCACCCACGTTGTAGCCTGTCCCTGCATGTCATTCATTTTTGTTGCCGAATAATATTTCATTGTATAGATATAAACTATTTTATCCTTGTATCAGTTGATGAGCATTTAGGTTGTTTTCATTTTTGGCTATTATGAATAATGCTGCTATGAACATTTGTTTTTGTGTGGACATATATTTTTATTTCTCCTGGGTATATACACAGCAGTAGAATTGCTATGGTAACTGTAAGTTTAACCGTTTGTGAAACTGCCAAACTGTTTTCCAAATTGGCTGCACCATTTCACATTGCCACACTCATCCCTTCCTTCCTCCTCCCCTCCATTAGAACAGCTAAGCCTGTCTTTGCCACTTGCCTCAGGGGAAAGATGAGACAGGCAGAAAGACGAAACAAAGGAATGTTCCTGACTTTTATTTCCAAAAGCCTACAGCCCAAGGGAACCAGTAAAGACTCCAATGATAGATAAAAGGGATTGGAGAGAGGACTTCCCTCACTCCACTCCACCCCATCCTCCCTCACACAAAGAAAAGTTTCCTCTGGGGCTGGAAAGAAAACGGGAGACCAGAGAGAAGACGGAAGGCTGCAGTTACTGGGTCCAGAAGGTGGTTGTTGGATGGACAGCGTGCTTTTCCTGAAAAGACTTTATTTAGAGAGTCTTGCAAACATTTCCTCCCCCAGTGTGGCAAGAAGAGCAGACAGTTCCGCTGCGCTCGGAGCTGACGCAGAAAGGCCAGGTTGGCAGAAGTGGGGGCCCCTCACTGCCACTGCAGAGGTGAAGACCCCGAGGCCTGCCCCCTCACACCCTGGACCTACATAAACCTCCTGGAGCTTCTTCCTGGAAGAAGTGGCGAGAAAAACCCAAACCACTCAAGATTAATTTCTCTCAATCTAGCAAAATACAAGTTAAAATTAAAATTAATTTGGGTTTTCGCAAAGTGAAGAAAGCTTCATTTTTGGGATATGTACCCAAAGCTTTTTCTTAAAAAGCTTCATAACATTTTTAGACTATGTACTGAGATTAGTACCCACCACATAAGATTAGAAAAATTACTGAAGAAGTAAAGTAGCCAATAAATATGCAAGAAGACAACCCACTGCTGGCAATACCAGGTACAGCGAGGATGTGGAGAGGGGAATTCTGGACGGCAGGTAAAGTGATCATGGGAGCTACCATTTTGGAGAGCAACTTAGAAGGACTTAGAAAAATGGAACAGTTGCAGACCCTGTGGCCCGACAATTGCATTCCTAGGTCTATAACTTAGAGAACTCCTGCACAGCTGTACCAAGAACTATGCAAAAGGATGCTCACTCTCATGTTGTTTATAATGGCAAAAAAAGTTACAAATAACCTAAAAGTCATTGAGGATGAAACTTTCCTCCACCCTCAAAGTTCTTTTGGTTGATCTAATGATTAAATCCACATGAGACCGAGTAAGAAGAGAAAATGACGAAATGTAATACATACATGCGCATGGGAATCCCACATACATGAGAGAGAGAGGGTCAGAGACAGAAAGGGAATATATGGCATTCTAAGGTAAGGATCACAGTGGCTTTTCAGAGGAGATGAGAGGATGGGCAGATATTTAGTAAAAAGGAGTTTGCCCTGCCTTAGAGATAGGTCATAAAATGTTATTTCTGGTGACCCCTTTTATAATGGGGAAGGCCCCTAATTTAAATTCTTTAAGGTACAGGTAAAAGTTCCGCTTCAGCCTGCAAGGTCTCCACTACCTTTAGTTTAAAAGAATCTGCATACCACAGAGGCATATCCTGCGGTGACCCGTTCAGGACCCCTACACCATTAACAGGGGAATATATGAATTAATTGTTCCATGTGCATTCAAAGGAATACTACACAGCCTTGCTCCCCAACATGTGATCCCTGACCAGCCTGTCTGAGGTTGGCTCCCCCTCAGAACTCCAGACCTGCTCACCCAGAATCGGTCTTTAATAAGGTTCCCTGGTGATCTATACGCCGATGAAAGTTCAGGAAGTGCTGCTCTATGCAGTTACGTGAATGCACTAGCGCTGCTTGTTCATCCACCTGGACGACTCTTTGAAACGTAATATTCAGGGGAAAATGTACCCGTTGCCAAAGATTAATACAGTATGGTGCCATTTAAAAAAATTTTTTAACATGAATAATAATGCTATACATTTTTATGAGTATACTCATATGTACTAGACTTTAGGTTATGCAGGGAATTTTATAAACACAAAATCCTGGATGCTGTTTACCTCTGGAAGGAGAAGGAGAGAATAAGGCAGCTACAGAGGGCCTCAGCTGCAGTTTCAATGGTGGCTTGTTCTTAAGCTGCATGACGGGGATGCTCGGGTTTCTTTCATATTTTTCAACATGCTAAATAAAAGTTTTCATTTGAACAAGTTTTGTTTAAAAAATGGTTTCTATCTGGGTGATTTTTATTTCCTTTGCATATTTTTATATTTTCCAAACTTTTAATAATGACCATGTATTGCTTATATGGTCTAGAAATCTATATTATAATACTGAATTCTATATAATTTTGTTTTTGATGAACTAGGCATCTCTTCACTTAAAGCATCATACTAGCCAGTCATAAGGGTCAGTCTCATTGCTTTCTAGCTACTCACTCCAACATCCCACACCCCTCAGCACGTAGCATGCAGATGCTAAGCATACTTAGATGCCTGCATGCTAAGAGTCACTGGCAATGCCTGTAAGAAAGTGCCTGGGGGTGGCTGGCACATAGAGATGAGAGATGATTCTGAATCAGGGCTCTGGTGGCAGTCCTGACTTTGTAACTTAGGACACTGTGAAATCTGGAAAAACATGTCATTTCTCAGGGCCTCTCTTTTCTTTAAAATAGGAAGAATAACTCATGCATTATTTATCTCACAGCATCCTTGTAAAGATAAAAAGAGAGATAAAAGCCTGAAAATGGTATCAAACTTTAAATGCTTTGGGAAAGTCAAGTTCTTCCTCCACCACTCAATTCCACTTAGAGATTAATGTAACAGTTCTATCCCAGAGTGCTCTCTTCCTTTGTTCCATATCTGTTTGGGTAGTCTTTGAGGTTGCACCCCAACTTCTTCTGGTTTCCCCCCACCTTTCGGGCGCACAATACACTTACACTTGCTGCTTTCTTGAAATTAGCTATGACCATGCGACGTGGTCTCTCCCATGAATTTTGAGCATAAGTGATTGTGTCACTTCCAAGAAGAAACTTGGAGAACAGTTTGGGGAATTGCCATATCTCTTTCCAACTGCAGAGTGATGTGAAGACAACCGTCGTGATGCAATCTCATGGACCCTGGGGTCCGAGCGACTAAGGTGAGCAGAGCCTAAATACAACAATGAACAGGTAGCATGAGGGAAAAATACACTTTTGTTATAGTAATTACCTGAGATTTGAGGATTGTTTATAACCACAGAAAAACTACATCTAGCCTGACACATTGGCTAAAATCAGTGTAGTGTATGTATTAGGGGAAAGGATGAACAACAACACAATTGTCATCAGAAGTAAAAGTCACAGGGGTAACAGGATGTGGATTCATGATTCCCCTTCAGTTAGTCCCTCGATGACTCAGACCTACTGTGACTTTCGCATGTAAGACCAGGACAACAATTTCCAGGCTCTTTGGACCCTTGCAAACAAGCATTCTTGTGTCTTTCAGAGAGGGTTTTATACCCAATGGACAAATGGCCAAATCAAAGATTGTCATGCCATCACTGAAAGCTATTTGCCAAATATTTCATGTTTTTCTCCTTTCCAGAATTATGGTAGGATTATGCTTCCTATTCCTCTTGGGGTTGGGTATAACTAGTTCTGGGCATTGAGTTATGACCAATTAATTGCCAGTACAAAACCCTCAAGATCTTGTTCTCCTCTGGTCCAATGACACGCAGTGTTAGAGATGGCAGCTGCTCCCGCACAGGGGTTCCTAGGCATGGCAAGCCAATACCTCCTGCCCAGCCCAAAATTGACATGTAGTGTTCTATGAAAGTAAACCTCTATTGTTTGAAGCCACTGACATTGTGGGCTTGTTTGTTACGCCAGCATAACATAGCCTTTTCTGACTGATACAGAAGGAAGTCCTGAGATAGAGTTACCATGTCCTTTGAAGTGGTCACAACCACCACAACCCTCCAATGAAGTCATACCATCTCGGTCCATAACCTGGCTCACTGAGCAAAAACAACTGAAAACAGAAACAAAGCAAAAAGAACACTCAGTCCCCAAAGGCTTTTTTAGAAGCTCTATCATCATCTGATAAGGGAGACCACCTGTTCCTCCTGCAGCATTAAGTCTGGTTCTCAGGTACCACCTGTGGCTTAATCTCAGGGACATCTCTGAAGCTGGGAACACATAGTTCAGGAAAGGATGTTGTTTGTTTCTCCTCCTGTTTCCAGTGCAAGGTTGAGTTCCCAGAGGTGATTAACAAGTGAAGTTTTTTATTTTTTTAAATTAAGATATAAATGACATATAACATTATATCAATTCCAAGTGTACAACATAATGATTATATATGTGTATATATGTATATACACTATATACATAGTGAAATGATCACCACAATAAGTCTAGTTAATATCACCACACATAGTTATAATGTTTTCTTCTTATGCTGAGGACTTGTAGGATCTAATCTCTTAGTTACTTTCAAATATACACTATTGTTAACTAAAGTTACCAGGCTGTACATTATATCCCCATGACTTAATTCATTTTATAACTGGAAGTGTGCACCTTCTGACCACCTCACCTATTTCGCCCACCCCTCACCTCTGGCAAACACCAGGCTGTTTCTATACCTATATAAGTTTGATTTTTGTTTGTTCAGTTTTGTGTTTGTTTTGCTTTGTTTTAGATTCCACATATAAGGGAGAATATACAGTATTTGTCTCTGACTTATGTCATTTAGCATGATGCCCTCATGGTCCTTCCATGTTGTCACAAGCAACATGATATCCTTCTGTCTTGTAGCTGAACAATATGCCATTTTATCTATACACTACATCTTCTTTGCCATTCATCCATTGGTGGACACTTAGGTTGTTTTCATATCTTGACTATTTAAAAAAATGTTGCAATGAATATGGGTGCAAATACTTTTTTGCATCAGTGTTTTAATTTCCTTTGAATAAATACCTAGGAGTGGAATTGCTGGATCATATAGTAGTTCTATTTTATTTTATTTATTTTTTTTATTTTTTTATTTTAGTTTATTCAGTACAGTTTCTATCCTTTATTCCCATTCCAGCCCACCTACCCATTCCTCCCCTCCTCAGTAGTTCTATTTTTAATTTTTTTTTTTGAGGAACCACCCTACCATTTTCCATAGTGGCTTCACCGATTGATCCTCCCACCAACCGTGCGCGTGGATTCTGTTTTCTCCACATCCTCTCCAAGTGAATTTTAAAGGTCTGTCCAGTTCTCATGAGCTCTGCCAATTGTTTTCACAGTATTTACCACTTACTCATATTCCATATCTGTGTGTTTTCTTATAAATGTGTTTGTTCTTCTGAAAAATAAAAAGGAAGAAACTGCCTAATGCAGTCAGGTGATCTCTAGCAGGTGATTAACTGTTATAACATTGACCTTCAAATCCCCACAGTCATCTTCTGTAGTTGCCTTGTGCAAAGTACTTTATTTCAAGTGCCAGGAAGAATACCTGGAAAATTACTCATTTCACCAGCTAAGGCTTTCATCTCAGTATGAGGCACTTCTGCCTCGGCCTTTATTTGGTTTTGCTTCTGAGACAACATCTCTGAAACTCTTGATTCATTGCCAAGCACATTTAAACTTTACTTATTCAATCGACTGGCCCACAAGCTTTGAAAACACGTATTTATATATGTTTTCATCTGATTAAAGAGAAATTTAAAAGACAAAGGGTTTTATTCACCAAAGGATATTTCATCCATAGCAGGAGAAATTTTCTAAGGCTGATGTTCAGATGCTGACACTAGAGGGGAGTAAATGGTTTACAGATTTTTAGAAACTTCATTTCAATAGCTACTTTACGGGAAAAGAGAGGCGCCTCCAGAGGCACACGCAGTTGGTGTAAGATGCTAGGCTACTGTACGCTACTTAAAGTCTGGAATTCAAGTAGACTCAAGGTTCTTTCTTCTGCCTCTTCTCCTTCCTTTAACTGGGTTACTCCCCTGGGCTTCCCAGTCTCCAGCTAAACGTTGCTCCCTCAACCAACTGTCCCTGACACCCTCACAGATGGCTGCTGGTGCACCTCTGACAGAGCTCCATAATTTTCCAGTGTGGCTATCGCCATTATCACTAAAAAGTATGTCTGCAATTATTTATTAACGGTCTCCTCCCATAAATCTTAAACTCTATGATAGCAGTGAGTGTATTTGTATTGTTTGCCACTGTCCCAGCACCTAATTTATTGATTCAACGAATTTTCTTTTTTATCTCTTACATGCCAGGAGGCACTTAGGTGCTTGGGGTGCATGATGAACAAAACAAAGAGTCCTACCCCGAGAGCAAGAACTCAAACAATAAATGATCCTCACGATAAAGTACATGCATGGTATGTTAAAAGTTGAAAAGAACCATGGAGAGAAGAAAAGGTGGAGCAAGGCCAGGGAGGGAAGCTGCTTAGAGTGCATGAGAGTGGTCAGGTTAGCCCTCATGGAGAAGGCAGGATCTGAGTAAAGGCTTGGAGGAGGTAAGGAAGTTAGCCAAGCAGGTGCATGGGTATGAGTGTTCTGGGCCCAGAGATCTGCTGGAGCCGAGTCTTTAAGGCTGGCGGGTGCCCAGTTTGCTCTAAGAACAGCATCGGAGTCAGTGTGGCTGGGGTGGAGGAAGCAAGAGAGCAGAAGATAAGGTCAGAGGTGCTCAATAAATATTTGTCAAGGGAATGAATAAAAAAAACAAATAAGTACTTGTTTTTACAATTCTCATTAAAGGATTTTCTCATGCCTTGCATATTCTCCCATCGGTAAGAAAAGTCTCTCAATTCACCCAGTCCACAAGCTATAATCTCATGTATGCTAAGTGGCAACTCTAGAAGGTATCGTGTCATTTTATTGCCAAAGAGGAAACATCTCCCGACTGTGTCAAGAGATGGCCATATGTCCTCTTAACTGTAAGTCCCTGGACCTGTGCAGCCTGGGCTCACACTGCAGTCTGAAGCTGATAAAGTGAACTCCGCGGCTCCAGGGTCAGAAGCCCGTGGTGTTGACAGGCCACTCCACCTTCAAGGCCGACGTGATGGGAACCAAAGTGCGACAGAGGAACAAGAAAGCATTCAAAGGGGCCAGGAAGCAGTATCTCACTCAGCACACTGAGCAGATGGAGGTGAAAAGGAAAATGGACTCTTTGTGAATAAATGGCTTCCCCTCATTGAAACTCACTCTCTGGAAAGGTCCCGAAGTCCACATGCATTAACGGTATAGATCAGTGGTTTCTAAGCACCACTGCAGGATCCGTTGTGGAATGCTTGGCTAACTCTGTCAGACTCTCCTGAGAAATTTTCTCAGAGTACTGATTCTGGGGACACTTTGGAGGGTCTAAATCAGTGGCTCTAGGTGGACTCAGCAATTGGTATTTAAAACAGCTTCCCAAGAGATTATAACGAACAGCCTAGTTTGGGAACCACTGCTGTCATATTCTGATAACGTGTCTGTATTTGACCAGAAAACTTGTTTTGCTAAAGGCATGGGTTTCTACTGGTGGCATGTCAGGCATCAGGAATCAAAGGAAGAACTAACAAGCAAAATAGAGACAGACTCACAGATAGAGAGCAGGCTGACAGCTCTTGGGGTGGGGGCGGGATTTGAGGGTGGAGGGATCAAGCCAAAAAGAAGAGGAACTCATGGACACAAACAACAGTGTGGTGATTGAGGGTGGGCGTGGAGGTGGAAGAGGGTACAGGGGGGGATAAATGGTGATGGGAAAAATACAATAAAAAATGAACTGTTGAAAAAACAACAACGAAGAAGTTGCAGTGAGATAACAAGAACAGGAGCTCTGCCAGAATTTCTGTAGTCACAGGCCTGACAGGCCATCTTCATGGCACAAATGTCCCATGGGACAGTGATCGACAATTTGTCACTCTTCCCGGATTTCTCCACAACCCTACCAGCAAGTTCTTCCAGTGGGGTCACCAGTTCAACAGCAGCTGTAGATTTCTGTGTGCGCTGACAAAACTGTAACAGGAGAAAAAGCAAGTTTGGGAATCTTTAAATGTCTACACATGTTCTAGTAACAGGTGGTAAGGAATATGGGTATGGGAGCCAGCCACCACGCTGGCTCCCAATGGCCCCTCTCTTTTGGTGTTTTTGCCCTTGGGCAGTCTCCTTTTGGGTTGATCTGTACGGCCAATGGCATACAGCAGTGGTGATGGCATATCACTTCCACAATTAGTTATTTAACAACAAAAAAAAAACACTGGCTTTCATCTCAGACTCTCTTTGTCCCTTGGCTCTCTGGCGCAGGGGTGGGGGGGCTAGCTGCCATGTTGTTAGGACACTCAGGAGCCTATGGGGGGGCACGTAATAAGAAACTGAGGACTTGGCCAGCAGCTAGCAAGGAACTGAGGCCTGCCAGCAAGCTGAGCGAGCTGGGAAGCAGATCTTCCAGCCCCAGTCAAGCTTTCAGATGACTGTAGCCCTGCCCAGCGGTTACTGCAACCTCATGACAGACTCTGAGCCAGAACTACCCAGCTGATCCACGTTCAGATTCTTGATCCTCAGAAATCACGTGACACAGTGTTTGAGTGACTAAGTTTCAGAATAATTGTTCTACCACTGTAGATAACGCAAGAGTGAGTTTGACAGCTCATCAGGAAATTACTCATATAATCCCAACCTAGACGCTCAACTTTTCTCTCCAATGAAGCATTTTAATAAACTATTATTGTAGTATAATATATATGTATGAACAAATCCTAAAAGAATATATCCCCTTATTCAGCACCCAGATGAGAAAGTGAAATATGAACAGGCTCCCAGAGGCGTCCTCATGCCCCTTTCTAGTTACCTAACCACATCCTCCCTAAAGGTGACCAGTGTGACAAAGAAGAGTTCTGCCTGCTTGTGAATTTTGTGCCCATGGCCGCAAATGATATTGTATATAAGTGGACTCATAGAGTATTTTAATAAATGAACTAAGCCTCTGGCTTCTTGAACTCATCATGTTGGTGAGATTCACATTGCTTTGTGTATCCAAAGTATATGTTGAATTGTGGTTGATTTGTAGGAGTCAGCTATATATCCTGGATACCAATCCTTTGTAAGCTATATAAAATACAAATAGCTTTTCTCATGTTAATGGGTTTTTTTTCCTATTCTCTTAATGGGATCTTTAATGAAGTTCTTTGTTTTAAGTGGTTCAATTTATCACTTGTTTTCTTTGTGGTTTGTGCTTTTTGTGTCTTGTTTGAGAAATAATTTCCTATACTGAGGTCATGAAAATATTCTCCTTGTTGTCTTTTGGAAGTCTTATTTTTTTTTTTTTACAATACATATGGAATTGATTTTTGTGTATTGTGTAGAAGAGAGGTCATATTTTTTCCTAGGTAGATGTATATCCAGTTGATTCAGCGTTATTTATTAAAGATCATTCTTTTGTTTTACTTTATTGTCCCTTTGTCATAAATCTAATGGCTATATATAGTCCACTTCTGGATTGTCTACTCTTTTCCAGCCTCTTTTCTACCCTTGCATCTTCACTGTCTTAATTACGGCACATCTTGGCATCTACTATGTTCTCCTGCAAGATGGCCTTGGCCGTCTCGTGCCTTTGCACTTCACGTCCGTATAAATTACAACCAGCCATTTCTGCACATGCACAAAGCCGGCCGAGATTTGGGGTGGGGGGTGCATTACATTACATCTGTAGGTCATTTTGATGAAAGTGACATTTTAAAAATATAAAGTCCATCAATTTATCCGTGTGGCATATTTCTCCATTTATTTCAGCCTTGTTTAATTTATTTCAGTAATATTTTGTAGGTTCCAATAAACAGTAGGTAGAATATCTTGTTAATTTTTTTCACTTTGAAATAATTTCAGGTTTTCAAAAGAGTTACAAAGATGGTACAGAGCTCCCACCTGCCCGCCACTCAGCTTTGCCTAATGTAGATATCTTTTATAGCCATGGCGCATTTATCAAAACTAAAAAAATTAATATTGGTAAATACTATTAAGTTCAACTATAGACGTCATTCAGATTTTACCAGTTACCCCACGAATGTCATTTCTGCAATCCAGGCTCCAGTTCAGGTCACCACATAGCTTTTAGGTGGTTAGTATTTTTAAGAGAGCAAATTCCTACCTGTGGTCAGCATCTTCTTGTCTCCCTTTATTACCAGCCACTACAGGGTGATCCTGTGGCAAGATCAGGGTGGGCGTCCATGGGCTTTACTTCCCTATCAGCCGATATTCCTTCATTTCAGCCAACATAGTCTCCTTTTCAAAAAATAGCCTCTCTGATAAGGAAGGCTGCGGCCCTGCTTAAATATCCACACAAACTCTTCATATCCTCTGTATATGTTTGACAAACAGCGACTGAAGGACTGAGTATAGTAAACCACGTGGACTGAGTATAGTAAACCATGTGCCTAATTAAGGGGGAAACAATTCCATGTGTTTTAGTTGGGTCTCTTTCCATTTAAAGGGGCAGGACCCAACTCAAATCAGCTTAAGTATTTTTTTTTAAAGCACCTGGTGGTTCATGTAACCACAAAGTCCAAGAATAATAGGCACAGCCAGACACAGGAGCTCATATGATTAAGTCAGGACCAGCTTGTCTTTTCTTAGCTCTGTTTCCTCAGTGTGGACTCCTTTCATCTCAGAGGCTCCCTCCGCAATGAACAATGGCCACCAGTGGCTCCTGGATTTACCCACTTCCTGCTTCACAGCCACAGGGAAAGGCAGGAAACCCCTGTGAGAATCCAAGCAAAAGCCGTGTGCTGAGTCTGATTGTCTCTGATTGGCCTGACTTGAAGTAAATATCTGTGAACCAGTCATTGACTCTAAGGTAATGTCATGTGTGGATTAGTTTACATCTAGGTTACATGGTCTCCTCTGAATCAGAAATGCAGCCCCACCTGAAGAACATGGGCTAAGGCGGGGCAGTGGGGGGAAGGGTTGGTCCCAGGTGAGGAATCAGGCTATTTACCAGAGTGAATGGTACTGAAGGACAAAAATAACAAAGATACACTGTGCTAGGTCTTCAAACTTAGAATCCATGTTTTCTGTCCACAGGACAACTATTACTTTATAAGATTGAGGTCATTATTTGGGAAGGTTAAACCTATCTTGCTGACTTCACTTCTATTAAAGCCACATTTTGTTGTAGCTAGATCTATTCAGGCTCACAGAAAGACTCATTTAAGCCTCCTTAAATAAATGCCCAGTTGTGCAGAAAAATCTGTAAGAAGGGAAACTCAGAACAAGACAGAAAGTAGAGAGAGACACATGAACTGAAAATAGCTGGAGAAAGGGCACAACCTAGAAAGCATAGAGGTGCAAAGCCCACCAGAAATTCCAGCACCTGTTTGAATATTTTTGTCTCCTTGCTTCTCAGTTTGGGTTGCCTAGGAGCAGAGCTGGGGAATGCTCTCAGGAGAAGGGAGCTCAAGGGAAGCTGCATAGGACAGGCAGAGAATTGAGCAAGGTTGCTATCTCACCTGGAGGCTGATCCCACAAGAAAACTCCAGAGCATAAATTTGTACCATTGAGTCAATCCCACCCGGAGGCAAGGGGCCAGCCTTTTGTACCCTATGCCAATTAATCAGTCATGAGGGTGGGGCACATAACCTCCACGGCAGACAGCTCCTTGTAGCCAAAGGCAATTTCCCAAAGCATGGGACAGCTGTGAGTTGTTATCAGCCAATACAGCAGCTAGGGGATGGGGTATTGATTGACAGATGAAAGGGATGGAGGAGGGAAAACCAAGAGCATCTGGTCCACCTGCAACCTGTTCTTCACAAGCACTTTGCCTATAACTCTCATCTCAGCTTTAATACAGCATTGTATGGTATGTATTTCTTACATTTCCTAAATATCTACTTCTTGTACTCACACAAGTGCTAACTTGGTTCAGCCCTTCATTGTCTTTTGCTTATCCTTTGAAAATCACCTGCTAATTCTGTCAGGTTCCAATAAACCATGCTTCCCTGTGTTTATGTCGTTGTGTAGCCTCCTTCTCCCACATGACTTTGACCAAGGAACTGCAGAGGAAGTGGCACTGTGCCACCTCTGTGATGGGTCTTAAGAAGACTTGAAGATTAGCTTTCACCTTCTTGGAGTGCTATCACTACTATGTATGAAGACATAGCGTAGACAGTGAGTGATAAGCAACCACGGAGAGAAGAAGGTTGAGACCACATGGACAAAGAAGCCCAGGCATCCCAGTGCCCCAGCTGGGTCCATCCCTCACATGACCCACCAGTTGAATGCTGTCACATGAGGAAGCCACATGAGACCAGCTAAAGAGACACTCAACTAATTCACAAAAAATAAATCATCATTGTTGTAAGTCACTAAGTTTGAGGGTCATTTGTTATACAGTGATTTATAACTAAAACACTCCTTTTTTAAAAGATTTTATTTATTTATTTATTTATTTATTTATTTATTTATTTATTTATTTATTTTTAGAGAGGGGAAGAGGAAGAGAGGGAGAGAAACATCAATGTGTGGTTGCCTCTCACACACCCCCTACTGGAGTCCTGGCCCGCAACCCAGGCACGTTCCCTGACTGGGAATATGAACCAAGGACACTTTAGTTCTCAGGCCAGTGCTCAATCCACTGAGCTACACCAGCCAGGGCCAAAACACTCATTTCTTGCTTTTATCCCCCTACATGTGTCCTCCATGCTGCTTCTCGATTCTTTCTAAAGCTTGCATCTGCCTATTACTCTTCCCTGCTTCAGAAACCCTGCTGAACTTCGACTCTTTACAGAATCAGGCCTCAGCTCTCTAGCCTGGCCTGTGGCATATGCAGTCCTTCACATCCCGCTCTAGCTTACTTTCTGAATCTAGTCTTCAACCACGAAAACTACCCTTCAGCCACCATGAGCTTCTCCCCTTCTTCGGGATACACCATATTGTCACATGCCATCTCCCGTCTACCACCCCGCACAGGACTAACCCAATTCCAAGGACAGATTCTTCCAGCCCTCCTCAGCTCCTTCAGGTTGGGTCAGTCGCTCTTGTCTCTGTGGACCTTCTTACCTGGATTACAGTCCCATCCTGTATGGCTTGTGCCTGTCTTGTCCCACAGACACAAACTCCTTCAGTCCATGCCAGGTTGTACTCATCTGTGAATGCCAGAACCTAGGTCAATGCCTAGCATGCAGTTCAGACATCAAATGGTGGCCAGCTGATGGGGAGTATCACCGGTTACGTGCTTCTTAAACGCAGGCACTAAATCTTAATCATCTTGTGCTTGGTTCAGAGCCTGGAATGAGCTCTGAATATTTAACTGAACTGAGTGATGGGAAATAGAAAAGTTAAGAAATGGGAAAGTAAAAGGATAGAAAAGGACAAAAAGTTCTGTGAGAGAAGGCAGCTAACAGTCTTCAAAAGGACAATGCCAATTAGAACTGCTCAGGATGAAAGAAGT
Organism: Trachops cirrhosus; assembly: GCA_028533065.1. Taxonomy (NCBI): domain Eukaryota; kingdom Metazoa; phylum Chordata; class Mammalia; order Chiroptera; family Phyllostomidae; genus Trachops; species Trachops cirrhosus. Next base: position 22,472,060 of record CM052538.1, on the reverse strand, counting down.
CTGACATTCTCCAAACACCTTGGTTTCAGTTCTCAATTTATCCCTCTGTCTTTTCACACAGAGTGGCAAGTTTTCATAGAGGGAGAAGAAGGGCCCTCTGATGTGGTCTGAGGACTGATAGCGCTGACTGTTCTCAGACGCCTCCCGGTAGAGGCCCTGGCACAGACGCCCTGCTCAAAGATTGGGTTTGAGTGAGGCAGTGCCAAGATGCAGTCCAGGCCTGCAGGGACGAACCCTTCCCAGTTATTTCCACTCGTTGTCTTATCTGCCGAGATAAAGTGGATCCACTTCAGAGAGGCCTGGAACACACATCTTCCTTTCTTGTTGGCCTTGGGGCAGGAAGGTGATAGACTTTCCCAGGATTTTCACACTTGGATTTATTGGTCAGAAAAACTCAAAGTGATTTCCATTTTCAATCATTTCCATTGAGGGTGAGGTGCAGCTTTTCGTTATAGTTCAGGTGAGTCCCAAATTGTGCCACTAGAGAGAAGGAAGATTGGGTAAGTAGGTATATATATGTACATGTAAGTCCCTAGAGCCTCAGTTCTCAAACTTAAGCTACATCAAAATCAACCTGGAGGGCTTGTTAAACTAGATTGCTGGGCCCACATCCAAAGCTCCTGTTTCATTTGCTTTTCTAATGAGTTTCCAGGTGATGCTGAGGCAGCAGCTTAAGACTACCCTTTGAGCATCACTGCCCTAGACCATGAACATCTTGTGGAGAAGGAACTGGCCTTTTCTCTCTGTATGCTCAGTGCTTGGTATACAGTATGTGTTCAATGTGTGTTTTAAAAAATTGAATTATGTTGAAGTGAATCATCATTGTTAGAAAAGCTATTCCAGAAACATTCCATCATGTGTTGGTGACAGCATCATTTCATGGTAAGGAAAAGAGCAAATCTTTATGAGGCTTAGTTCTCCCATTTCATCTCCTCCCACAAACTCTAATGAAGACAGCAATTCGGTTAACACTGTTTCTAGCAACCAAATAGAGTCTAGTGATACCAATCATTTAGGAAAGACCTAGCCGTGCCATGGCTGGTGTAGCTCAGTGGATTGAGTGCCTACCTGCCAAGAAAGAGGTTGTTGGTTCGATTCCCAGTCAGGGCACATGCTTGGGTTGCAGGCCAGGTTCCTGATTGGGGGTATGCGAGAGGCAGCCTATCAACGCATCTCTTACGAATTTTTGTTTCTCTCCTCTCTTTCTCCCTCCCTCCCCCTCTCCCTCTAAAAACAAATAAATAAAATCTTTTTTAAAAAGATCTGGAAAAAAACCTTTGCCTGGAAGCGACCATAAATTGTATCTGACAGTTGTATTTTTTGGTTTCAAGTGATAGAAACACTTCTCTGAGCAACTTAGAAAGCAGAATTTACTGGTTTGCAGAATCTAATTAGAGAACAACCAAATGGAGCAGGAATATTGTTGAGCCCAAAGAATAACTGGAACCAGGGTCCTACAACCAGCCAGGTTCCCCTTTCGGTCACTCTTGTCAGCCTCTCTTTACTGTGATCTGTCACTGTAGACTGGCTTTCTCCACATTACAATAAGTAAAATAAAAGAGACCCCACTCAGCTTAGACCAGGGGGTGGGGTCATGTAAGAAAATGGTGTCAAGCAGGAGCTCCAAACCAGGGAGCTGCACCGCACTTGTGATACTCAGCAGAAAACCACCCAGAGGACCAGCAGATGTGCATGTGGTGTTTATTACTCACATTACAGGGGACTGCACCAATGGCGGTGGCAGATCTGGTTCTAGACCAACCGCATCCTATCCAGCCTCCGTGCTACTTATAGGGTAAGGGAGGGAGAGGGGCAGTGGGGAGGGAGCCGTTGTAGTGTGTGAAAATGCTACAGGGTTGTGATAAGCATAGGGGCCTTGAGAAGGCTGGGTGGGATTCCACGTACAGCCTGCTTCCCATGTTCCTATGGCTCCTGTCCAGGCGGCTATCTGCTCTCTGAGTTGGAGGAGCCATGTCTTGAGCTACCTCACCAATGGCATCTCCCATAGTGGCCACGTGGACAAGGAAGGGCGCAGGTCCCAGGGCAGCGAACATTAGAAACGTCAGCCACTGGCACTTTTGCCCAGCGAAAACCTATATAAGTGTTGAACGTGAGACCTCCTTCAGTAAACATTCTTTTACATCTTCTGTTCTAAACAGATGTAACGCCAGTGAAACACGAATACCAAGAGGTCACTGGAGAGCCGCTAAAGCCTCCAACCAAGAGGGAAAACCAGCCTGGTATTTGTGACGTACTTGAGAAATATTCTAAACCACCAATGGGGTATTAGAGCTTGGTGCTTCTTTAAATCACACCTTTAAATGGTGGGGTGGGGTGGGATATAAGGCAGAAGTTCTCTGAAATCTATCAGTGGTTTTCCAAGGATGTCATCATGGTTTTCTTTCTCCTCGTTGACCCAAAGTTGTGAACAAATTGTTCCCCTGTGGCTAATTTAAACCTGAGATTTCCCATCAAAAATCCCAGAATGTGAGGCAGAGTCCCAAATAATATTGGGACAGTCAGGACTATCCATTGTCTTTTAGACATATATGAAAACCAGCCCATTCCTTTCACTCTCTGTTGGTTCTGAATGTTTTGTATGTTAAGTACTATAATGTCAGTTGCAGTTTAGATGAAGGCCCAGGGACATAGATTCTTCAGGAAAAAATTAAATTGTAGCAAGCACTACTGTGCTGCACTTACACAAGCTCATGAAACACAAATTTACTTTGAAAACGAGTGGGGTTTTTTGGTGTTTGTTTTATTTTAATGCAGACTCAGGTGCCACGTTAGAGGATGCAGTAACACCATAGTTTGCCTCCACCAAACTGCGTCACCATTGCTGGTTCTAGTGGACACTAACATTTTCAGCTGGTGACTGATGTGGCGATTTTCCTTTGTGTGTGGCAATCATTCAGGTAGAAATGGCTGGGGTTTCCTACTGTTTTGAGGCTGAAATTTAATGTTTACTTTCCTATATGCTCCACCTTCGTGTTCTATTACTGTTGAAGGTGGAAAATCTAGCAAGTAGAGGAGTTCAAAATGTGTTGCATTTGATAAGAACTCGAAGGATGGATAAATAAAATTTGACAAGTGAAAAATCAGAAAAAGAAATTGGCAATTGGCAAAGCACACGATGAAAGCGTAAACATTTTCTTCAAACTGTGCCATTGAGAGTGGAACAAAAAATGAAAGGTTAATGAAGCCCTACGAAGCGGATGTTAATAACTCATAACGGAAGTAGAAGTATCGCTAGCCACTGGCACAAAATTTGCAGAGTACATCAAAGTGCACGGGTTATTATCTACGCAGCAGTTTACAGTTTATATTCCCTTTCAAATTCAGACTTACCATTATTTTGTCATTTCCAAATACCATTTAAAAATACCATTATTTTGTTATTTCCAAAGAAACAGTGTCTTTATCTCATTCATTAATGTTACCAACCATTACAACTCTTCATTCTGTGCCAGACCCTGAGATAATTGCTGGAGATATAACAATAAATAAAGTCGGGCTCCTGTTTTCCAGAAGTTCTCTATTTAGCCAGAAGACCGACATGTAAATAAGGACTTCAGAGGGAGATTACTAATACTTATAACTTCATTGTCTCCTTCACATCTGGAACAAGCATTAGATTGTTGAACCCTCCCTTGTCCGTGGCTGCCAGTGTTCTAGGGGCCAACACAGGGAAAGCTATAAAGAAAATGGGGAAGAAATGTAATTAGAGGGAAAGATTAGGAAGAAAATTAATAAAAAGGTATGCGGTAATTTTTACTAGTTGAGAAATAGAGTATAGCCCTGGCTGGTAGAGCTCAGTGGATTGAGCGTGTGCCTGTGAACCAAAGGGTCGCCGGTTTGATGCCCAGTCAGGGCACATGCCTGGGTTGTGGGACAGGTCCCCAGTAGGGGGTGCGTGAGAGGCAGCCACACACTGATGTTTTTTTTTAATAATATATTTTATTGATTATGCTATTACAATTGTCCCATTTTCCCCCCTTTATTCCCCTCTCCCCTGCACAGCCTCTCCCACCCACATACCCCCCACCCCCACTTTAGTTCATGTCCATGGGTCACACATATAAGTTTTTTGGCTTCTACATTTCCTATACTATTCTTAACCTCCCCCTTTCTATTTTCTACCTACCACCTATGCTACTTATTCTCT